>SJYO01018757.1:38513166-39054534 GCA_006410555.1 Capra ibex | reverse complement strand
TTCGACCAAAATCCTTTCCGTCTCCTTGGTCTCTAGTTTAACGGTTGTAGGCGACCTAGTACCTTTTTCGTTCTCTCAAGGTCTTTTTGTAGATAAAGACGAAATAACTGATACGGTTTCGGAAACTGACACACCTAGTGTTCTTTGACACCTTTTAAGACTTTCTCTACCCTTATTGTCTGCTGGACTGGACGGAGAACTCTTTGGATATACGTCCAGTCCTTCGTTGTCAAGTTTGACCTGTACCTGGTTGTCTGACCAAGGTTTATCTATTTACTCATGCAGTTCCGACACATAACAGTGGGACGAATAAATTGAAGATACGTCTCATGTAGTACTCTTTGTGACCTGACCTTCTTCGTGTTCGACCTTAGTTCTAACGGTCCTCTTTATAGGTAGTGGAGTCTATACGTCTACTGTGGTGGGAATACCGTCTTTCACTTCTCCTTGATTTTTTGGAGAACTACTTTCACTTTCTCCTCTCACTTTTTCAACCGAATTTCGAGTTGTAAGTCTTTTACTTCTAGTACCGTAGGCCAAGGTAGTGAAGTACCCTTTATCTACCCCTTTGTCACCTTTGTCACAATCTGAAATAAAAACCCCCCGAGGGTTTAGTGACGTCTACCACTGACGTCGGTACTTTAATTTTCTACGAATGAGGAACCTTCTTTTCAATACTGGTTGGATCTATCGTATAAGTTTTCGTCTCTGTACTGAAACGGCTGATTCCAGGCAGATAAGTTCCGATACTAAAAAGGTCATCAGTACATGCCTACACTCCTGACACTGCTTCCGACACGTGGTTTCTTATTCCACGAAAACTTGACACCACAACCTCTTCTGAGAACTCTCAGGGAACCTGACGTTCCTCTAGGTTGGTCAGGTAAGACTTCTAGTCGGGACCCTAAAGAAACCTTCCTGACTACGATTTCGACTTTGAGGTCATGAAACCGGTGGAGTACGCTTCTCAACTGAGTAACCTTTTCTGACTACGACCCTCCCTAACCCACGTCCTCCTCTTCCCCTGCTCTTTCCTACTCTACCGACCTACCGTAGTGACTGAGCTACTTACACTTAGACTCACTTGAGACCCTCAACCACTACCTGTCCCTCCGGACCGCACGACACTAAGTACCCCAGCGTTTCTCAGCCCGTGCTGACTCGTTGACTTGACTTGACTTCACTTGACACCACCTCCTATTACACCAGGTGACACGTTACTTAGTCGTCACCCCCTACGGTCGGGTTCGTAACGAATACCCTTGTTCCACCACACTTAATATTACTTTCATAATCACTCGACTAAAGGTCTACCACGATCACCATCTCACAACGGACGTGAACGGTCGCATCCTCTGTCTTCTCTGGATCCAAGCTAAGGACCCAGTCTTTCTAGGGAGCCTCTTCCTTTACCGTTGGGTGAGTTCATAGCAACGGACCTCTTAGGGTACCTGTCTCCTCGGACCTCCTGATGTCAGATACGCCAACGTTTCTCAACTTGTACTGACTTCGCTGATTCGTGTATCTGATACCATTCGTAGTGACTCTGCGGGTCAGTTTAAATATAAACCCAGTCCAATCCGTGGATTAACGTTCATACAAGGTATATATGTTTTTTATGTGTTTATAACAATTAACCTTCATCAAGACTAACGTGTAGTTCCGTTTGAATTCACAAACGAAATTTTACGTATGTCCTCCGTACTGTGACCTAACCCGTCAATCACCCGTATGGATTCATATAAAATCCCTTAAGGAATCAATCCTGAGGGACGAAAGTGACAGTTCCCGGGCCCCAAACTAAGGATCAGTCCCTTTATTCTTCTATAGTGTTCACGGTGGACCCCGTTTTTTTTTTTTTTTTGGTGTGTGTGTGTGGTTTGGTTCACATACAGAATTAAACGTATAATGTTTAAAATAAAACTTTGTACAGTCCGTCCAACGAAAAATTAAACTTTGAAACAAGTTATTTAACACAAGGTCCGAAGAAACCACCGAGTCATCATAAATTTTTTTTTTTTTTAGACGAACAGTTACGTCCTTTGTCCTCAACCTAGGGACTAGACCCTTCTAGGGTGTACGATCCCCTTGTTCGTTCGGGGCTCCACTGTTGGTGAGACGCGAGATGTCCGCCCGTCGTGGTTGGTAACTCTGGTGGACGCCCCTAATGACTTCGGGCATACGGGATCTCGGACCTGAGACGATGTTCTCTTCGGTGTTACTCCGGTCCGTACCGTTGATCTCTCATTGGGGACCGGGGACGTTGATCGCTTTTCGGGCGCGTCGTTATTTTCTGCGTCGTATCAGTTTTTTTTAAAAAATTTCCTTTGACACAGGGTAGTGGTTATGATTTATCTTGTCTTTACTTTTCGGTCATAATACATTAGAAAATGAACGTTTCTATAAGAGACCGACTCTCCAATAGTTTCAATGTAACACGACGAAATTTCCATTTCTTATGAATAACAAGGGTTTTCGTCAATACGTACCTACAGGGAACACACACCAAACCTCAGACCTGGAATCGGGAGACGGAGAGTACTTCCCTAGTTTCGGACGCGTCTTCGTCAGAGTTCAGACTTGTGTGAGTCAAGGGGGTAAAGAATAAAAAGAATACACCAGACCTAAAAGTCCTCCCACTACTGATTGTCATGACGGTCTAAATGCATTTTCACGTCCTGTGATCGATATAAGGTTCAAGTTTGTGAAAATCATATCCCCTGTATGTATATGATTTTTGATTAAGCAAATAGGCTTTGAGCTTAATCTGCAAGACACTTAGAATTAACCGTCGGGGACGGACGAAAAAGAAGTGTGGCTAAATTGAAGTGTCTTCAGAGTTTTACCCTCCGTTTTTCTTTGAGCGGACCGGGGTTTCGTCTACCTCGAGTCCCATCAGCCGGAAAAGGGTTTGAACCGGAAATTTTTTTTTTTGGGTGGGTGTTCAGAGTCCTCGGACGCGTAATTTCGCCCGTCACGTCGTCGAAAGGGCGGCCAAAAGACGCCTTACACCGCGTCGCCGGTGCGGCGCCCCACCTCGCGTACAACGCCACAGGAACGATCTACGCTTTCCTCCACGGTCTTTGAAATTTGGAGTCGGTCTCATGTTGCACAGGTGAATCTGCCGCCATTCACGGCGGTAAAAGAAACGCCTGTTTGTGGCCCTCTTCAATCGCCGAGGTGAAACGGGGCAATTCGCCGCACCCCTCGCGTCGGGCGCGGGAGTCGTGAAACCACTGCACCTTAGGCCCAAGGGGGAAACCCCCGACTAAAGATCACTGTGCAGCTTAAAACGGTTCCGCCCCTTTCCCTGCGGCGAAGACAGGGCCTACATTCTACCGCCGCGCCCCCCCACGCCGGATCGCCCCGCCAGTGCACCACCCCTCATCGCGCGCTCGGAGGAATTCACCAGAGATACCAAGCTGGCTGAGTGACCTCGTCGCCTCGCGCTCTGCCCCGCACACAGGCACCCGCGGCCCGAGAGCGGCGACGGTGGGTAGGGCGTCGGACCGGGCCAAAGTCAAAATGCCCCAAAAACAAACAAAAGAAGAGCGGAGGACGTCTCCCCGTGCCCTAAAGGGGCTTCCCATGACTCCTCGCCCACCGGACCCCTGAAGGCCCGACACGGACCCAAAAGACCAGCGCCGCGGCCTCGGCGACAGGCGGAGACGTCCTTCGCGGGGCCCGCAAGATGGCTCGCCTCTCGGCCGGGGCGCGCGCACACGGCTCTCGCGCCGCGGGCACCCGGGGTCGGCGGCGGGTCGGGGGTGGCGCCCCGCCCCTCCCCGCGCCCGCCATGCAGGGCCTCTGCACCGCCCTCGCGCCACCTCTGCCGAGCCTCGAGCGCTGCCCGCTTCGCGCCCTCGCGACGAGCGACGGAGTGACCTTACCAGTCCCAGGGCGTCCGCGGCCGACGCGAAAACGGCGGGTAAAGGACGACAGCTCGCCGGACCCCCTGCCGCAGGGGAGCCCCGCCGTCTCCCTCGCCGACGGACGCTGTCCTGGGCACCCGTGGAAAAGAGAGAGGTCTCGCGAGCCAATGCATCTCCTGGGGCCGAGCCGGAGGGGGCCCGCGGCCGCGGCGCTTCTACGGCCCTCGAGGACCCCACGCCGGCTCGCCGCGCCGCGACCCGCCCCAGACGTCCGCGCCGCTCCTCTTCTCGTCCCCGCGCCCCAGCCGCCGCCGCCGCCGCCGCCGCCGCCTTGCTGCCTCCTCGTGGCCTCAGCGAAGCGAGCGGAGTCGCACCAGGCCACGGAGGGGCTGTGGTACCGGGACCGACTCCATCATCAAACACGACAACCAGCCCAACACTGTAACGGGCGACACCTCTATTGACGCGTTCGATGACGGAACGATCACGACCACTACGAGTCGCGGCGCCTCCTGTTACCGACCCTTAGGGGAAACAAAAGGCCCCGCGCCCCCGTCGGGCGCCTCGGGGCCGGAGTCGCCGGCGGCGCCTTTGGCAATCAACATACCAAAGGGCCTCCCTCCTTCCTTAACGCCCCTGTCCCCGCCTGGCCCTGAAAACATTTCGACCCCCTTCTGGATTTAGAGACCTAGGCGATAAACGAAAACTTCCTTCCTTACTTTAACTCATTAACTGTGCCTATTGAAATGGTAGGATTTATTAAACTTGCGAAGAAAATCATCAACTACGTGCTAAATCAATCACGCATAAAACGCGTGAAGTAAGAAATACTTAGCCTAAACACACTCCATGGAGCACGTCTTGGCCGTATCCCCCATCTTATCAGCTGGGTAATTTCAAATACGGAATTGTAAAGCTAAAACAAATAAACCATACAAGGGAGACATTTAGATTCTCAAAAATTTTATATTTGGGTTTCGTTAATTTTCAAAGACAAATTTGAAACAAAACGTCGAGGAACTTACTCTTCTAACTTAAATATCAATTTGCCAGACAACTCCAAAAAAAAATTACATACTCCGTTTATTTAAGAAAAATGTCATACGACACAACAAGACAAAACAGAAAATCAAATGGAAACCCCCGAGGAACACGGTCACACCACCACCGAAAACCGGAAACTAAGAGTACGACATATCAGCAACGAGTAGTCACACCCTCCTTTCCTAGATCCATCCGCGATTTTCACACCAAACACCTATGAGACTCAAATTTTTAGAATTATAAAAGGTAAAATTAAACACTCCCTGGTGACAAGGGAGTCAAAAATTATTTCTTCTGCATCAAACCTTTTGATTACTTTACTGAACCATAAAATTTATGAGGCTCTAGACCCATCTTTTCTACTACTAACAGGAAAATTTTAAAGTTAAAGAGACTCTTTTTAATCACCATTTAAAATTATGAAAGGAATCTTTTGTCTAGACCAAAACTAAACACATCTTCTTAATTGAAACTTACCACATTAGTGTTCGTAAGATACCAAATTAAAACCTACGTATTAACTCTTTTTATTCCGTCAAGAGACGGATCTTTTTCCGTGTACATTCCTCTTTTTAAAAAATTCGGTTGACTTAGGACAATCAGGGGAGGTCGTCCTCAAACCACGAAAGCATTAAGTTTTCACTAGATTATTCACACAGAACTAAATCAAACCAAATCGAAAAGCTCTATTGGAATGAGGTAGACTAGACCAGACCTACCTCGACGGAGTAACACCCTTCCTGTCATCTCTTGGAAAATGACTGATTTAGAATTTTGCGTATTTTATAAACTTGCAACCGAAAAACTCAAACGATAGAAAACTATAGTTTCTCGTTTCATTTAAATCTAAAATAATTCACGGTCAAGAAAATTTCCTACTTTTAGAGACCCACGATACATTTTAGAACTAAATACCTCTTCGATTATTTTAAGATTAAAAGTAAAGGGTCTTGTCAAGTAGGTTCGTTGGTTCCATTAGGAGTAGGGTGTCCAGGAGTAGAAAGGGTAATATGACATCTTGTAAAATATCCCCTAGTTGTCAACAATTAAACATGGGATTTCACAATGGCTAAGACGGTCATTAAATAACTTGAACCTATCTAGTGGTCCATCCTTCGACTTCACCTACATGTTTCATAAGTATCAAATAGGAGACGAAAATTTCATTTAAAGTAGGTCTTAACGGGTGTATCATCCTTGTAAAACTCAGCAACCTATATTTCATGAAGGTATACAAAAAGAACAAACGATTTAATGTTTCTTCTATGACGGGGTTGGTTGAACAAAAATCATGACATCAATATAAAGATGGGATTAGAGATCAAAATTTTTAATCGGAAAGTACTTAAAGTGAAATAATAAAGACATGTAACTACTTTTAATGGACGACTTGTAAAAATGATAACTGTCAAATGATGTTTCTACTTAAACGAAATAGTTTTCATGTTAAAACGTCAACTATAAAAACTGTAAATGAACCACAATAATTGAAATAACAACTAGACAACAGTTCGTGAATAATTAAACATTATCGTCTTTTGGTGACTACCCTTTCTTATTTCGTTATAAAACCCACAGGAGTTATTCACGGTCTGGTTTCCTTTCGACTCAATACCATTATTGTAAAAGTATTTACAAAGTTTAATGACCTTTATATCTACAATTAAAACACATACTTTGTGGACCTCTTCTAAGAATCCCTTCTCAAGACAGAATGCTAAATTTCAGTCTTAAGGACAAACAATTAGAATATATATTTTTAAAACAAATATCCATAAATTTGTACTTTAACGGAAAACCATACACTCGGTCCCACATGTATTCTGTAACGTAGAACACCTCACCCGAGTCTTCTTAAAAACGGTCTCCTTGGACTGTCGTCTCTAATCGAGAAGTCACACACCCTTGATCCACGGTTCTTCTGAAACTAAAATTGATGGGTAAGAAAGAGGGAAAACACACAATGTGGGTGATGGAGGTATCACACCCCACCTTCTTTGCCCATTCTCTATGATGAAATGAAGGAGGTTTAATTCTGAGGAAAGACATTAAAGACATTGTTTTCTTTTTATCCTGTCAGTAGAAGTTTTCACTTAATCCGGTCTAGCCATTATGGGTTCTCCTCTTACTCCTGGTAACAGTATTTTAGATTTTACAGTAACTTCAGTGACTATCGATCGACTAAGTCTATCTTTATAATTTTGGTGAGTTTACTAACAGATTGTGTCAAGTGGTGCATAAAAACAATAGTGAGACTCCGTGACCCCCCTTTTCGTGTTATTAACCGACCTAGTGACGGTGTTTCCAGTTACGTCGATCTTCTCTATCCTGGGGTTCATGAATTCTTTCACACCCGTCCACTCTCTTCGTAATCACTGGATCCAATGGAAAACTCTGGACCGTCTTTTTCACCCATTTTCTCGACTCCCCTCTCTTCATACCTCGTGAATCTTATCTATTGACATTGAATCTCCAAAACTACAAACAACGGAGATTATCAGTAAGATTTTCACGTTAACCTCAGAAGTTCAACTCGTAATGTTAACGCCAAATAAGAGTCATTACGAGACTGACCGAATGTAAAATCGGAACATAATAGACGACATTATACACGGCTACAATAGGTTTAAACAATTCTCTTTGTGACAATCAAAATGTACCTTATCTCATGAAAAATAGTAGACTTCAACTCTCAATGAACACAAATCTACAAGTGAAATGTCAATCAAATCAGCGAGTCAGCACAGGCTGAGAAACGTTGGGGTACTTAGCGTCGTGTCTCAGGTGGGTTTGGGTACAGGTAGCTCAGCCACTACGGTAGGTCGGTAGAGTAGGAGACAACAGGGGAAGACAGGGGTTAGGGAGGGTCGTAGTCTCAGAAAAGGTTACTCAGTTGAGAAACGTACTCCACCGGTTTCATGACCTCAAAGTCGAAATCGTAGTAAGAAACAATCGAAAGAAATTTTCGTGACAACAAGCTATGTTGTTACCTTAACACGGACGTGTTTGAAGACCTGTGATTTAAACACTTATCCTAGGAAAACTTGATGTGTAAACTATGGGTTGGCATTTCTAAACCAATACTTGTTTGTTTGGATCCTATCCTCAGAGTACAACTAAAATGTCCATTCAAGGATCAAACAAGAAAAAGGAGGAGTCGCGAAAGACTTTTATGTGGTAAACGGAAATCGACCCAAAGTATAAAACAATCAAGACAATATTAACTCTCACAAAATAGTACTTCCAGTCGTAAAGAGTCTTCTGGTTCATCACAGTTTACAGTGTCTTTTCATTTGGTCCTTGATTTTTCACAGGTGTCTGTCAACGTTGAATCTAGTAGGCACATCAACATTGGGACACAAGAGACAATATTTATTTTTCAGAGAAACTTGAACTTGTTTTTTTCATAATTCTAAGTCTCCAACGATAAAGTTATAAGACGTGTGTTGTATGAAATTTCCGGAATAATTTGTCTTTACATAATACTCTATATTCCGGATCCGATTAGTATCATCATCACTGTGATTTATAATGGGGGTTTACTACCGTCTTTCTGGACTCACTCGAGATTTTATGTATTTAGTTACCTTTACAAAAAGACAAAGAAATTTTTTATTGAAACGTAAACAAATTATTCCGGTCCAATTAACAGGTACTCTTATTTTTAGGATATACGGAAATTAAAACAATCACTGACTTTGAGTACGTCTTATATATATAAGACTTATTTAAATTGAGTAAGTAAAATAAATGAATTGTTTATGTACCTCACGGATGGTACATGGTCCGTTGACCCCTATGTGTTATCTGATTTCCTTACTTAGAGGTGGGAATTACCTTACACATAAGTTTGTCCCTACGTGAACCGATATTACTTTTGTTATACATTATGTGTGACAGATACCCGGAGAACCAAAAAAAAAGTTTGAACTCAAGGTGAACCCATGGATGAGATCTCGGAACGAGGTCCTGGTGATCACCATGACACCAACACACACACACAAAAGGGTAAAAATTTTATTAAAATAGACGTAAATTTTATCAGGGTTATCTCGTAGTGGTTGGCACGACAGTCTGACACATCAGAAATGTAAAGAGGTACTCTAATTACTCTGGAGTGTAAAAACTACCTGGAGTCGTAGCACTCCGGTTTCTTCGTTCTCACGTGACGCTCATCCCATAACTCAACCGGCATGTCTAGGACACGGAGAGTTCCCGTCTGTACAGCCCAAGAAAATTACGGTGTCCGTTACCTCTCGGTTAATACTCGGAACGACCCTACCTCATGTCTCTTCTCAACTCGTAAATAGGACGGAAAATGTTTAATGTGGAGTCCCATTGATGTATCAACACTCCCTTTAAAAGAGTAATATTTTATTAAGGTCGAATTTTTATGTCATATTATCTTTATCCTGGAGTTGTAAAACGTCGTCATTACTTTATTAGTTCGCTCCGGAGGAGTTACGACTGAGATTTGATGATTCACTTACGACCACCCCTCGTCAAATTACGTACCTAGTCCGACTGTTGTGGACTTGGGTGACTAGTCGGAATTGTAATATCATTGTCTTGATATTCGTAAGACACGAACGACTCAATATGGTATCTTCACGTCTCAGGGTAGGTACTTCCAGTTTATTAACTTGAGCTGAGAGGAGTTTGCAAATTTAGATGATCAATATTCTCTGGATTCTATGTCTCCTTGTACAATTTGGTGGAGACCCACGTCAACCGTCTTAGGCGTGATCTTTTAAGACCTTCTGTTTACTGGACCATAAAAATTCATTTGACGTTCTTTTTTTCTTAAATATCTAATTGTACCCGAAATCCTTGTTAATGTCGAGAATTTCATTTAGTATCGAAAGATCATATGTACATTGTATCCTCTATTAATGTAATTTATCCTTTATGTAATTTTGGTTCTTCTCAAATTTACCCACTCTACACCGCTTATTACTCGAAAATACATGAACCACAATAAAAGACTACGAAGAGAAGACCAGGGAGAGACATAAAATATCTAATTCCTTTTGGAAACACTTCATTCCCCGTATAGAAGTTTCCAAGGTCATACTTCTCTACTCTGCACAGTTGTAGATTGAGGTACGGGTATTGACTGTCGCGAGATCTATCGTGGATTCTACAAGACCCGACTCGAGTCATGGATCACCTGGGAAACTCCGTAAAGATTGGAGTGAAGACATAGAAAAAGAATTAACGAGTGGTTAATACTGAGAGGGTAAAAAAGAGATACGAGGACAATCGAGTCAGAAGTGGAATGCATAAGTCCGGTGACAACCGAGAGAATTTTAACTCTACATTACCTGTATGATCAAAGTCCACAAGTCGTTTCACTAAACTATAAACAGACACGATCGTCTACTAGTGGTGTCATTCAGATCACTTGTGAGCAGTGGTATACGGCAATGTCTTAAACAAAAGAAGACTACTCTTGAAAAGTTATAAATGAGAATCGTTGACAGTGTATACGTCATGTCATAATGATTGACATCGGTTGTATGACGTATAATGTAAGAGTACTCAATAACCAAAATATTAACCTTCAAACATGAAAAACTACGGGAAGTGGGTAAAACAGGAGGAGGGTGGGGGACGGACACCGGTAGTGGTTGGATAAGAAATATACAGACTCGAACCAAAAACAAAAGACGAAAAAAACTAAGGTGTCTATTCACTCTAGTATAAACAGAAAGAGACAGAATAAACTGAGTTGTATTATGGGAGTTCTAGGTAAGTACAACAACGTCTACAGTTCTGACGTAAGAATAAATGCTGAGTTATCATAAGGTAACACACATGTACGGAGTGGATAAATAGGAAAGTAGATAGTCACCTGTGAACCAACAAAAATATGGAATCGACAACGTTTATTACGACGTAACTTGTGCCGTCACGTATATAGAAAAACTCAATCACAAACGAAAAAGTAGCTCGACGAATTTTTTTGAATCGGTAGTTAACGTTTCATATCTTGAACAAATTTAGGACTAAACTAGTTTCGGTCGACATTTTTATAAGGACTCTGTTGACCTCATTAAATTTATAACTGATAAACTTCAATTTTCTTAACAACTATGAACTACTTCCATAATACCAACACAAAGAAAAAATTTTTAAGAATAGAAAATCGTATATGTATTACTTAAATAGTTATTTTTCTATACTATATATCTTAAACGAAATACAAAGTTTTATTAGGGACCACATCTTCCTTCACTTCACTTCAGCGAGTCAGCACAGGTTGAGAGACGCTGGGGTACCCGACATCGGATGGTCCGAGGAGACAGGTACCCTAAAAGGTCAGTTATCAGGACCTCACCTAACAGTAAAGGAAGAGGTCCCCTAGAGGGGTTGGGTCCCTAGCTTGGGTCCAGAGGGTGTAACATCTGTCTGCGAAATGGCAGACTCGATGGTCCCACATCCTCCCCCATATATGTACCCACCCTCATACCCACTTCTAACGAGAACATGATTGTGTTACCTTCAAGTGTGTACGAATGTTACTATGGTGACAAATTTATGTAGATGATATCAGACAACAACAACAAGTCAACACAGGCTGAGACACTAAGGTACCTGAGGTCGTACGGTCCGAAGGTCAGGACGTGATAGACGGTTTCAAACGAGTTTAAGTGTGAAACTCAGGTAATTCAGTCACTACGGTAGGTCGGTAGAAGGAGACAACGGAAGAGGACGGGAGTCAGAAAGGGTCGTAGTCCTAGAAAAGGTCACTCAGAGAAGTAAGAGACGTAGTCCACCGGTTTCATAACCTCGTAGTCGTAGTCAGGAAGGTCACTTATAAGTCCCAACTAAAGGAAATCCTAACTGACCAAACAAGAGGAACAAGAGGTCCCATGAGAGTTCTCACAAGAGATCTTGGCGTCAAGTTTCCGTAGTTAAGAACCCACGAGTCGGAAGAGATACCAGATTGAGTGTAGGCATACATTGATGACCTTTTCGGTATCTAAACTGACACGTCTGGAGACAACCGTTTCACTACAAAGACGAAAATTTATGTGACAGATCTAATCAGTATCGAAAAGAAGGTTCCTCGTTCGCAGAAAATAAAGTACCGACGTTAGTGACAGGCGTCACTAAAACCTCGGGTTCTTTTATTTCAGTCAATGACAAATACGAAAAAGGGGTAGATAAACGGTACTTCACTACCCTGACCTATAGTGCTAGAACCAAAAAACTTACAACTCAAAATTCGGTCGGAAAAGTGAGAGGAGAAACTGGAAGTAGCTCTCCGAGAAATCAAGGAGAAACGAAAGACGGTCATCTCACCACAGTAGACGTATAGATTCTAACTATAAAGAGGCTCGTCAGAACCAAGGTCGAACACTAAGTAGGCCGGGTCCGAAAACGTAATACATGAGACGTACATTCAATTTATTTGTTATATGTCGCAAAGGGTCAAAACTTGGTAGGTAACAAGACACAGGTCACGATTGAATGAAGAACAGGACGTATATCCAAAGAGTCCTCTGTCTATTCCACCAGACCATAGGGGTATAGAAATTCTTAAAATGTGACAAACAACACTAGGTGTGTTAGTTTCCAAAGTCGTATCAGTTAATTTCATCTACAAGTTCATCTACAAGAAACCCTTAAGGGAACGAAAAAGATACTAGGTAACCGTTAAACTATAGATAATATTAATTTGGATTACTAATACAATCTTAAGTCTTCCTTACACAAATCTTGGACGTGACACTTCATGAAACATTTTATGAATGAAATTACAATAAGATTAATAATTATTAGAAGATAAAATTTATAACCATAAAACGATCAAGGTACAGAAAAAACTCTGTATACGGAACAATTATCGTATGAATTTTTTTTTTAGATTCTGTGCATAAGATTTCGATTTCTTTAAATGACTTTTTTTGGAATCAAAACCTAACTTGATACAAGACATTCGAATGAGGATAAATAGTAAAATTTACTAAAACGACACGAATCGGTGAGTCAGCACAGGCTGAGAAACACTGGGGAACCTGAGATCGGACGGTCCGAGGAGACAGGTACCCCTAAGAGATCCGTTCTTATGACCTCACCCAACGGTACGACAGTAGGTCCCTTAGAAGGGTTGGGTCCCTAGTTTGGGTCCAGAGGACGTGACGTCCGTCTAAGCAATGGTAGACTCGGTGGTCCCTTCGGGTACTTATGACCTCACCCATCGGATAGAAGGACTGGGTCCTTAGCTTGACCCCAGAGGACGTACTGACCGTCTAAGAAATGGTTGACTTGAAAATTTACTATCGACATCATTAACAAGACCGTAAAATTATCTAAAAACACAAAGACAACTGAATTTACTACTAAAATCACAAGAAAATTTGACAGTGACAGAGACATAATATAGACATCTTATGTCGTAAGGATGATTATATACAATTGAGAATCGTCAATACACTAGCACGAAGATGTATATCGTGACAAAAATTTTAACATAACTTCATCCTAACTAAATGTTCCAACATAATTGAAGACATGTCGTCACTTAGCCCCTATACATACATACATGTGTGAATATATAAGAAAAACCATAAGAAAAGTAATATTAAATAGGGTCCTAAAACTTATATCAAGGGATACGATATGTCATCCTGGAATAACAAATAGGTAATGATATTTATTGTCAAACGTAGTCAAATAGAGTTGAGGGTCAGGAGGAGAGAGGATGGGAGGTGAGAACCCGTTGGTATTCAGAGAAGAGACAGATATTCAGACAAAGATAAAACATCTATACAAGCAAACATAACACAAAATCTAAGGTGTATATTCACTAACGTATACTATTTATGGTATTTATAACAGAAAAAGAAAGAGAGAATTATGTCATTAGAGATCCAGATAAGTACAACGACGTCGACCGTAAGTAAGTAAGAAAAATACCGACTTATCATAAGGAGACACACACACACACACACACACGCGCGCGCGCAGACGTGTGGTGTAGGAGAAGTAGGTAAGTAGAGATCCCTGCAAGTCCAACAAAGGCACAGAACCAATAACACTGATCAAGACATCCTTGTACCGTCCCCCACGTTTATATAGAAAAGTTCAACTATATATGACTCCTCACCCTAACGATCTAATATACTGTCGAGATAAAAGTCAAAAAATTCCTTGAAGGTTGACAAAAGGTATCACCGACGTCGTCAAATGTAAGAGTGGTTGTCACATCCTCCCAAGGGGAAAGAGGTGTAAGGAAGACCGTAAACAATAAACATCTGAAAAATTATTACCGTTAAGACTGGTTACACTACCACTATGGAGTGACATAACTTGTCAAAACTAAACGTAAAGACATTAATCACTACGACACGGATAACCGGTAGATATGTATAAGAAGTCTCTTTACAGATAAATCCAGAAGACGGGTGAAAAGTTAACTGAAGACAAAAAAAACAATAACTCAACATACCGAACAAAGATATAAAACCTATTAATTCGGGACGTCTACAAACGAGAGTAAGACATCCAAAAACAAAAGTAAAGCAAATACGAAAGGAAACGACGTCTATCGCAATAATAATTAGATCATTAGACTTATTAAATTGTCCCAATAAGAACTAAACCTATGTAATCGTGTGACTTTTTCCATTTTTTTTAAATATGGGTTGTCAAACAAAACCCAAACTTTTTTGTTACTAAAACGTAAAATGATCGTATCTTTACTACAATAACTTATAGATGATACACGGTTCCTATATGTGTACATCTTACTTATTATGACTTCCCTTTTTCAAATAATTTCGTAATAACACGTTTATTTAAGAAATTTAAATCTTTCTAGTAGTGATAATATATCCTACATATGAAATTTTTTGTTTTGGATTACAGAAAAATCAAATCATGGAGAACGAGAGTCGTTTGAATCACTTGGCGATGACCAAAGGGGACGATAGGTTTTCGTCTCGAAAGGAGACTTGGAAAACGTTCGGTTTTACCATTACCACATTTCGTTTCTTCGTTAAAAGACGAAACATTTTCACTTTTAGGAGAAGTCTAAAGAAAACCAATCGTTTTTGTTCATGATCAGACCCGGAAAGTATTATCGTTTCTCCCCAATTAAAAAGGACATAGCCTAAGTAACCAAACTCTGAAGTTTGAATCGATACTGGAATAAATGTCATTTTTTAGACGGACGTTACGTCCTCTGGGACCAAACTAATATTATCGTTTCTCCCCAATTAAAATGGACATAGACCTAAGTAACCAAACTCTGAAGTTTGAATCGATACTAGAATAAATGTCATTTTTTAGACGGACGTTACGTCCTCTGGGACCAAACTAAGGACCCACCCCTTCTAGGGGACCTCTTACCTTACCGAATGGATAAGGTCATAAGAACGGACCCTTTAGGGTACCTGTCTCCTCGGACCGCCCGATATCAGGAACCCCAGTGTTCTTCAGTCTGTACTGACTCGTTGATTGTGAAATAGATGACTTATGTATCCGTAAAAGTCAAAATTAGGACCCTGACGTTAATAAAATTACTATTAATGATAAAGATATCTATAATGTTGAAGATTATGAACTAGGAGACTACTGACAGGCACTCGGGAGACACAAGTAAAACGAACTCAACTGACTTATAAGAAAATTCAAGAAGGATTAAGACGTAATACTCAAACTGAAATGGTAATAACAACTCAAACCGGAATGGTAAAATACAATTCCTTAGTTTCGGTGGTAAAGTGGTCAATCCGTAAGTGGTCACCGACTGAAATAAAACCCCCCGACGTTTTAGTGACGTCTACCACTGACGTCGGTACTTTAATTTTCTGCGAATGAGGAGCCTTCCTTTCAATACTGGTTGGATCTGTCGTATAATGAAACGGTTGTTTCAAGGCAGATCAGTTCCGATATCAAAAAGGTCATCAATACATACCTACACTCTCAAACTGATACTTCTTCCGACTCGTGCCTTCTTAACTACGAAAACTTGACATCACAACCTCTTCTGAGAACTCTCAGGGAACCTGACGTTCCTCTAGTTTGGTCAGGTAGGATTTCCTTTATATCAGGACTCACAAGCAACCTTCCTGACTACAACTTCGACTTTGAGGTTATCAAACCGGTGGACTACACTTCTCGACTGAGTATCCTTTTCTGGGAATACGACCCTTTCTAACTTCCGTCCTCCTCTTCCCCTGTCGTCTCCTACTCTACCAACCTACCGTAGTGACTCAGTTACCTGTACTGAAACCCATTTGAGCCATCAACCACTACCTGTCCCTCCGGACCGTACGACGCCAAGTACCCCGGTGTTTCTCAGTGTATGCTGACTCGCTGACTTGACTTGACTTATCAGTTCAGGATGGTATTTGTCCCTAAGTCCCTCGTCTTTCTAGGAGGTGGACGAAAATGGGTGGTAAGGGTCCTTCAGTGTGTGGGTTTTTTGTACAATAGGGTTTTCTATAATAGGTTCAAGGTTTTACTGGAGACCCGTAAAACCATGTTGTAGGTAGAAAAAAGGAAATAGTATACGGGGAGGGAGGGAGGAAAAGAAAAGGGGAATTAATCATCTTATTAAAGACACACTGACCGTTTTTTATTATGAAGGGAAAAGGTTGTCGGTAACAATCAACACTACATCATATTTCCATCATATGGTACTACTCTAAAGGTCAGAAGATATAAAAAAAAATACATTCTTTTATTTTTGTTCATGAGACTTAGGTATATGTCGTTGCACGGTATCCCTACTTCTCATGACTCACTAGTCAAAGGTAGTCCTAACCACATCCGTACAAAAGTTATACAGTTCTTTCTTCTTTACCCGTAAAGACCTATATTCTTGTTGTACCCTTTTCAATACCCGTGTATTTTTCCGTACCTGAAAGTTCCTTACATACCAGACTGAATCTACAATCCTACACCCTGGACCCCGTACCTACTACCACATCTGTTTGTCCGACCTTTATCTTACTGGATGTTCTCATTCCTTAAAACTGACAAGAAAAAAAGTTAACTCCATCTTAACAGTAAATTGAAATATAATCAATCTTCACACGTTGTTCTACTAAAATATATATAACGTCTTACTAGTGTTATTCAGATCACTTGTAGGTAGTGGTGTGTCAATGTCAAAAAAAGAATACTACTCTTGAAAATTCTAGAAACGTTGACAGTTTATTGTATGCCATGGCAATTGAAATCAGTGGTACGATATGTAATGTACTGGTACTGTTAATAAAAGATTGACCTTCAGACATGGAAAACTGGCACAAGTGGAGTGAAGGGGGTGGGAAACGGATACCATTGGTGGATAGACAAGAGACAAAGATATTTAAGTCAACAATGAAGTAAAATAAACATCCAAGGTGTATATTCACTCTGGTATACCACAAACGAAAAGAGACTGAATAAAGTGAATCGTATTACCGAAGTTCCAGGTAGGTAAAATAATCCACCCTAAAGTAAGAAAAAATAACGACTTATTATAAGGTAAGGTAAAAACAAATATATAGTGTGAAATAGGTAAATTAGCAACTACTTCCGAATCAAACAAAAGTATAAAACTGATAACATTTATTACGACGTCATATATACCCCCAAGTATAATAGAAAAAATTTTTACATACAGAAGTAAATAAATATAGATATTTCTTCTTTGATCTAATTTAGTAACGTATAATAAAAAATTCACAAAATTAAAGGAAGTCTATTTATGGGTCTTCATGTTAACGACTTTAACCATTAAGATAAAAAGTAAAAAGATATGAGAAAAGGTATCACCATGTAAGGGTTGTCACGTGTTACTAAAGGAAAAGAGATGTAGAAACGGTCGTGAATAGAGAACAGAAAAACTACCATCGGTAAGACTGTCCACACTCTATCATAGAGTAACACCAAAATTCAAAGGGACTACTAATCACTACAACTCGTAGAAAAGTACATGACAACCGGTATACATACAGAAGAAACCTTTTTACAGATAAACTTAGGAGACGGGTAAAAAATTAGTATGACAAACAAAAATGATTACTTCGATATACTCAAGAAATATATAACACCGATAATTGTGGGAAAGTCTATATACTAGACGTTTACAAAAGAGGGTAAAACATCCGACGGAGAAACTAACAAGAAATCCCTATTCTTTGTAAATACAGAAAACTCCTCTCTCTAATGCGTTCCGCATTTCTTTGTAGTGTGTGTTTTTTGGACTCCTTCCACCCTCCTTCCGAACGAACAATTACTCTTCTACTTTTACAACCATCCACCTATCTCCTTCTTACTCTCCCTTATACCTCCAAGTCTTAACTTACATATTATCTTTTCCTTATTTACCCGTTCTCGGACACAATAATATCATAGATGAGACAAAAACACTCCTTTGGGATATACAACTTTCGTAGGATCGTGACAAACGACAAAATAGATACTGTGGTAGACTTTTGTGTAAACTTTCACGAAATCTTATCCCTAGTTGTTTGTAAAGGACTTTTCCGGACTATAATTTATAAAATCTGCTACACGCAGTTTATATCAGAGACAACATAAACGATGACGAAGAGGAGGAAACGAAAGAAGAAAAAGAGAAGAAGGAAAAGGGAGAAATTTTTATATTTTAGTAAGAGTCAAGTACCCAGTATGATTTTTATTCGGTATCCGCTCTAAACCGGACATCCGGTATCAAACGACTGGAGAAGAAATCTTGAATCGATAGGATTACCTTGTAAACCAAGATGAGGGTAAGGTGAAAGAGAGTCATTCACTACTTTGTTTATCCAGAAAAACCTCTTATTTTACAACCTTATTAAATTACGTAAACTTACATACATTGGGAACTAGACGAAAACTGGTGGTAGCGAGTCTAAACACTACCATCGGATCCAAGAGTCAGAGAACTGGGATTACCGTACATATATGACGGAGTTGTTTATTAAGTACTGTCTTTACAGTGACGTACCGAAGACTCCTGTCCCACCATTTTCCACTACGACGAAGACAGGAAGGGAAGAAAGGGGTGTATGAAGACCTCGAGATTCGACGGCACACTTCGGTGGGATTTCAAAGGAACGACTTTTCTGGTACCCCTTCAGTGCGTCAGTATCCCTCTCAACAGACTCCTTTGGGTCGACACGGACGGGGGTCGATAAAAATTCAGAAGGGTTTGACCCGGGGTACGTATACTTACTCGTTCTTGGTCTACTAAGGTCATGGTCGATGGTAGACGACGTTCGAGGACTCTATGGGATTTCGTTCTTGGTAGATCCGTTCAAATCATTTCGGAGTCTTGGTACTCTCTACTATTATTTTGTCATCTATTAGTCTTCACTAACCCCTTGGACCTTTACCTCATAATAATATTGTTTTGGATTTTACATACCGTCACCGAAACGTTGACTCGACGGGTGTATGCAACCTTCCCGGAACTTCTCTAATCATCGTCTTCAGACTACCTAGAACTCCAACAGTTATCCCGAATTTCCTTTCACTCTTTTTTAATAATTATGACCTTCTTTTCGGGATCAATTATTTTGGCAACGGACACTATTACATCTTTATAATTTATGAATTACCGATCACCTAATCGGACTTGTTAAAAGTTCGATTACAAAATTTCAAAGTTGACCAAAGTAAATCGACTATAGTACTTTATGTCTATTACTACTCGACCTCTTCTTTAATGAGTCAAAAGTTCGTTTTAAAACTCCTTATATTTTCAGTCTTGAACGACACAACCTTTTCTTTTAGGAAAAGACTACTGGTAAGAGAACGTCGTCTTACAAGAATTTCATTTGTTGTTGGTTTTTTGACCGGAGTTCTGTTTTTAGTTTAAGTCTCGAGACAGTACTTTTAAGAGTTCTTTTTTATTTCGATTCCTAAACTGACACTTTAGGAAATAATTCTGGGGTCTTTTTAAATTCCCCCACGGATTGTCCCTCGACGTCCATCTGTTCTCAACAACTAAACCAACAACAGATTACTTTATTTGGGATCACTTTAGTTACTCAGTATTCTTTGAAAGTTTCGAAAATTCCTTTCATATAGCGTCTTTATGAACGTCGGAGTCGATATTCTTCGTCTCTACCGAAGTTTTGCTTTTACATGAAATCTGGGATCTTTAAGATATCCGTCCTTCGTCCGAGTGGTTTGATGACCTGAATTTTACACCCGATATAAAATGTCTTATCCTCCTTATTGAATCTCCTACCTCACTTCTCGACTCCTCTTAGTAACGTCCCTGATCTTTACTTGGGATTAGTTCCTTAACCGTTGCACGCAGGTTAGCCGAAACGATACCTGTTCTCTGACGATGCGGAAAACAAAAGAGGGAGAAACTTACCTTCATAAGCATCACTAATAGGAAACGGGCAGATGGGATGGTACTTATGACCCACACACCCCCTGTGTTAAATAGAGAGATCAAGTACTCAAAAATCTGGGTCTCCTTACCATGAAAAGTAAACCCTTTTCCATGATAAGAAGGACGAAAAGAAAGAAAGACCAAAAAAATTTAAAATTCAGTATTTTATATAAACTTAGATCGAATTTACCGACATTTATTCGTGTTTTTAGGAGAATGGTAGAACTTAGAGCATAAAATTCTACACGATTCATGGTTTGTGTTCCGGATGGCACACACATGAACAGGAAAACACTTACGATCAAACGATGGCGAGAACGGACACCTACTGTCCTAGAAAGGGGTACCGCAGGTCAAGGGAGTCGGACTAAAGAACAAGTGGCCTCGAGGGATGAGGAGGTGGGGAGGAGGGGCGCTGATCCGGAGAGGTGTACAAGGCGAGGTCTGAAAAAGCCCGTAAAATGACAGCAGGTTTGAGACTTGAACGGACGGTATAAAAAAGTTTCCGAACGTCTCACTTATCCATTAATAGTGCTTATTACTTTCATTTCACACTTAACAAGTCAGTACAGGTTGAGAAACGCTGAGACACCTGATGTCGGTTGGTCCGAGGAGACAGGGACCTTAAGAGGTCCGTTCTTACGACCTCTCCCATCAGTAAGGGAAGAGATCCCCTAGAAGGGTTGGGTCCCTAACTTGGACCCAGAGGACGTAACGTTCGTCTAAGAAACGGTAGACTCGGTGGTCCCTTGGAGTTGATGTCACAATTGTGTCTTTAAAATGGACCTACTAACTTCATCGTTGGAAGTCACAAATGGGACACCGTAATCAACTTTAAAGTTCGTAAAAAACATCCGGTCGACTCAGGTAAAATCCATTCCTGGGAGTTCAACTAGGAGTTCATTGCTGTGAGTATAAGAAAAGATTATCTCTTACCGGCAGACAATCCCTATATCATATCCCCTCTTGTGCCACGATTTTAGACAGGACCAGGGTGACGTAGACATTTCGAACCTCAGAATTCAAGTATACATAGAAACAAGAGAAGGGGTCGTAAAACATCTCTTAAGAGTAGATTAATTATAATTACAGTTATCGTTGTAACTTCTCCTTTTGGATTTTCCTTCTCTTAAAACTTTCTTCCTCACGACCTTTTCTCCTCCCGTCAAAATGGACTTAACAAAACGGAACCTTTTAACGACCACATTAAGACACTCAGTCACTCACACACATGTACTTATACGTAAAGAAATAAATTGGTCATAATTACTCGTAGTGACACACTAAGGAGGTCATATGATCGAAGACACAACAACAGCAAGTCAGTGATTCAGAGCAGGCTGAGAAACACTGGGGCACCTGACACCGGTGTCTCTTCGGACCGTCCGGTGTCAGGTACCTCAAAAAGTGCGTTCTTATGACCTTATCCAACGGGAAAGGAAGAGGTCCCTAGCTTGGACCTGAAGAGGAGGGACGGGGCGGTGGCGGTCTGGGGATCGTTCGTCTAAAAACGGTGACTCAGTGGTCCCTTCGGGTGATCAAATACACCTATTCTATTTAATCTCTCCAGTGAATGAGACAATCTGACCAAGGTTGTCGTCAACCCACCACACGTGAGACACCCCGGATCCTCTACGAGACTAAATGGTATGGAATATAACTTCCAAAGACGTATCATAGTCTTAAGTATACGTAAGAGTCGAAATTTGTATTTTGACTTAAAACTCCCTTTAACTTAAGGTAGTTGTCATTTAAAACTAAGATATTTTCGAACGTTTCAGAATTATTTTTCCTTTGGTAGATTGGAATTTTTACTTAAATAATGATTCACTTAAATTGAGTGTTTTCCTTAAAAGGTATTATAAATCTGAAAACAACCAAAACCGAAACAAACAAAGAATAATTGTAAATATCAACAAACCAGACCAGTTTATAACTTAAACTCAAGTTTCTATGTAGAGGAGACTCCTACGTCAGATTACTCCGGTTCATTTATTAGCTTTTTTTTTTTCAAAGGTTCAAAATTCCCGTCATGAGAAAGGTACCGTTTGTCGTACAGAGTGAAAAAGTCAGTAGACGTTTTAACCCGATGAGTAAGGATGTGTTCACTTACACGACTAAAGACAGAAAAAGAAAGGGCGAATAGGGGGTGGGAAGAAACGAGTCAAAGGTGAAAGAAAGGAGAATTACAAACGGAGTAGAGAAGGACACATTACATACCGGTGCAAAAACCCCTCGTCGTCGGACCGTGGTCTTTGTTCCCCGCGGGAGCGTCAATGTAAGACGTCTGAGTAGTACCCCGAGGTCCGTCCAGTGATTAGTACTTTACCCCCTCCGCCACGACCGACCCACAATCAACTGACTCCACCGCACCTGTCTTGGACCCCTGAACTTCCGGGACAGTCACCTGGAAGTTGTATAAAGGTAACGACAGTGGATGAAATGTCCGTACCCACTAGGTCGTCACTCAATAAGACACGTTCTCCCTCGTTCCCGAAATTTAGCCCACCGGTCTCCCAATAAAGAGACGATAAATTGTCGACACACTGGAGTTCACTCAAAGAATTAGAGTAAGTAGCAGTTAAAGGAACAAACATTATGGACGGTACTTTCCACCAAGACTCCTAGTGTCTATTACATTGTATTTTATGGGTCGTTTCAGGACTGTGTTCCTTCCACAAATATTTACCATCGATAACTACAAAATTATCTGATTTTCCAGAGAAAGTGTACGAAAATGTCAGTAAATTAGAGTTAGTTAGAGAGAAAGTGTTTGTGTGTATGTTGTCAATGGTAGGATTCGAGGACTTTAACAGGTACGTGGAATGGTAAAATTCTTACCGGAAAACAATGGTCCCTTTACCAAGACAACGGTCGAATTTCCTTATAAGTCCTTTACCGAGTCTTTTTTTTTCTTTTTTTTAAAAAAAAAGAATTTTTTAATGACACCATTACAATAGTGAAATAGAGGAGACGGATTAACACTACAGAGGGTTACAACAGTTTTTGTTCTCGGTTAGGTTTAGAACAACTTCAGATCGGACGGACCCTGATCCCATGGGGAGAATCGTACGAACGTTAACACAATGGAACGAACCTAGCTGATTATTTACCGGTCCTCAGCAAAACGTACTGTCGGAAAGTTAAGACGTCTTTGGGATTTCGACTGGGTTTATTTACGGACCCAGGGGGTCCTGACACTCAGAGCTGGAGCGGGGAACCAATCCACAGTATAGGAGAACTAACGGAGAGTTCCACTTCTCTTGACCCACCGTGACCACTCTCTCACCTCGGTCCCCTGGACGACGTCGGGGACGTCCTCCCCGGGACAGAAACTGACTTCCGACATCATAACGAGAACATTGTTCACAGAAAAATCAGTTTTCGTCATTTAGAAGGGAAAACATTTACTGTCTACCAATCCTAACAATGAAGACAGAGGTCGTTTGGGCATTCTCCTTTTTGTTTGTCTATTGACTGTAACTCAAGAACGAAAAGTTCTTTTGATCCCTTCTAAACTTCGACATATCAAAGTCCTTCCAAAACGTCACAAACACTAGGTGTCTTGTTGAGGTAGGTAAGGGTGGGGGACTCACATGTACGATTATTAGGGATCCTGGACACTTATACAATCCAACGTACCGTTACACCTCTTAAATATTAACATCTAACTCAATTCCAACGATTAGTCGATGGGAATTTTATCCCTCTAATAGGACATAACGGACCACTCGGGTTATCTTAGTGTTACCTTATCCCTCGTCTTTCTCTTTCTCCAAACTGACCTGAGTTCCAATCTTACTACACCAGATTCCTGTACTAGTTGGTGTCGCCTGACCCTTCTCGTTCCTTCTCTCCGGCACTCAGTTCCCTACGTCCATCGGAGTTCTTCGACCTTTTCCGTTTCTTTGCATAGAAACCTTGGACCTCGGAAGTCTTTCAGGACGACTGTGGAACTAAAGTCGGGTCACTCTGGGTAAAGTCTGAAGACTGGAGGTCTTAATATTATTTAGATACAACAAAATTCAGTAATGTAAACACCATTACAATGTCATCTTATCTTTTGATTATGTCGTAAATTGACACGTGTTGCTTTATAGATTTTAACTACCTGGGTTTAAAGGAGAAAGGTTCTTTCCACGACGATGATCACTTTACTGTTTGGTTTTCGTTCCTCTCCCTTCAGTCGGTATCCGGTCCGACCGGGCGGCGGACTCGTGACCAACCTCACCAGAGAAGTCAAGGGTAGAGCAGCAGAGAAGAGACGGACCGGAGACAGGCCCCAAGAAGGGGCCTGGGGGCACAACGGAGGCGAAGAGAAAAGTGGTCGTCAGAAGAGAGGTCGAGGGGAGAAGAGGAGACTACCCTAGATCGTCACCAGGTTCGATCGTTCTCCTTTTACCTGTAAGGAGGATCAAAGGAGGGAGGAGAGGTGTGGACGTATCAGGGACCCCTTCTCAGGACTAACTTTCACTCGTTTCTTCCTTCCTCCTCTGTCCTTTTCTCTGCGGACTTTTGTCAGTCCGACCTGTATGAATTTCCCTTCCCACTGTTTGTCCTCTACGGTGGAGTAGAGTAACTGAATCGACAACGGTAAAAGAAATCGTTTCAACGTCACATGAGAGGTGGTCCGGACTCACATTGACAATAAGGACACAAGGGTCACCATGTCGTCTGGGAAGAGGTAAAGAAGTTTATCAATTGACGTGTGAATCTCGAGAACCGTCTCAAACCCTACGTCTCAATTCATGAACCCCGTATGGATCGGGGTAGCGGTAGACACTAGACATGTTTTAAACTAAATGGGAAGATCGATCAGTTTATGAGTAACTAGGAGATGACAGGGAAACCGTCACGTGATCCACATCCTTCACCTCCACCCATCGTTCCTGATCACTTGGGACGAAAGGTCACCTCTTTACCGTAAACCCCTAATACTATTCGTCAGATAAAGGAACAGTGTCGTATACTCGTTAAATGACGTCCACAACAGGATTTCTGTACTCGAATAGATCTGTTTTTGTTTTTGTTTTTGCAATTTTATGGAGGGGATTTCCAACAAGTCACTGAGACACATGAAGGTTCTCCTGTTATTCGAGAAAGAAACCTTAGACCCTCCACGAAGGTCCCGTACTCTTTCTTACGAGAGGAGACGCCGGAAACTACACTAGAGGGTCCACACGGTTTATTACGGAACCATCGAAAGGTCGGTGAACACCAGTAAAATGTTCAAAGCGGTCTACGGAAACATATAACCCGTCTTGGTTTAGAACTTTTCCCTGCTGCACTGTCGAAATTGTGGGTAGTACAAGTTTCATACGAGGTACAGGCCCGACGTAACAGTAAGTAATCGCTACTTCTCAATCACAGAATTAAACTTAGTGGACAGTGATTGCCCAGAGGAACCGAAGACAGTAAGGGTCTTTGAAAACAATCTCCCTAGAAAAGAAAAGTCGGTGACGACGTACCGTGCACCCTAGAATCAAGAGGTTGGTCCCCAGTTTTGATATGGGGAACGCCACCTCACCTTCACGTCTCAGAATTGGTGACCTGGTGATCCCTTTAGGGATCTCTCTCGAAAAAAAAATAACTCGATGGGGAAGAAAAGGGAGGACGAACAGACTCGATGGGGAAGAGAAGGGAGGACGAATAGGAGAGTATTATGGAGTGTGAAGGAGAAACTATCGTCAGTAGCGTGGTTGGACACTCACGGATAAGTGAGCAACGTAGAGGGTGATTCGAGATTAGGCACCGCCGACCGGGCACGGACGGAACACATACAAACAAACATGTGGTGAGTCGGGACTACGATCGCCCACTTGTCATGTACACCCCCACAACGCACTCACTTTCGGTGAAAACGACGGATTCTTGAATGTCACTAAGAGGTAACAAATAGTCTATGTCTGCGAAGTAAAGTCAAGAGTTGAGGAACCTAAAAAGAGCATATCCTCGAAAGTCTAGAGACCCGGGGATAGACTAATGAACGTAGAAGCACGACATCCCACAGACGAGACGGACAGGTAGGTCCCATCAAACAGGGGTTTCCGCCGACGGTAGAGGAACCAAAGAAGAGACATATGAACGGTGAGGGAGTACCTCTCTCTAAGGAGACGGGTGAACTTGGACCCGACCGGACACTGGTTAAACTGGTTATCGGATACTACCCTCACTGTGACACGGTTAAGACCCGGATGAGAAATTCTCTTCTGTCAAAGGATAGGGAATCTCGGGACTTGACGGTGATTATTTATGTCCGTTTATTCGGTGCGCCTCTTCCGTCACCGTGGGGTGAAGTCATGTGAACGGACCTTTTAGGGTACCTGCCTCTTCGGACCATCCGACGTCAGGTACCCCAGCGATTCTCAGCCTGTGTCGACTCACTGAAGTGAAAGTGAAAAGTGAAAGGACGTAACCTCTTCCTTTACCGTTGGGTGGCGTCACAAGAACGGACCTCTTAGGGTCCCTACCCCCTCGGACCACCCGACGGCAGATACCTCAGCGTGTCTCAGCCTGTGTTGACTTCGCTGAATCGTCGTCGTTCGGTGCACTTCCTCCGACTCCGTGATCGTCCACTCACTTCTTCGAGGCAATAGGTTGGTCGGGTCAACTCGGAACTCCACTGAGGTCAGGGTCGATTAGGGACAATAAAAGACTGACATTGATGAGTTCCTTAGGCTCCGTCCTGGTGGGTCAGTTCATGTTAGTCGGATATCAAAATTCGGTGACTCAAAACCCCACTAAACGACATGTCGTTATGTATGAGATTTATGGTCGGAGGTTCCAGGGTTTACATCTAAAAACCATTTCGAAAAAACACGTACAGATCAACTGTCATCAGGAAGGGAAGAGACTAAGGGTATCTTGGAGAGGCATGGTGCGTAAAACAATACATCGGCATGTATAATCAAAGGCAAAAGATATGAGGCAAGACCTGAGGTACTGAAACTTCTATGGTTCGTTACCTTTATACAGAAAACTCTAGGGAAGTTCATGGTCAGGACCTGTTTTATATTAATTATTGGACAACTTGACTCAAAGTTTCGTAAGAAACTCGAAAGACGGTCGAGAAAATCGACAATCAAAAGTACCATAGAACCTCGTAAGAAAGTTCAGTACCAACACTTTCATACAGACCAACGTCCGTCGGGAGTTCTAGGTGGGTTTCTGTCATACGCTGTCTCGTCACCAAGAGGTTCAGACCAGGACCCAGTCGTCGTAGTCACAGTCGACCCTTGGTCAATCTGTACGTCTAAGATTCCAGATGGGATCTGGACACTTCAAGCTCCAAGGCCCTCACCCCGGGTCGTAAGTCACAAACTTGTTCAGAAGGTCTATTGACACTACGGACGACTTCATACTCGCAGTAAGAACATTCTCTTTTCTCAAGGGCCAAATTCTATCTTCCGGATCCTAAAAGTAATTCGTAAATAATCTACACGTAAACGAACACGCCCCACATCACAATCCCCGTCCCCTATGATTCTACCGATATCCAACCAGAGATGGGAACACACGACTCCCGCCCACTCCACCGACGAGACAAATGTATGCATACTTACTCTGTATGGGGGTTTATTAGACATCTTTTGGGTGTGTGACTTACTTTGTCAGGTTAAAAAAAAATGGAAGTGAAAAGATAAATTCCTAGTCTACGGTAATAGTACTTGAATTTATTCGAAATCCTTGGGAAAATAGTCCTATACAAAATAATTTCTAATGAGGTAATCATTCATCGGACAAATTTTATCATAAGTGTGAGTGGTAACTTGTCTTTTAGATCTATTCATCTTTCTTTTAATTTTATTAAGTATTAGGATGGTGGTTATCGATTATAGTAAGGTCACGTAAAAGGAGGGTCGAATAATTATGGACCCAGAAAAAAGGAAAAAGATATAGACGGAATGCGAGAATCATTGTATAATACACGTAAGATCCAGTGAACAAAGGACTTCGAAGTCGTAGAAAACCACTTTACCGGTATCACATCAGTGCTACGACAAACGGGACCCACGTCGACTCATCATCACCTCTGCTAATGACCAAGGGGAAAGGTCACGACAGGTACAGGACGAAAGGGCAACAAATAAGAGAAAAGATTAGTCGGGGTATCTGAGGCGGGGGCAGAGAAGAGAGGTGGACAGGATGAAAAGAAGGAGGGGGAAATCGAAACAACAGGTGGGGACCGACCGCACTGGAAAGGTGGGAAGAAGGGAACTAAAGAGAAGTAGGAAGGATGTGCTCCCGACAATGGTTGTGTGCCCCTTCTCGCAGGGAAGGAACGTGCAAGAGACTGAACCGTTTCGAGAGAAGTATGGAGACAACAACCGAGAGTACACTCCCAATGTGTAAATCCCAGACCCGAACTCCGATCTCTTAAGAATAAAGAGCGGCGTAGGGGATCCTGTTCACTTTCCTGAAGAACATGAAGTAAACGTTTTACTTATTTATTTTGGGGTTCCGGACACCCAGTGGACCTTGACGACAAGTGTTCACGTCCTGGGTGACCGTTCGGGGATCCGCTATGATATGTCCGAAGACTGGAACTATATGTCCGTGACACTAAGAAAGTTCCTTCGGAGACTTTTTCGAGTTTAGGTTTCGTGTCCCCTCATAACTCTGTTATATCGGTTTTGGTCTTCCTCGAGGAAAGTCCAGTCTATCCTTTACCTGTCGTATCCTCTTATCTCCCGAACCCTTACGACAGGTACCACCGGATCCTGGGTACTGCCTCCCTTACACATAAGAGAACTCTGTTCTAATCTTAGTAACGTAGAAACATCTCTTCTGGTCTTAACGACACTCTGTGTCGGACACTCCATCTGACTTCACTCTGTCATCTCCACGAAGGGAAAAAAAGAAATAGACTCTCGTCATCAGACAAGGCGTCAGTATTAAGGGTAGAAACTGTCTCTGGGCAAGTCCTCCTCCTCCTCCTTCGACCCTCCGACTCCTTCCTTCCCTCTCTTCGTAGATGACTTTGTAGGCGACTTCACCGGACCCTTCCTCGAAGGACCATTCGGTCTCTTGCGTTTGGTTGCCTCGACTAAAGACAACACTACTGTCTACTCGAAGGACGGGCAGGACTCTCGTGGGACGGGCCCGTCCGCCTCTCCGTTCCCGGTCTGGAAACGCACCTGTCCCCGTTGCGATGACGGGTCGCCGGTCGGACAGAGAGGAATCTCTGGTCGTACCGACTCAAGTCAACCTTCCGACCCTTCTGTCGTGAAGAACAAACAAAGACCCAGTGTACAGTCTAATCACCTCCTAATAAAACTCGATTTTTGTCAATATGCGTTCTCAAGTCTCAAATCAAGAGAAGACACCAAAACTGAACGAGACGTTAGTAACACCGAAACTACAAGAATTTGTATGAACCAAAAGGTAAAACCAGAACTTTTTCAATCCTCTGTGGACTGACGATTAGAAATGATCCCCCACTTTAAAGACCGTAGAGTATTTGTAAATCAAAGTATGTCTCTACTGTACGTCGAACTTGAACTGTCCTAGCAGTCGTCCGTGATTTGTCCCAACAAGAAACGGGGGAGGGAATACGAGACACTAGGTGGGCACCAACCGTACTGGAAGTGGAAGATAGGACCTGGTTGAGGGAAAGTAGGAAGTACTAGGTAACGTCACCAGTTGGGCCTTTTGGAAGGGACTGGAAACGTCTGAGAATTGGAGACTCAGAGACGTCGTCAGGGACAATGACCTGAATAAAGTACACCTCACTTTAATATGTGTAAATCCCTCGACCTGTGTCGTCGGTACACAGTACACGTGTAGGATACCGGACACCGGGTTTGTTTAGTGACAAGGATTGGAGGTTTAGGTAAAAACACCGAGACCTTCCGTTGGGAATGGGAAGGTGAGGTGAACCGAGAACATTATCCTGATTTACCCGGTGGAAGTAAAGATGAGTCCGTCGTAAACTACTCTAATCAGTCACCACTGTCCGTCGAGAGTAGGGGTTGACCCGGTCGGGATGGACCGTCCTGACGTGAACGAGTGGAACTATCCACCGTCCTGTCAATGACCCACGGAAAAGCTGGACGAAGTTTCGAAGAACATTGGACCGTCACTTCCTTTACGTGTCGGAAGGTTGAGTCACTGCAAATTCCGTTGGTGAGTAACCAGGTCCTTCGTGTTATTTAACCATGAGTCGACGAGGGTCAGATAAAAAGACCAATCTCGATATTTATTTTCTTTACTCGCACGGTGACGTGCACACTGTGGTTGAACGGGGAGAGGGGTCCGTTAGTGCAGGAGCGGGAACGAGAGACCAAACCAAGACCAGGGGGTTTCCTTGTCATAATTCCTAACATAAACCCCCAACGGATCGCGATACACAGATGTAAACTCAGGGGGTCTGTGTTTATTTATGTCATTTACTTATATATATAAACTTAACGTATAGGTGGGGATGACTTGCCCAATAAGTAAGTATACCTTTATCAAACGTGATTTATATTGAGGGGGTCATAAGAATAAATCAGGGAGAATAAGTTCCCTGATTCAACGTAGAGAGTTCCCACTGTAAATTTACTGTCAATGACGTCATTGTGTCTCATTACTGGAACACTTCACACCATATAACCACACGAATAAGTCATTTATGATCAACACTACAGACTTCTCTTGAGTTTTCCGTTCTTTAGCAAAAAAAGGGTGTGTTTACTAACACTTCATGTCGTAAAAATCTTTGTGAAGGGGGCGGGGGGTACTATGGAAGTTTAAGGAAGAGAAGATTCATCACAACGAAGGACGGGGGGGTTGAGTTTATAATTTTTATTTTTGTTTTTTATTAGAGGGACGAGAAGGAGGGCAGGTGGAGGGTGCCGGATATGTTTGTTTTTCCTTTTTTTTCTTATTCCTTCGACAGGTTAGTTTTCTAGGAATGGAAGAGTCTGATTTAGTGAAATTAGTCATACGATCGTTTAAGACAGTCTGAGGGGCTGAAAAATTCGTCATGTAATAGTCTGAGGAGCTGAAAAATTCGTCATGTAATAAATTCAAAGGCGGTTTCGATTTGGAAACGGTCCGGGGTTGGGTGAGAGACATCTCCGACAACGGTCCAACTGAAGGGACAGAGTCAGTTCTCCGGCGAGGAGTCGAGGCGACCTTTAATTATTCCGGTTAGTCTTTGCGTGTTTCGGACGGGCCGGTTAGCAAGAGGAGGTTCGCAAACGGTAGAGGAGACGCCAGTCTATTTAGTGCAATTTCGACAATGCGGTTACTGGTATTTAATCCCACGGACCGCCAGGCAGGAGGCCTCCTGTTCCGTCCGATTCTACTAAGGTCGCGCCCCCTCCCCTCCGCCGCGCAATGGACGCCAATGTCGTAGGGGCCCGGAGGGGCTCCTGGCCGCAGACCTGACGCGGGTCGACACCGGTGCCGCGAAGAGCCTCTACCACGCTAGGGGGTCCACGCCCCCGAGGTAGACGCGGCGAGGCGGTCTGATAAATGTCGGTTCCAAGCCGGCCACTAACGACCGTACCTTTTGAGTAAAGAGTCGGGCCTAAAAATAAATGTGAGAATGATTCCTCGGAAGTGAGTCCAGCCTTACCGTCGCTCACCGACGCCGCTCGAAACCGGGGCCCGGTCCGTCGGCTAGACCCCGCCCACTCGGCGGAAGCGGCCGCTGGAAGGCGGGTCTCGCGCGCTACCCGCGCCCCTGTTTCCGCGGTCTTCGGCCCGACGCTCTTGGAGCCACGGAGTCGTGGGACCTTTTCAAGCCACCGAAACACTGACCTAAAGGAAAACGTCACACTCGGCCAAGGGGCGGGGGAAAGGATGGTGAGAGAACCGTCTGCACCTTGCACTCCTTTGTCCTCTCACTACACGAAATAATTGAGGTAGGTTTGGGGATCCAGTTCTAAGGCGGGAGGGGGTCCGGGGAAAGGTGGGCGGGTTCGGAGGGGACGGCCCACATCGGGTGCGTAGGTCGCCCGTACCTGACCGTCACTGACGAGGGCCCTCCCTTTGAAGGACCGACAAGAAAGGCAACCGCGGCGGACTTTGGGACTCGTCCGGCCACGCACACGTGCACACGGACGTTTAGGACTTTTGGGCGGTCGTCGGACCGTGTAGACCCCGAGGGTGGTGCGTTTAAGTACGGTCTCTCGTTATTTCGGGTCCAGTTGACGACCCTCTGTTACCTGACACGAGAATTTCCGACCGGTTCGGGCTCTCGAGCCATTTTACTGCCGGGCTGAGAGCTCAGGACACGTTTCGGATTGTGAACTCCGGCCACAAAAAAAAAAGGAGGGATTTTATCGTCCCCTTTCCCTCGTCACAACAAACCAAAACCCCCGCAAGTCAAAGATCCTTAAAGGGGAATCGATATCTTTACCACTAAAGATGAGGAGAGGAGTCACAAGAGTCGGAGCCCTTCTTACCCATGATAGACATACAAGGAAAGAGGACGTGTCAAGGAGACTAAGATTGTGAAAGAGGGAGAGAAGGAGATTAGGAGGAGGGTATACTATCGGAGCGACAACGGGGAAAGAAGGGTCTTTTCTCGCCACGAACGGGACGGGAGGACTGGGATTAAAGACAGTAAAGGGAGTCTTTCAGAGGAAGGGGACAAGGACCCACCGTCTCGTGCCCCTCCTCCTGGACTGACCCGATGGGGTGTCGGAGGGGTCGGGGCGTCAGGTCACTCCCCGCGAAAAGACCTGACCTAACACAGGGAGGGTCAAGTGACCAACTTTCTGGGTTAGGGTGTGGTGGAGTCTTACACTGACATAAAGTTCTGAGGGGGAAGTTTCTCCATTAAGTCTATTTTACTCCAGTAAGTCCACCCCGGGTTAGGTCATCCTGATCCCAGGAATATCCTCCTTTAAACCGGGACCGGCGTATGTGTGTCCGTTTTCTGTCACTCCCGTCGTTCTTCCGGGTCGGTCCGGCGTCCCTTCGGTCGGGACGGTTGTGGAGCTGACACCTGACCTTCGGAGGTCTTGACACTCTGTTATGCAAGACGACAACTTCGGTGGGTCAGGCACTACAAAACAATACCGTCGGGATCGTCTGACTGGACCCGTGCTTCCTTTGGACGGACCTTGTAAGGACACCGGGAGGTAGGAGAAGGTACTGAACCTTTGATGGACCCTACCGAAACCGGGTCGTGTCAAAACAATATAAGGTCCACTAGAAAAAAAAAAAAAATTATGCTTTAATGGTTGATCACTTTAAAGAGACAACCATCTCACAATAAGTACGGGGATGACAAATTAAAAGTCAAAACACGATACATCCAAAATGTCTTTTTAATATCCTGTCAACAAACTTAAAGTCTCCTTGTCGTTTATTACAAAACTAATACAAGGTTTACAACGTACCCTCTACGAATATTAAATTTTTTAAGAAATAGACTTTAAGTCTAAATTCATCTACAGAATATGAAACACTTTAACCGGTTTCGATCAAGACCCCACACACACACATAATAGACTTTAAGTCTAAATTCATCTACAGAATATGAAACACTTTAACCGGTTTCGATCAAGACCCCACACACACACATACAGGAATTACAGAAATGTGTCACCAAGAGTGTAATCTTAGTGACCTCTTGTAAAGTCTTTATGACTACCGACCCAGGGAGGGACCTCCCTAAGTCTAAATTAACCAAATTCTTAAAAAAAAATTTGGAGGGGTCACTAAAATCACACGTCTGTCCATGATTTTAGGGACGTCCTTCTCTACCCATAATTGATTAATTTACAACGATGGTGCAACAACCTAAACCCAAGGGAATTCGAATTTAAGAAACCCAAAACAAGACGATTTTTACAGTAGAATGGTGAGACTGACGATTTGGGTCTCCCTCTCCAGTTCATCTAGTAACTTTTTATGGGACAATCATACCCTTTGCCAAAAGAATGAAGTCCAGTTGACTCGGGTATTTCTCTCTACAGTTCTCGGCATTATAACTATGGTGACGTCTATTGAGAGGTAAGACTGTGAAGTCTAAAACATTATTTGTCACGTCGACCCCTGGTACCATTTTCTAAATGTAAAGTGACAATGAAAATAATGTCCAGACACGAGTTCTTACATGTTACAAAATTCGTGTGAAGAACAAGTTTCCTTAAACTTGTCTTAAAACAAGTCAAGAAGGTCTGGGACCCATATAGGAGAAGAAGTCGACAATTAACAGTTCGTGCTTCTCGACTTTTTACATATCTTTCAAGTCCATGGTACCGATTATGGGGACCCCATCGTGTGTGGTAAATGAGACGAACCCATTCCCGGAATATAAACTGAGACCATGAGTTAAAGTAAGACTTTCATTTAGAACGGTTACATTTGGAAGTATTATTCACGATTCCTCTACGGCCGTATCTCGAGGTCGACTTATCTCAGATTGACCTCTCCCTTTATTCTAGGACACCGTCTTTATGTAAAATATCTACTACTATAACCACCCACACTACTATGACTAATTAATCATGTTTCAAGTTTCGAATTCTGACCTCTAGTCACACTTTCCCGAAACAATTTTTACGATAGATTGTACATACATCCGCTACCTCCAAAACGTTCGTGACGAAGAAGAGACTACTCTTCAAGGTCTTTTGGCAACCTCGCCCTCTCTCAACTCACATTTCAGCTTAAAACCTAAACTTTAGGACACAAATCACGACGAACCGAGACCCAGGAACACGTTGATGAATCGGATGGACCTGGAAACGAAGGAGTAGACCTCTTCACGAAGATCTTACCGTCTTATTACTGGACTTTTAGATAATGAGGTATATTCGTTTCTTATGACCATTTTCAACGGAGTCTAGTGGAAAAAGTCTTGAGACCTGTGAGTGGTCTCCTAAAGTTGTTAGGTTCCTCACAAATAAGCCATTGTTTTCGGCTTAGTATTATCCTTGTTCCACCGTTAAGTCGACTTGGTCAAAGAAGCACGAGAGAGACGTGGACACCATCGGGACTCGTTGTTGTCGGAACACTGATGTCATAGAGACTCCAGGTCGTCCGATCGTCTAACGCACACATCGAGAGGGTTTTAGGGGTCGGGGTCTCTTATCAGTGATAAACTTAGAGTGAGAGATCTTACCGGGAGTAAGAGTCGTGAATTGAAATGGACATTTGTCGAGACATTTCTTAAGATAGAGGTTCTACCATCAACTTTTGTTAGCCGTTGTAGTGTCGATAGATTCCGTCAGTATGGGTAACTCCAATTGTTCTTCGACTGGTTTTATGACTTTTTCCCCTTTTCGATCACTTCTACAGGTATCTTCCGAAACTTTTCGGTATCGTATAATAACTTCTGAATTCTCAAAAACGTGTACACGTCCCGTTACACGTTTGGGTCCTTTCTGGATTGACTGCAATTTCGGATGGTCCGGGAAGACAGGTACTCTAAAAGGTCCGTTCTCATGACCTCACCCACCGGTAAAGGAAGAGGTCGTCTAAAAGACTGAGTCCCTACCTTGACACAGAGGTAATCGTCTACCTAAGAAATGGTGATTCGGTGGACCCTTCGGGTAACATTACTGATAAACGTAGACAAACGTAACATAAAATTCCGTATGTCGCGATTAGTACTATCGTGAATACCACCAGGATTCATACTTTTGTTCGTGAGACAAAGGAAGTCCAAGATAACATGTAACCATTCAACCGGTTTACAGGGGACTGAGTTACCAATCTTGAAGGTCCTTAATCTTAAAAAAAAAGGTGGATCCTGTCTCTAGTCTTTAAAGTGACAAGAGGTCTTATAATATTGAAATAAAAGGAGTTACTGGTTTGAGTTTTCCCTCCATCCTTACAGATTAAGTCTTGATGACTCTGACGATAAGAGTCAAGGTGTCGAGAAATTAGTCCCACGAATTTGTCACACTTTACTGAACAAAGCCCTGTAAAACGCCGACGTCGAAGTGCAAAAAGGACGGGAATACAGTTGTCATGGGGTGAGGGTAGAGGGTTGTCACGGAAGACTTATTCGATTAGACGAAAATAAAAAAACACTGATCTAAACAATTAATTTTAAAATTTGTTCCTATTTTCTCTTTCGAGCATACACATACGAGGAAAGTCTTCTCACGGTAGGTGGTCTAGAAGTGAGTGTGAAAGGTTTCTGGACAGGACGACCTGGTCGTTTGGCTAGTCTAGAACAGGAACGTTCCGTTAGTCCCACGTGCCGAGGGACGAAGTACGAGTCAGTGTACTTCTGCCTTAGTCATTTGGTCTCCTCCAATCCACTGACCTTTTAGAGTAGTCTTCACCTTCTATACTCCGGGTTTTGTATCCCTTTACACGATTCTCTCGTCGTCAGAAAAGTCCCGAGATTACTGTCTTTTTCGTTAATTTTTCCGTCTGTCTAACGAGCCTATATATTAAATAAGAAACCGGACAGCAAATTAATTTCCTTTTTTTCATCCTACCGTTGTTTAAACTTCATAAAACATCTATCTATCCCTAAAAATTTACTCAAACTCTTAATTTTTTTTAAAAAAGTATGAGCATTAAATTTTTAAAATAAAAGGAAGTTTATATTCGATTGTGAGTATTCGTTGTCAGAACCCTCGCTTTCTTGATAAAGTGAGAGGGTTCCCAGTACTTACCATGTTGTACTCTATCCGAATAGTACTCACTCCTGAATTTCTGGAAACAAAGGGACAAGATGTGAGTATCGGGGTTGTCGGTATTAAAAGGATCAAATGATTACTAATATTCGACGTGTTTCTTCGTTTTCGTTCGACACCGCTTGAGAACGACACTACAGTAGTATGGGTAGGCAATCTCAGAGACGTAATAAAACCAAACAAAAAAATAAAGGAATCCATGTTTTACGATTTACCCTCCACTCGAGAAGGTGTAAGTCCACTGTAGGGGGGGTGGGGTGGGGCCGGGGCAAAACGAAAAAAGGGTGCTTGTCCAAAACAAACAACCAAAAAAAAAAAAAAGGAAAAGTACCATTTCTAGCACTCGTAAATTTTTGTTTTTTCATCCATACATACAGTTTGATATTTCCTAATGTCATTATACACGACACCAATAACGACAGATTTTCTGTGTGTTTGACGATCCGTTGAGTCTTAGACTTCCTGAGAACAGACTGTTGTCAGACAGGTGCACCCGATGACACACCACCACCTCAGAGACGTAACAACGACCTTCAGACGAAAGGGGTATAAGTGAGACGCTCCAAGGTTTGCCTCCTAATAAAGGGTTCAATGTTTATACGAAGGAATTACGGTAAAATAAAAAATCAAATATTAAAATTAGTGACATAGGGTTTAGGACGTCTCGGTCCAATAGACATGAAACAAAGTCAACAGTCAACGACATATTTATTTTATGCGTTTAGAATCGACGAACTTTGGTGTTGGTAAACAAGGACAAAGACACGTAGTCTTTAACCCCGTCCCGAGTCACACCTACCAAGGAGAGACGAGACCCTACAGACACTGGAGACAACCTTACCGAACTTTCAACTCTCGACCGACCCGGAGAGAGAATATATAGTGGACCTCACTAAGTTCACCCCAAACTCTTAGTTTCTACCCGAGTGAGGGTTAAAGCCTCGTGAATCCAAGAGGGGGACCACCGGAGTAGTGAGTCATTAAATCAGACTGTAAACGTCCCGCCGACCAAAGGTTCTCACTTTCGTCCACGATGTCTGGAGATCTCTGTATCCCAACCTTAAGAGTCTTACAGTAAAGACGTAAGATAATTAGTTACGTTCAGTGTCCGGTCTGGTCAAGTTACCTACCCATATGTTTGTAACGTAAAACTACTCTTTTACTTGTAAACGTGTGACTGTATCTTCCGTATCAACCGTCGGTCGAAACTTCTGTTAGACGACGTCGAAAGTTCTCCATTTGACTATACGATTCGTAATGAGCACTCTCTTACGATTCTGAGGAGGTAGAAGGTACCTCTTTTTAGATTTCCATAGATTAGGTTTCTACCTGAGAAAAGTACCCAAAGATGACAACTCCCCTCCTCCACACTATTCGTAATCCCATTTTCATTTCCACTCTTCTCGACCCACCTACAATATTAACTTAGTAAAAATTATATTCATAAAGAATAGATCAGTCGAGAAGACTTGATCCGAAATCTACTAGATATCAGACGAAAAGTCGAGAGAAAATACCTAGTCATGAGACTAATAAAAATTGAAACACAGTCATAAGAGATTCAATGAATTGAATGACCTGAGATCTTGATTCGACAATCGTAAAAAACTACAAAATAGGGTGGACAATCCCATTGAAAAGAGATTTCATACAATGTAAAATGATTGTCAAACATTAATGAATTTTACGAATTTACCGTCTCCCCTTAGAACTCAGAATGAACAGAAGTCGTTCCTATAATCAGTGATCGGGAGAGTTCTTATGAAGAAACCTATTTTCCCAGTTAAGTTGTTCCTCTATATTGTAAACATTTACAAATACGTGTATTATCTCCTCGTGGATTTACGTGTTTCGTTTGTGATTGTATGGATTCCTCTCTTTGTCTGTAGTCATGCTATTATCATCCCCCAAAATTATTGGGTGAATGTAGTTATCTTTAGTGAGTATCCGTCTTTTAGCTTGTATACGGGAATTTACTGTTTAATCTGTTCTACCTAAATTGTCTTTATTTCGTAAGGTAGATTGTCGTTGTGTTTTACGTAAAAAAAGGTCACACGTACCTTGTAAGAGGTCCTATCTAGTACAAAATCCGGTCTTTTGTCATAATTGTTTAAATTCTTCTGACTTTAGTATAGTCGGTATAAAAGAGTGGTACCACGATACTTTCATCTTTAGTTAATGTTCTTATTTTAGTCTTTTAAGTGTTTATACACCGTTAATTCGATGGTTTGTTTCGTTATCCAGTTGTCTCTTTAGTATTTTTGGAACTCTGTTCACTTTTACCTTTATTTTACATACTTTTGGATACTCTACTTCGTTTTCGCCAAGATTCTTCTTTCCAACATCACTGTTCACATATGAAGTACTTTGTTCTTTTAGAGTTTATTTGTTAGATTGATATAGAGTTCCTTAATTTTTCTTGTTTGTTTCCAATCATTTTTCTTCCTTCATTGTTTCTAGTCTCGTCTTTGTTTACTTTATCTCTGATTCTTCTGTTATCGTCTATGGGCACTTCGGTCCTCTACCAGAAACTAACGTTTAGAAGTCACTCTGAATGACTTTCCTTTTCTCTTTCCCGACTTTCTTTAATTTTCCTCTGTAGTGTTGTCTACGGTGTCTTTATGTGTCCAAGTACTTTAATGACACTTGTTGACGTACGGTTGTTGGACTTGTTGGATCTTCTTTGTCGATGTAAGGACCTTTGTATGTTGTAAGATTCCGTCTCAGTACTCCTTATCCTTCAGACTTGTCTGGTTAACAATCATTCCTCTGACTTAGTCATTTTGGAAGGTTTTTTGTTTTCCTAGTTCACCGAAGTAACCACTTAAGATTGGTTGAAAGTTTCTACTTAATTATGTTATGGTTTTAGTCTAATCCTGTAGTGTTCCTTTCTTTTAATTTCCGGTTATAGGGACCATTGGTATCTACGTCTTTAGGAGTTGTTTTATAATCATTTGGTTTAAGTTGGTATATAATTTTCCTGGTATGTAGTACTAATTCACCCTAAATAAGGTTCCGACGTTTCTACCAAATTGTAGAAGTTTTGTTCCACTATGTGGTGCCATTGTTTTACTTTCTATTTTTAATATAATAGTAGAGTTATCTATGTCTTTTTCATACACTGTTTAAAGATTGTAAGTAAATACTACTTTTGAGTTGTTGTACTCATATTTCCCTTAAGTGGACTTGTGTTATCTCTGGTATATATTGTTCAGGTATTGATTGTGGTGTGGGTCTCTACTTTTCGACTTTTGAAGAGGAGATTCTAATCTTTGTTCTACTCGTACGAATGAGAACAGTGAAAATAATTTGTGTCATAATCTTCCGTTCTCTTTCTTTTCCGTAGGTTTAATCTTTCTTCATTTTGACAGTGATAAACGTTTACTGTACTGTCATATGCAATTTTTTGGATTTCTGAAGGATTTTTTATTTAAGTGATTCAACGTTCTATGTTTTAATCATTTGACTTTATACAAGGTAAAGATATATGATTATTGTTTAATAGTCTTTCTCTTTAATTTCCTTTTTAGGGTAAATGTTAACGTTGTTTCTCTTATTTTAAAGATCCTTATTTAAATTGGTCCGTCCACTTTGTGGACATGTGACTTTTGATATTCTGTAACTACTTTCTTTCAATTCTGTGTTTATTTACCTTTCTATGTGACACGACTATCTGATCTTCTTAATTATTACAATTTTATATGATGGATTTCGTGGATGTCTAACTTACGTTAGAGACAATTTTAAGGTTACCGTAAAACGTGTCTTTATCCTGTTTGTCAGGATTTTAAATATACCTTGGTGTTTTTGGGATGTATCCGTTTCGTTATAACTCTTTCTTCTTGTTCCGATATTCGTAGTACAAGGGACTATGTTGATATTGTAACGAACTATTGCCTATGTGTCGGGTCACCTTGTCGTATCTCTCGAGTCTTTATTTGAGTACGTATATCCCAGTCAATGTATTGTCTCTTCGGTTCTTATGTGTAACCCCTTTCCTGTGAGAGAAGTTGTTTACTATATGACTTTTGACCTGTTGGTATACGGTTTCTTACTTTGGTTCACTAATGAATGTGGTATTTGTTTCTGAACTTACATTCTGGACTTTGGTGTTCCGAGGATCTTCTTTTGTGTCCACCATTCAAGGAACTGACCGGTACTGTTTGCAAAAAACCTAAACCGTGGACCCCTTTTTGTTTGTTCTCACTAGTATGTAGCTTGATTTTACGAAGATGTGTCGTTTCCTCTGGCAGTTGTTTTACTTTTTCACGACTTACCCTCTTTTATAAGCGTGTAACATCCGTGAATAGACTATTTACCAATTATAAGTTTTATATATTTCTTGAGTATGTCGAATTTTAGTCAAATTTTTTTACCTGTCTTTTAGACTTATATGTAAAAAGACTTCTACTGATGCATGTCTACCGGTTGTCTGTGTACGGTTCTCCAAGTCGTAGTGATTAGTAGTCCCTTTACGGTTAGTTTTGGTACTCTATAGGTGAGTGTGGAGAGTCTTTCCGATAATAGTTTTTCTGGAATTATTCACAACCGTTCCTATACCTCCTTTTTCAACAACCCTTACATTTAACTACCACGGTGATACCGTTTGTTATACCTTCAAGGAGTCTTTTAATTTATCTTGATGGTAATTTTAGGAATTTCCTCCCTTGACCCAACCCCCTCCTCCCCGTCTCCAGCGTTATAACAAAGTTCAACCTATTTAACTGTTCTCGCTCTCTATGTGACACTAGGTAGGGATGGAGGGTATCGCAACGACCCGGGACAAAGGGAGGAGCCGGGGGTTCTCGACCCACGGGAAAAGACGTCCCAAAGGTCCGGGGGCGAGGTCCCGGTCCGACTGGACTGAACGATCCGAAGTACTCTTGAAGGTCTTTCACCTTTTTATAGTCTCTCCCGTACATACCTCATCACATGTTTCGGTTTTTGTTCAACTACCCTCTTCACCACCGCGAATTTTCTTAGGCGGACCTGTGACTCTGTCTCCCACACACATGGGTCATGACGGTATACCCTCTAGAGAGCCGAATTCTTCGAATTAGTGGGATTATGACAGTTTGACGACCTACAGTAAGTGTGTCTTTTGTTCGAGATGGACCAAAAACTCAAAGACGTGGTCCTAGAGTTCTTTAAGTACCTACGGAGACACGAGTGACCGTAAGGAGAAGGGGAGTATTTCTCGATGAACAAGTCGACGAGGTCCCGGATCGAAAGACGGTGAGAGTAGCCCAGGACGAGGTTCTGGAGTTTGGAGTCTTAGACGAATAGTTGAGTCTACCCAGGTAGTTCGATCGTCTGAAACCTGATCGGTCTCGAAAACCCCAGGGATAAGCGTGAATGTGGTTGCTCCATCACTGAGACACCATGACTCGTGACCTTTAGGAAGACCCGACGTTTATGATGAGGTGTCGACACCTGTAGACCTCGGAACCAACGTAGAAACGACTCTACCACTGAGCGGTTCGGGATAAGGGACCTCTGAGACTCTAACTGATTGAGAAGGCCTAGAAAGAAGGGACCTCTGGGGTCTACTCCACCAAACCGGTCCTCAATGAAGATACGACCTAATATTCGGTTCAAAGGGGTTCTCCCGGTCCGTTCTAAAATCGTTTCACCAGGTGGCGTCTACTTCTACCTACCTCGAACAATAGCGTTTACGACGTGATGCTCGGATTGTTCGCCGAAAGTCGGTTCCGTCGAGACCGAGTGGGAAAGAAGGTCCTACACTGGTTCGGTCATGGAGTGGAAGCTGAGACTAACGGAAGAGTTCGGGGATGGGGGTCATAGTGGGAGAGGAGGTCACGTTCACACTAGACCGAGTCGGGTCCGAGAATCGAGTGATTAGAACAGACCAACGGAATCGTGAGTGGACGAGGAGAATCGACCAGGTGAGACCTTACTACCCCACCTCCCTTCTTTATCCACCTTAACTTTCCTACGAAGTCATAATCTACGTGAATTCAGTCGGAGGTGATAGGAGAGACGGAGGAGAATCAGTAACGGATTCTCCCGACAAAAAAATTTTTTTTTTGTTTTATTTTTCTGAAAGAGGAGGCAGGTGTATTCCAAACGGTAGGGTCAGAGACTTTCGGGGTGATAATAATAAAAGACATAGACCCTACTATCTCTGGGGTTCGGAAGCCTCGGTGACACATTCCGGTTGAATATCGTCACCCCCGATTAAACCTTGGAGACTTTTGGTTCGTTTTGTTTTTGCACTACCTCCCCGGACAAAGTTTCTTAATCCAATTTTTTTTTATCTAGGTCGACCAAATATAGGATCAAAATCACAAAGTAGAGTGGATTGTAGACCCTCTGAGTTCTGAGGGTCAGAGACGTCAGGACCACCCCGACGTCATCTTTACTACCGAAGATCCAAAGAACGGACAGGGAGGATACCCGTTCTACACAGATCCTCCGAGACTCTGTCCCTGACGTGAAGTGGAAGTGGAATCCTTCGTTCACTTTCTACAAACTTAAAAAGAGAAGTTCTAAGAATTCCACGATCCAGGGTAGAAGGAGACTTCCGGTGGGGCATTCTCATTTTCAATTCCAACTCTGTAGTAAAACTCTTAAGACTTTGAGTCCCGTCATTGACTCACCCTTGTAACCCCTTTTTCATAAATAAATTTTCTTCCTACTTGCTAATATAAAGTCCGATATCAACAAAAAATTCACCCTTACCCACCCCTGAACAACGGTACACGTGGTACCCCAAACATTACGTTTATATATAATTTTTTTAAAAAAAGAAAAATCCTTAAAAAAAGAGAAGAGGGTGGAAAACAGGAACTCACAAGAACGACAATTGTAATAAACATTAAATCAAACATTGACTAATTTTTTTTCAAGGATCAAATTTTTTTTTTTAGGACTTTCTGCTACGATAATTTCATGACACACGTTATACGGTTGTCTAAACCTTTTGAGTCGTCACCGGTGTCCTGATCTTTTCCAGTCAAAAGTAAGGTTAGGGTTTCTTTCCTTTACGGTCTCCTACAAGTTTGACGACGTATTAACACGAATAAAGTGTACGATCGTTCCATTACGAGTTTTAGAAAGTTCGATCTGAATTCGTCATATACTTGATTCTTGAAGTTCGACCTAAATCTTTTCCGTCTCCTTAGTCTTCTAGTTTAACGGTTGTAGACGACCTAGTGTCTTTTTCGTTCTCTTAAGGTCTTTTTGTAGACGAAGTGACTGATCCGATTTCGGAGACTGACACACCTAGTGTTGTTTGACACCTTTTAAGAATCTCTCTACCCTTATGGTCTAGTAGAATGGACAGAGGACTCTTTGGACATACGTCCAGTTCTTCGTTGTCAATCTTGACTTGTACCTTGTTACCTGACCAAGTTTTAACCCTTTCCTCATATAGTTCCGACATATAACAGTGGGACGAATAAATTGAAGATACGTCTCATGTAGTACGTTTTATGGTCCGACCTACTTAGTGTTCGACCTTAGTTCTAACGACCCTCTTTATAGTCATTGGAGTCTATACGTCTACAGTGGTGGGATTACCGTTTTACACTTCTCCTTGATTTCTCGGAAAACTACTTCCAGTTTCTCCTCTCACTTTTTCGACTGAATTTTGAGTTGTAAGTTTTTTGATTCTAGTACCGTAGGTCAGAGTAGTGAAATACCGTTTGTCTACCCCCTTTTTTACCTTTGTCACTATCTGAAATGAAAAAACTCAAGATTTAGTGACACCTGCCACTGACGTCGGTATAATTTTCTACGAACAAGGAAGCTTCTTTTCGATACTGTTTGGATCTGTCTCATAATTTTTGGTCTCTGTAATGAACAGTTGTTTTCAGACAGATCAGTTTCGATACCAAAAAGGTCATCAGTACATACCCACCCATACTCTCAACCTGGTATTTCTTCCACTTCGTGACTTCTTAAACCACGAAAACTTGACACCACGACCTCTGCTGAAAAGTCTCAGGGAACTTGACGTTCCTCTAGGTTGGATTTCCGTTAGTTGGGACTTATAAGTAACCTTACCGACTACGATTTCAACTCCGAGGTTATGAAACCGGTGGACTACACTTCGCAGTTTAGAAACCTTTTCTGGGACTACGACCCTTTCTAACTCTCGTCCTCCTCTTCCTCCGTTTTCTCCTAATCTAACAACCAACCGTAACAACTGACTTACCTGTACTCAAACTCGTGTGAGACTTTCTGTCCCTTCGGACCGTACGACCTCAGGGACCCCAACATTTCTTGACCTTCGCCGACTCGCTCACTTGTCACTGGTACACTGGGTAGTTAAATGAAGACCCGTAAAGAGGTCCTATTTACTCTTGTGATCAAATTTCTGAATTTACAAGAGAGTGCAAGTGACAGTGTAAAGAATGACGTCCTTTGTTGGACTTACAGGTAGTTTTTTACTTACCTATTTCTTTAACACCATACATACATAAAAATATCCATCTATATTACCTTACAATTAGTCGGTATTTTATTCATTTAGAACGGTAAACAATGTTGTACCCATCTGGAAGTCCCGTAATGTAAGTAATACGATATAGAATACTTTATTCTCTTTCTGTTTATGACATCCTAGAGTGAATATACACGTAAGACTTTTTTATAAATTCTTTTTTGATTAAAGACCTATGTCTCTTGCCTACCAACGTCTTCCGTGTCTCACCTCAACCACTTTATCCATATCAATATTTTATTTATTCGGGACCCATATATTATATGTCGTACCACGGATATGACATTGACGTATAATAAACGATTATTATGATATAACGTATAAACTTTCGACGACTCTCTCATTTAGAATTGTCAAAAGTAGTGTTCCTTTTTCAAACATTATGATATATCATTATCTGCCCGAAGGGACCATCGAGTCAACCATTTCTTAGGCGGACGTTACGTCCTCTGGGGCCAAACTAAGGACAGCCTTTTTAGGGGACCTCTTCCCTATCCGATGGGAGAGGTCAGAAGAACCCGAAGGGACCACCGAGTCCACCATTTCTTAGGTGGATGTTACACCCTCTGAACCCAAGCTAGGGACCCAACCCTTCTAGAGCACCTCCTCCCGTACTGTTCGGTGAGATCATAGGAACGGACCTCTTAGGGGTTCGGACCACCCGATGTCAGGTACCCAACGTCTCAGCCTGTGCTGACTCGCTGATTCGTGTCGTGGCGTACCATTATCTATAAGTGATATGAATTACACGAGTAAAGTGTTATACATGTGTAGTTTAGTGGTTCAACATGTGGACTTTGATTATGTTACAACGAACAGTCAATATGGAGTTAATTTTTTTTTTTTTTTTCTTAATGGACAAACCTCATCAAGAACCCTCGTTACAGGTACCATCAAGTCTCCGTGACCACTTTATATGTCAGAACTGATGACTAAAGGACACTTCTGGATGTCACAACCGTAGGTAAGGGTAGACTAAAAGAAAACTCAGATAAGTGTCAACTGTTAAGGGGTACTCCGGTACCGGGAGAGTAGAGTAAGGTAATGGACTATACTTCTTTGAAGAATCACTTAACTTTCTTCACTGTGTGTTTTAAAACGATTTCCATAGGATATATGTATATATATATATTATAAAATAAAATTTTGCCGTAACTCGTATATGTAAAGAAATCGAAAAAGGTCCCTTGTAACGTGGATTCAAAGTTTTGTGTGTTTTATCTAGGGGAAATGATTTGTCCGAAGTAAAAACCCAATGTTTTCAGTTCCAAAGTGTTAGTGTTTCGTATTTCCAATGTACCACGGTTTTGGTAAAAGTCCGTCTAAGAATTAAAGAGACATGCATCCCATAAAAGAACCTTTGGGTCTGGTACTATGTAAGGAATGTTTACTAGAGGTGACCCCCGAAGGGACCCAAAGGTCTTCTTTGTTTCTTTTACCTCCGTTTTATCCTTAGTTTCTCATTAGAGTCCTGAAGGGTTTGTGTTTTATGATACCTTTTAACCTCCTGTGCTCTAAGAGGAAGTTCATGTAGTGTCATCTTTTGTAGTGTAAATGTCGGAGTAAACCAGAGACAGATGGACCAGCGATGTCTTTGTTTTGAAGTAGATTCTGCGGTTCCGTTTTAATTTCGATAAATGTGTTTAGTGTAGCACCCAATCTTTCTCGTCGTGAAGGGATCAGACCGTGAGTCTAGTGTTTCCCGGTGGCACCACGAATGTCTTCTCCGTTCACCCCGACGAGTACATCACAAGAAACTTTTTAGGGTCACATGTGTGTATTCGATGTAGTGGGTGTACCCTGACTTCACACGACCCCCCCCCCTACCCCCCAGATCCCTCACGTCCGACTCTGGACAGAGACGTTAAGTTTCAGGAGTTTTTAGGTGTAAGGATTACAGTTTAAGACAGTCCACCGGTCTATGACAAAGTGACAGTAGAATCTAGACGATGGAAGATCTCAGTCGGACCACCCAAAAAACGTATCTGTCACTGAGAGTGACGAAAAAAGGTACACAGGGTCATCGTACTTGTGGCTTTTATCTTAGAGTAATTTCGAATTGTACAAGTCAGACTTTTGACCTCGATGGCCCAGTAAATTCCCTTCCATTCTAGGAGTCTGCCACCACCTTTCTTTTGGTGACTGGAAACTTTATTTCAACTAACCGTCTACTCGCTCCTCCAATCTGGTCTCAGCATTTCTACACCCTCCACCAAAAAAAAAAAGGGGGGTTCAAAGATGTAATCACGAGAACCATTTGACTTTTGGGACGGCCTCACCGGTTGTAGACTCCGGTTGAGATCTAGACCCTGAGAGTAGAGACAGATGGTCATAGATGACTGTCGACACTAAGAAAGGTTCCTCATTTACTTGTGACTCTTCTTAATTTTTTTTTTTTTTTTTCGTGTCGACTAAAGTACGTCGGGGTACAATGCCCCATTTGACGATCCCTAATTTTTTTTAATTTATGGGGGTTAAGGTGTTTCGACATTTGTCACCTTCTATTATTTAGGGGTGAAACCCCCGAAACAGGGTAATCTCCTAATGAACCGGAGCAGGTCAAAAGCGAAGAGACGAGGGAGTGATTCTTCTCGGAAATCCGGCCGTGTCGGTGTTCTCTTGTACGGGAGGTCAGAATTCCGACGAACGTGACGAGACTAAAACCACATCCCTCTTATGTTCAAAGCGACAACGGACTGTTTTGTCGTCACACCTACCTCGCACTCAACCACCAGAAATTCCTTCTCACAGTGGTTTACAAGTCTTCTCGTCTCCGGTCGGGTTGTGCCTCTAAGTCTTGACTCTGTCGGAAAGTACTTTCTTTCACCGATGGGGTGGCTGGGAGGTCTGTCGGTATTTCTGTTGGTCCTTTAGTTTTCGAAAAGTAATTCGTTCTGAAGGAGACTCCGGTGGTCCCGTTCGTTTGTCCTGACTATGTGTTCTGTCCGTTCTATTCTCTTGGTTCATATTTATACAAGACGTCTTAAACCACAACGGTAAACTGGAAAGGTCCTTACGAGGTTCCCGGTTTACTAAACATCTGTGTCAATCATGGGCCCCTACCCTACTAGGTCTCGGACCCACTTTTTATTCCGACTTTACCTCCTTCGAGTTGAGTGTCTCGTAGGTACGACCCGTCTGGACGGTGCCCGTAATTGTTTAGTACAAAAAGGGTGTAGACTAAGTAGAGAACACCAAAGGGAGGGTGGGGTTTGTCTGTGTACCGTAGTCGAACGATGGTTCTAGGAAGGTAGGTTCCCCCCGAATATTTCTCTTAACGATCTATGGAAAGATTGATTTAGATCACCCTGATTTGCGAGTTCTGAAATCCTATTTAACTTGTTCCTCCAAGGTCTCTAAAAACGGTCTGTACGGAACCGTCCTTTGCTTTACCTCTCACCTCACCTTGCAACAATACTGTAGATATGCTATTACGTGTAGGTTTGAGGACTGAGATCACGGAACTTATTTTGTCGTCGTGTCCCTTATTCACTTCCCGTCACCCTTGTGTCCCTTCTCCACTGTCGAGCACTCCTGTCGAAAGGTTTCTTCCACCGAGTCTCAGGAGGTACCTCTTGAAAGAGTTCAAAGGCTTAAACATGCACCAAAACTCTCAGTCGCGTCGTTGTCTTTCACCTGGTGAGACGACGTCCTACGGACGTGTAAAGGGTTCTCGTCGTCCGACAGATGGTGCCTGAAGAGGGGTATTTCGACAGGGACCCCCACCGATTCCAAATGACTTCCTCCTACCTTCGGTACTCTACTTCTACTGAGGACTGTTTACTTGTCAGCCAGGTCAAGAAGGGTCCGTTGCAAAACCGTTTGTGGACCACCCATTTAAGGGTGGTGTGAAGTGGGTGTTCTGGTCCGTAACAAAGGTGTGACACCGTACTTGTGCAAAGATTCATCCTTCCGAGGTCCGGTAAGGAGTCTCTTATAAATGTAAGATCCTTACATTTACGTCCACTAATAGGGTCTCCTTTCAATAGAAAGGGAAACCCCTTTGATAGAAGGACAAGACCCCTTCCCTAAGCTTGTGTGTCCTTCACCTTGACGGAGAGATCGGAAGACCCCCTTAGTGTCGTTACTGAAAAAAAGAAATTACCACATCCCCCCTTGTACAAAAATGATGTTTTTCATCGGTTCTACCACTACGATGGTGTCCTCCAGACACCAGATGTCCTTCTTCTGAACCACTGACCTGGGTATGGCTCTTCGGTAGACGGATTCTCTATCTTCACTAAGGATCTTGAGACAAAACGTTCAGGAGGACCGTCTCTTCGTCGTCCCTCTAGACTAGACAGGTCGTGATGAGAACACTCCCTGTGGATGTCCACCTCCCTCTCCCTTCTCCAGAGTCATGGACCCCCCGACCCTGTGCGAAGGTACCTCTTCCTTGTCCCGCGTGTCGGACTGTTCCTGGTCAGTTGGGCTAAGTTTACGTGAAAATAATGTACCGGTAAGACTCACCCAGAACGGGTTTATACTACCACTTCGATTATTCTAACGACGAGAACTAGGAATTGTGTAATAAACTGCACCCGAACCCCTGTCGGGGGTGGGAGTCTTGGACCTAGATCCACCTCCTTACTAGGAGGTTACTCCACACCACTTGACTAACTATGTTCCTTGCGGATGTGGTGAGCTAAGTTGTGACGAGGCACATGTAGGAATACCGTGTCACCCAACCCTCTCCCGGTTGGTTAGGTCTTTGCTTGTGGGTCCGAGAGTCTCCCTTTGGCTTTTGGTATGGCCCCCTGGGTACTTCTGCTGTCTCCTTGGTGACCAGGTTTCTTTATGAGTATAAAAGTACTTTCGTGTAACTAAACCACTCTTTTTGGTTGAGTCCTTGTTTGACAATGTATTGTTTCTAACTTGAGACAGTCGGTCCCGTGTCGAGGTCTACCGACAGACCCGCCACACCCGATGTCCTACACCCCTGCCAGGCTCGGTCTGAACCTGTGTGTCTAAGGAGTCGTCCCCGGACCTTTCAGGGTCCAGACAAGATACCTTCCCTTTGTTAATTCTAAGTTCCTGATAGTCTTTTTGTAGGGACGGCGTGGGGTGGTAATGGTTTTTTCTTATTTCTCTGTGTCTGTGTGTCTATCACAAGGGACTTTCTGTAGAGTCCGAATGCTCTTCTACCCGCGCAGGTAGAAGACTCCGCACTAGGGGTCGTGAGGTCACGTCGTGACAATTGGGCATCTCTCCAACCGTCGACCCACCCGACTTCTCAGAAGACGGTCACTGGTGGGCTTTCACCGACGGGGTCGATGACGTCTATTTTATTTATACTGCATCCACGGGGGCTCAACCGGGACCGGTGGATCCTCCGGATGCTTTCCTTGGTTTTTCTTTGTGTTGTGAGTCATCGTCGGAAATACAAAACGAGAAAGTACATAGGTCTGGACAAAGATTTCTCCTTTGACTTTGGGTTCCCAGGAGGACTTCGAGTCGGTCTCCGGAAAGTCGTCGTTCGAGGGGTGGACCCGACCCTTCCCCACCGTAGTGAACCTTGACACGACCCCGTGAGGGGTCGGGTCGGGACGGGTCTCCGTAGGGTCGAAAGTTGGGAGGACAGGAAGGTTTTGGGACCCGACAAAAGTACTGTCAAACAAAGGCACATAATTTCCTTACTGCATATGTCTTTACAGCAGAGGACTCGGGTCAGCCAGTAACCTATAGGCGGTAGGAGATAGGAAGTCCTGTGGCGCCCGTGCGTAGTGGTCCAGGACTCGACGGTCGCACATGGACACGTCCCTCTTCGTGCCTACTGTACCAGTCACACTATAGTCCGTCTTGACCGTAAGCCCTCTCCGGCCCTTCCTCCGTAATGATGTCCGACACATCTGTCAGAGGGACCCAGCCCTTCTAGGGGACCTCCTTCCGCACCGTCGGGTAGGGTCATAAGAACAGATGTCTTAGGGTACCTGTCTCCTCGGATGACCTGATGTCAGGTACCCTAACGTTTCTCAGTCTATACTGACTTCACTGAATCGTTTGTACGACCTTTTCTTAGGTGGACGTTACGTCCTCTGCACCCAAACTAGGGGTCCGGTCCTTCTAAGAAACCTATTCCTTTACCGTTGGGTGAGGTCATAAGAACGGACCCTCTAGGATACCTGACTACTCGATGTCCGGTACCCCAGTGTTTTCTCAACCTGTACTGAATCACTGACTTCTTGTTGTTTCGTCGGTTTTCGGTTCCGGTAGAAAAGGGGTTTACACCCCACGGAGTACACTCCAATGATAAATTCCACCATCGGCCTGAATGTTATTTATTGGATTTGACAAGACGCCGAGTCAAGAGAAAACTCTTAAAACTACAGTCACTCTCTCAGGGCCAAATCACGACCACATGGAAATTGTGTGTAGACGAGTCCGAGTCTCGAAAGATACCGTCAGAGGTCGATTTCTTCATGTACCCTTTTTGTCCAAAACAAAGGTTACAAAATAAAAATCTCGGTGTAATGAAAATCCGGTTTCCTACCAGTAAAAGGTAAAGACCATCCCGTTTAAAGGAAAAATTAAACAAAAATTTTTCACTCAACTAAATTTCTTTTTATGAGATCGTGCTCATTCTTCCTGGGATCGTTTCCACCCTGCCAAAACGACCGCGGTCCGTCTCTTCGGAACCACACCCGGTAGACAGAGTAGGCGGAGGTAGTCATACGGTACGAGAAGACCGGTGGTAACATTCATGTCACTCCCCAGGGGTTCCCACACTTTTATTCTGACGAGTGACTCTAAATTGGTATTTGTATGTCTTCTTCTTACGGATACTATTTACCTGCTTTTCATAATTTTAGATCTCTTTCTGACTACACCCTCCCACTAAACCCACATACATAGGACCTACTCGGAACTCCGGATTTTGTTTCTCTTCTTTTGTAACCGTCCACAGACAGGTTTATGTCTGACTCCATCTCTCAGAATCGGTTGTCTGACGTTTCTTTAAATCAAGGTGACCATCCCGGTGCAAATCACTCCTACACGGGTTTCTCGGAGACGGTATGTCGTGTCTCAAATGGAAATAAGACTAAATTACAAGTGACATATTGGAAGATTGATGCTAGACGGAGAGGCACATCCGTACGACGGTCTTTTTCTTACTCGGACTGTAACCACGAACTTCTTGTGGTCAGGACAAAGAGGTAAATTTGTAGTTGACCGTAAAGACTTCAAACGTCCAGTCAGTACTCTCGAACCAATTCCACTCGGGTTGGGACTATTACTTAGACAAGAAACATACAACTAATTTGGTCAAAGACTTGAACCCTTTGTTTCGGTCTGAGACCATGTAGTGGTTCTATTATTCACAGTGAGACATTCCTTCCGGAGAACCTTCGGTCGGGCGTCTGGAACTTATCGTCCGGTGGGCTTACAGTGATACCGGAAAGGGACGACCTTACGGTGAGTCGGACCGGAACTCTTGACACTCGACATCTTAAGTCTTGTGGTCTTCGGAGGACATAAAGAAGACAATTCTCGGGAATGCCTAGTCGGACTGAGTACAATCCTCTCTGGTCTCAGATCGGGACGGTAATGTAATGAATTCTTGTTTCAAACATCGTCTGCTAGAGTCCTATCAATTCTAAGGTCCGACATCCTAGAAACTCTGAGTTCAAACGGGTTGGGTCCATCACCTCTCTTCACACCGTGTATGATGTCCACCGTCTCTCTCTGTTAAAAAATTTTTTTATAATTATGTTTTATTTACTGAAAGGAGGATCTCTTACCCACCATCCACTCACCCTCTATACGGGAGAACATGAGTATAACAATCTTACTAATCAAAACTCCATCTTCCGAGAATTCAATACGGACTCCCGTCTACGGTGGTCCTCCGGGAGAGACTCCCAGGAGAACGATGACTCTAGTCTTTCATTTGTCTTTCCTGAGGTTGTTCCGGAAACCGATTTCTCGGATTATTTACAGGGGGATAGGTGTATGACGGTGAATTTATGACACAAGTATCCGCGAGAGTCTACGAGTGGGGTCCAATAAGAACCAAAATATAATTTAACATACAGACTTATGTTGGAGTGTCCCTTTCCGATGGTCGTTGTAGTCCACTACAAATAATAGGACCACTAACGGGTCCCAGATCTGGAATCGTAAAGTTCAAATCTTTCGACCGGTGGTAGTTTTTCAGATGTTTATTATTTACGACCTCTCCCACACCCTTTTCCCCTTAGACGGATGTAACACGAACACCCTTTCGTTTGACCATATCGGTGATACCTCTTGTCAAGCAGTTTGTTTGTTTGTTTTTTTTCCGGATGGTATACTAGGTCGTTAGGGTGAGGGCCCGTATATGCGTCTCTACTTTTGAGATCAAACTTTTCTATGTACGTAGGGTCACTAGTATCGTCGTGATGAATGTTATCGGGTCTGTACCTTTATTGGGTTCACGGGTAGTTGTCTACGTACCTATTTCTTCTACACATATATATAACTATATATGTTATCTGATGGTATCGTTTCTTATTTTATAACGGTAACACCGTTGTACCTACTTGGATCCCCTATAGTAAGATTCACTTCAGTCTCTTTTTTTTTAATTTACTGAATATACATCTTAGATTTTTATATTATATTTACTTAGATAAATATTTTGTCTTTGTCTGTATCTTTTGTTTGAATGATTTCCCTTTTCTCCACTCCCCTATTTAATCTTCATAGTCTAATTGTCTATGTGTGATGAAACATATTTTATCTATTTGTTCCCTGATATATATAAGTTATAGAATCTTATTGGATGTTACCTTATCTCAGACTTTTTTATATATACATAAATTTTAAATGCATACATATATATTTTCTTAGATTCTTTCATCTATATACATATTGACTTAGTGAAACGACATGTGAATTTTGATTTTGATTACGTTATAACATTTAATAGATGTGAAGTTATTTTTCAATTTTAGTTTTTTCACGGATGAAACAAAGTAAATTCAGTGTATTCTCATGGTAGACATCAATTTCCGTTCTCCGATAGGACTATAACGATAACGACCTCTAAACTTTTTTCCCAGTTTTAATCAAAAACCATAAAATTTTTCGTCGTAATCCAGTGGATCTTTTCTACCAATGGGTCCTTGGGACCCATTCCCCAAGATCTTTTAATTTCAAAATAATCTCTGAAATAAATAATTTCTGAGATCTTCCAATTTCAAAATAAGAGTTTCGACGAATGACGGGTACGATTCTTTTGAAGGAAACTCGGACGTAAAGAGAAATAGTAAGTAAGACAGGAGGAATCCACTTTAGAACCATCTCTTTAGGTAAAAACGAAGGAGTCAAAGAAGGGGAAAAGAAGGAATTAGAGAACGGTCATACAGATCATGGAGGAGTGTTAGACTGGAGGATTTTAAGAGGTCTGAGTAAGGTCAACTGGGAAGAAGCCGTGTCTATGATGTGAACACTGGTAAAAGAAATAGGAAGTGTGGCGTACGGAAAGAAGAACTTAAGAGGAGAAAAAGACCCCATCCCCACTCCCATCCGGCCGCCCCCCGAGGACGTGGTGACGTGTGAGGGTTCAAAGGACCCCATCCCCACTCCCATCCGGCCGGTCCCCGAGGACGTGGTGACGTGTGAGGGTTCAAGAGGACAACACAGACCCGAAGGTACTGTGCACCGTGTCGGGAGTGTAAGGAACCATCTAGGGCCTTCTCTGAGAAGTCCTCAGTTATTTACAATGGAATCAAAGAGACGGTTCCGTCGTGAAGGGGTAGACAGTAGGAGTCGATATGACGACAGGGGTCAGAGAATCCGTTCTTTAGTATCAGTAAAAGATACGATGGAAGAATGGGACTAAGAACAGCTACTCTTTTAGGTGTTCCGTGACATCCTGAAGATTTAAAACATCATAAAATCAACATAAAGTAGTAACCATCTTTCGATTAATTTTGGAGTGGAAATAATTCTAGTTTAATTCGGACGACGACGACGATTCAACGAAGTCAACACAGGCTGAGACACACTGGGGCATCTGTCGTCGGATGGTCCAAGGGGGCCGAGACCCCAAGAGGGTCGTTCTTGTAACCTCACCGAACGGTAAAGGAAGAGGTCGCGCACTTTCACTTTTCACTTTCACTTCAGCGAGTCAGTACAGTCTGAGAATCTCTAGGGTACCTGACGTCGGATGGTCTGAGGAAACAGGTACCCTAAAAGGTCCGTTCTCATGACCTCACCCAACGGTAACGGAAGAGGGGTTTAATTCGGATGAATATGAGAACGGACCTTTTAGGGTACCCGTCTCCTCGGACCATCCACGTCAGGTACCCCACCGCTTCTCAGCCTGTGCTGACTCGTTGAACTGAAGGTGAAAAGTGAAAGTACATAACCTCTTCCGTTACCGTTGGAAGAGGTCACAAGAACGGACCTCTTAGGGTCCCTACCCCTTCGGACCACCCGACGGTAGATACCCCAGAGGCTCTCAACCTGTGCTGACTTCACTGAATCGTCGTCGTCGTCGTAATATTTTTGACGATAAAATTTAAAAAAAAACGGTAGTAAGTAAATATGTATGTCTTTAAACGTAGTGGTTGACTTGGTGGTCATTCGAGCCATTATAGAAATTTAAGTGATTAAGTATGAAATCGTCAAACGATAAGTCAGATGAGTCACTCAAGGAAATAAAGATAATGGATAAAAAGTGGTAACGTTTAAAGGTAAACCAAGAAAATGTTTAGGTGGAGAAGAAATGGAATACCAAGATAAACAATTACAAATTTCAAAGAGAGTTGGACGGGATAATCCAAAAGAAACCCCGCCCACTCCTATCTCCCTTCCGAGACAATAGGAAAGAGTACGATCCAAATTTCCATTCTATCTCCGAAGAGAAGTCATCCCAACAAATGACACACGGGATCCCATAGTTGTCACTAAAATTTTACACGGAAATGACCCCGTGTGATACCCAAGGAGGTCAAGATCTTGAGTAAAATCAAGATCTTGTGTGAAATCCACTTAAAGGACCGAATCCTAGGGGTCCGAGGTCCTCTCCACACTCTGAATTGAAGTGAGAAAGAGGTACACCATCCGGATGTGTCGCGGAGGAGTGTCTTGGAGTCAAAGTAGTCCAGGAACGGTAGTAGGTACACGACGCCCTTCCGACAAAGGTGAACTCGTCCTTCGAATCCCTCTTGGGGAATCTGGTAAAGAAGATTGTGACATCGGTTCTCGGGTCGCAGGAGGTGGGCTGAATAGAAACGGTCCGAAGGGATCACTTACGTTGTAGAGGGGACATTTTCTCGGCAGACACTCCTGATAACTTCCCATGTGACTAGTCTACGACAACCGTCATTGACCTCTGACGTCGATTGGAGATCTTACCCCAAGGAAGTACATGTCCTCTGCGTCATGACTTTATTTCAGTGTTTGCCACAAATCCATTTTTACTTCGGTGGACACCTCTAGAAAGGAATATTCGACTAGTTGATTTGTGTTGAGGTCCGTGACTCGACAATCCTTTCCCAAAACACGGGGTCGAGGTTAGAGTCGGTCCAACCCCCTGTGAAGTCTCGAGTGGTAGTAGGAAGTTCGTGGTAGAACGGGGTCCGTACTTTAGTGCACATTCCAACGAAATAGAGTTCTGACCACGAGTCCCTCTTCTTCTTTGTAAAAGAGACCTCCCTTTCCCGACACAGAGGAGAGAGGGTAAAGTAAGAGGATGTCAAAGATGGACTGTCCCCGACGGACCAAACCATTGTTTCCCTCTCTTACACAGTGCACCGTCATTCTGTCCTCCCGAGAGGACTCAGACGACGACTCCGACTCGTGTTTGTGTGGTGTCTCACTCCCCACTTCCCCCGGTGTCCTCTTTTAGACTTCAGTTTTGTTGCTTTATAGTCGTGTTATATGCTCTCTCGACGTCTCTTGTGTCACGTCGACTTCTGTCGTCTTCCCTACTCCTAAGGTCATGTGGAGTCGGTCCTACCCCACTCCGGTGACTCCTCGGACACTAAGGGCCTCGACCTACACCCCGCCGTCGTCCCGGTCCTGGATCCCAGAGTGAGTCCAGTCTAGCGCAGCCCCTTCGTCACGTTCCCCTCGACCTCGTGAGCCGGGAGACTTGCTTCAAAGGGTTCCTCTGTTCGACACATGAACCTCTAGTAAAGAGAAGAGGCCGGCTGCGAAAGGTATAACTAGCCTGCCCCAGACGACTTTCTCTACCGACGACCCCGCAACCCCTCCCTGACAACCCCTCCCCTCCCCCGGGACTGAATCGGTGCCGTGTCCCAGACCACGTCTCCTAAGGAGTCCAGTCTCGCCCCTGTCGTCCCCTCCTTTCTTTTCGGTCCTTCCTTCTCTTCGACTTCCTGGGACTTCCGGTCTCCGAGAAAAGTGTTGGTGACTACGATTTCACCCACCCCACCTCCCCCCCGTCCGTCACTTCGGACAACCATTTAGGAGGTAGGTGGAACGGTAGAGGTCCGTGAATCAAGAGAGTGGAGAACCCACCCCTTGTACTTCCGTAGAAACACCCTCCGACCCGACGGACCCCAGGATCGGACCCACGTCGTGGTGGGTGTACCACCCGCCTCCCCCCCGAGACTTCTTTGAGGAATCGAAGAGTCTCGGGGAGAAAAACTGAACACGTAGACCTTATTACGATCGCGTCCGGAGTTTCCAGGACGCCTCTATTTGTTCTAGGGAGGACTTGGTAAAAGGAGCAATCTGTGTTTTACGGAGAGAGGGGTGGTTTTCAAAACGTGGAAAACGTCTCAGACAAGGGTGTTCTGGTGTAGATTTAGTCGTCGTCTCACAGTTTTCATTCAGATACAGTCCGGAGTTCGACATTGGGACGGAATTTCGGTTGTCAAGAAGAACCCTCCTTGAAGAGAAACGGTAAACCTACCATGTCTATCCCAGAATGTTCCTCCTCCGTCCTTGGTCCCCTAATTACCCAAGACTTATAAACGTATATTTTCCTTCGGAGGGTAGATGACACCGGGTCGACATTGGCCCACCCTACCCTTATTCTCTTCCGGAGAGACACACGACTCGTCCGGGGACTCTGACTTCTCCACCTTTTCGGGAGGGTTCGAACCCTTGTAAGTAACCGTCCCTAGATACCACTGGCCCATCCACCCCCCACTGGACCTCCCCGAGAAACAACACGAATCTTGGTCCGTTGACCGGGACCCTCCTCCGGGTAGGGTCCGAATGACGACTCTCGGTTCAGTGTCCACGGGGACAGACCGAGACTTGGGGGATTTCCAAGACGAAGACAGGGGACGGGCCACGTACCCCTGACGTAAGTCCGTCTCATGGGATTCTACACCCTTGTCACTGTCGACCCGGGTCTTGTGACAGTGAAACAGGGGACACCCAAACACACAGTCGTCCAGGCTCCGATACCTGACCCCTCTCGAGTGGTGGGAACGGTCTCTCACTCTTGTGGGTGGTCCGGAGCAGGTGAAGAGACGGGGACCGTGACCGAAGGACCAAAAGAGTTCCACCACACACAAATAAAATCAAGTTTAGGGTGTATCGTTGCATAGTCATCCTCCCCCGTATCGTCTGGTAAAAGAAGAGGTGACAGAGACCGTTCGGGAAATTTTACTGGACTACAAGGTTGATTCCCAGGTGCTTCAAGACGTAGTGACTGTTGTAGTCACCGTGACTCCTTCCTCTCTACCCGGGCCGTCACCCGTCAAGTCTCCGACAGTTCCCGTCTTACCACCCGACTGTAGGTACAAGGGTCTAGTCTTATACGAGTTATAACTCTTGCTTCATTTTTACGTCTAAAAGAGATCAGAAGTTGAGCTCTAGTGAGTGGTCAAACAAGAATTTTGGACATTGACGATACTCCCACCCCGGTCCCTACCTCGCTTACTTCCCCTTTGGAAGGAAAAGTGTGAACTCCGTATCAAAAAGAAAATAACTTTGTAAAAATTATAAACCGACGTGACCCAGAAGTGACGACGTGCACCCGAAAGAGGTCGACGTCGCTCGCCCCGATGAGATCGACGCCCCACACCCGAAGAGTAACGCCACCGAAGAGAGAAACACCTCAACACCGTGGTGGTCGAATCAACGAGGTGCCGTACACCTTAGAAGGACCTGGTCCCTAGCTTGGGTGCAGGGGACGTAACCGTCCGTCTACGAATAGGTGAGATGGTGATCCGTTCAGGACTCCGTGTCCAGAAGTTTGCTTTACCGTGACCCTTTTCGAGTCCGTCGAGTGTCTTTCTAAAGTAGTCTTCCTGGAGACAGAAGACGGTTTCATCCAAAGTGTAATAGTTCCACACATCCTGGACGTGATCGTAGGACCACAGTCACTACCACCCACAAAGTGAGAATTGAAAGGTGACTAATTAGAGAGGGAATAGGTCCGTGTGTCAAATGACTCGACTCCTCTCGTGCCTCTACTTCTTGTGAATTCCACACTGACAGTTCTTCCACAGAAGAGAGTAATCCTTCTACAATATACCTTAAATGTCACACAACCATAAATGTCTAAATCATGGGGAATTATTCGGCGAGCTTACAGTGCCGTCTCCCGACTCCCAGTAATCTACGTTCAGTGGAACTACTTCAAAGGTGTTTCTCTTAAACCCTTTACTTTTCACTTCAGTGAGTCAGTGCAGGTTGAGAAACACTGGGACCCGTTTTGTTTTTTTTGTTGGTTTTAGGAACGGTCCAGAATGGACCCGTGAACCTTACACTTAGGTACGGTGTAAAAGTACACACCAACTGACACGAAACCGGGATTCAGGTGAGTCGAAACGGGTGTGGAAAGAGGAAATCGTTAAAACTGTTAAAAATAAGGAAAGATCGTCTAATGATTCGTAGAAGAAACGCACTAATGTATGACCGGAGGTAAAACTTATAAGAAAGGTCCTCTGGGTGGTGATATGGGGTCGGAATGTCTCCCTATAAAACGAAGTCTTTTAGGGAAGACCCGGAAAGAGTCTCGTGGCAAAGGTTTCAAACGTCCTACAAATCCGGAGTACTCTTAGAATGGTCTTAATCATATCTGTCACTGTCCAACACATCGGGTCGGAGGTACTTAAGGTTGGTGGGGTGGACTCTTACATCTGACCCACATAAAGAATAGTTGTCGAGTAAGGTACTGAGGTGTTTACTACGTGTCTTTACGGTCGCGACGGAGTGAAGTCCCGTATTGGGTCATTTTTCCTTTTCTCGGTGACATGAGTATAAGACCGAACGAGTGTTTCGGAGGAAAATTAAAAGACTAAGGAAACAGCTCTATCAAGTTTTGTCGGTTTCCTGAATTATTCTTTGTGACCCCAGTCCTTCCAGTATGTTCGAGTAAAAATGGGGTGGAGACGGTCTCTTCTATAACGGTCCCAATCTTGAAACGTTTGTATAGAAAGAGAATTAATGGAAAAGGGAGTGTTACATGGGATCTTCCTCCCTACGATAATTTTAAAAAAATAACATTTCCTACAGTAGTCTCCTTTTGTTACGATCGTCAAACAGTTCTTACCGACAGTGTTTCTCTTCTCTTTCTTTTTAGGATGTGTATTGTGTCTGTTTTCGATATAGTAGTTTACCGTTTTGGATTTTCGGGAAGGACAGTGTCCCGATTACGGGACGGAGGAAGACTGGACGACTTAAAGATCTGTTTGACCCGTTTGTGTCGTTTTGAGTTTCACTTTGTCCGGTAAGTTTTACAGTCTTCGTCGTCGTGACACGACCCGACAACGAGACGACGGGAAGCAGAGAGTCCACCGGGTGGGACCCCGACGTAGAGGGCAGGAGTGAAAGACAATTTACTGACCGGCCGGACCACTCGAAGGAGTCCACACCTGAGTCCGTGGGAGGTAAGGTCGATGAGTGTACTAATGTGCCCGTCTAGACACCAGGACCGGATGTAGACCCCTCTTTATTGAGGAGGGCCGACTCCTTGTGGACCTCGGTGCTCTTCCGTTACTATCGTCCAGACAGAAGTAGTGTTTTTAATGCTGAATCCGATTTTGAGTGGTCCTGTCGAAGGTTAGGATAAAGAGAAACCGTACTTTTCTACCTTGTCCAGGGTCAGTCCTCCCGTGGTAGTCCTTCGGGTGGTGACACCGAAAACCCTGATTCGAGAGGTGCCCGGAGGGTTACTCTGTGGGATTCGGAGGTGCACTTGTACTGAGGGAGGAAGGTTTCGAGTGTCAATGTACGTTCCTGTAGTGTACGTCCTTTCTAGTTGTAGTAAAATGTATTACGGATTCAACACTCAAACTTTATTTGATTCTAACATACTAAAGGGTTATACCGAATTTAATGATTCCTCGTGTCTCTCCCCATCCCGTCGTTAGCTGTGCAGTATAAAAGTGGTAGTCTAACTGGTCTTACAAAAGACTAATACCTAATCTTACTTGTTCAATGTGTCTAAGGTAAAGCAATAGTGTCTGACAGAAGGAGGGACATTAGAAGTGTAAGTAAATAGAGCACTCACGAACTCCAGACTGTACTGGACGTGGTAGGTGGAGAGTGTGTCTCTAATGGGGTGTGATTCGGGTCCGTCAGTATGGCTGACAACCCAAGTAACTTTTAGTGGGACAGGGGGGAGGGGTTACAGTGGGGTCGGACGTGACGGACCGTGTAAGAGACAATGCGGAGTGTAAATTCAAGTCTGTAGGGAGGATCACCCTTCGAAAGAACAGACCGGGAACACGGTAGGGAGACGACGACGACGACGATTCAGCGAAGTCAGCACAGACTGACACGCTGGGGTAGCTACCTTCGGGTGGTCCGAGGGGGCAGGGACCCTAAGAGGTCCGTTCTTGTGGCCTCACCCAACGGTAAAGGAAGAGGTTACATACTTTCACTTTTCACTTTCACTTCATCGAGTCAGCACAGGTTGAGAAACGCTGGGGTACCTGACGTCGGGTGGTCTGAGGAGGTAGGTACGGAATGCGAAAACATTGGAGATCTGAAATTTGAGGTTCTCTAGACAAAAGAAGTGTTTAAGAAGGGGTCACAGATCGTCCGGTACCGAATGTTTTATCCAGAAGTTATAAAAGGTTAGCTTACTTAGACTTACCCTTAATAAACCGTTTCTTCTATGGGAGGGGGTATTCCAGAGTATTCCAAAATTCTAAAGTTTTTGGTTGGTCTTAAAAAGACTAGAGGTCGGTCCATAAGGTAGAGAATCGTTATTTTGACACGGGTAAATTATTGAAAAAGAAAGTGGGTAAGGAGATAGACTATGTCTTAAGAAAGAATCCACAATCAAACGGTAAAAGGGACTTTCCGTTTAAGTGTCCGAAAAAGAAAGGACGGAAAAACAAGGTGTCTCTAGACACATTCGGGACGAGACATCCATTGTCTCGAGTACTTCGATCCTTGACCGAGACTGGACCGTACGTGGACGGGTCACTGTCGTGACGGGTGTCCATGGTGAGGGACCTCCCGTCTAAACAACGGTACCTCTATCCTCGACCATTCGTTTTGGTTCGGTCGAACCTCTCTAAAATTTTTTATGACCCACGGAAAACTGAGTATGGATAGTCTACCGAAACGTTTCGAAGTGTTTTTATTAATGTCATCCCTTTTTAGTTGTCCTCTTACAACGATTGTTCATCCTATGTCTAATTTTGATTTTCGAGTTGTCCTTTTTTTTACATAAGTTTAAGTTTATTTTATTAGAATGAAGGACATGGTAGTTAAAGAAAGGTGGACCCTTTTTAATATGGTTTGTTGAGAATCTTTCTCTCTCTTACAGATCGAAAGATTGAGGACTTCCTCAAAAAACAACAACAACACTTTATATACTTTGTGTATTTTTATCGTTTTTTATTTCTTATTGTTGTTGTTTATGGGTCATCACGAATAATATATGGTCCGTTAAGTGAAATATATAAGTATGTCCGTAATCCAGTCCCGGAGGGGAGACCGCGATCACCATTTCTTGGGCGAACGGTCACGTCCTCTAGATTCTCTGAACCCAAACTAGGGACCCAATCCTTCCAGGGGATTGGGTCCTTAACCTCCTCCTTAACCGTTGGGTGAGGTCATAAGAACGGACCTCTTAGGGTACCTGTCTCCACGGACCGTCCGATGTCAGGTATCCCAGCGTTTCTCAACCTGTGCTGACTTCGTTGAATCGTCCACACGTTCGAATTCCAATCCTGATGGCCTTGAAGGTGAAATGTCTACTTCTTAGACTCTGTGCCTCTCCAATTCTTTGAAGGGGTTCCAGTGTTTCAGATCTTCCCCGTCTTAGTCCTAAATTGGAGTCCAATTTACTGATCTAAGTGTGATAATTGGTGACCTGATACGATGGAGAGTGTCGACCGTATGTTTGTTTACATATATCGTTTACTTCGCAGATGTTCATTGTGCTCGTCAGTACATGGACGGTGCATCGATCTCTTTGTTTTGTAACAGTCATTTGCAGAGTCTTCGAGAGACACCTGAGGAGTTCGTGCCTAGAGGTATTGGTAATTGACTTAAAACACAATTGTGAGAAACATTAAAATTATAGACGTAGGGATTCACTAAGTAAAAGATGAAATACATTTATCTTAGTATTATACACTTAAGAATGTACTGACCCAATAATTTAAGTTGTAACACAGAAACTCTAAGAAGGGACAATTTCTAGTGTCGAAACCAAGTAAGTGTAGACCCCCGACACTTAATAAGACAAGAAACAGATAGGAGACCAACCGGTACGTCCGACGAAGGTTAAAAATAGTTTTTTTTGTTGACATACCTATCGAAAAACATACTTGACTTAATATGATCGTGGTCTTTTTTTTTTTTTTTGTTGTTTTTGCGGTTTGTGGACCCAACAAACAATTTTGCGTCTATGGACCCAGGATGGTAACCTCAAAATAAACTATCTAGACCCAAACTCGGACTTTAAAACATAAAGATTGTCCAAGACTCTACAACGACTACGGTACACCGGATCTCTGATGAGAAATTCTTGGTGACGAGGTCCCGTGTCTGAATCCTCACCTCGAAGACCAAATGTCCTATGCGTGTGCGGGTCGACAGAAGTCTCAGATACATGTTTAAGTGTTTAGGTAGACGGAAACAGGAGGTACAAAAATTAGTAAAGATGAGGAGACAACTTCACAAAAAGTATATAAATAACCGGTAATTAAAAGAAGACACACTACTGATCAAGAACGAGTAAAAATAACCCAATAAACACAACAGGAAGAACTAGGCACTCTCAAGTAATGTAAAATACCCGTACTTAGAGAGAAACCAATATATTCGACGTTCCTAGAAGAGGGTCAAGGACGGAACAGTAAAATAAGGAAAATGCAACGGAAAACTTCTTGTTTTCAACCACTAAAATTACATCAGTTCCTATAGTTAGAATGGAACAAACGCGAAAGACACAGAACACATTCTGTAGGAAAAGATGATATTGATACCGACTCGTGTGTGCGGGTATAGGCTTAATAATGACAAAAGATAATAATTCTAATAAATAAACGGTCCAGGGGAGTAAAAAATAGTCAAAATACCCTTTACAAAGATGAAACAGTCAAAAAGAGAAAAAGAAACCGGTGTGGTACGACGTACACCCTAGAGACAAGGGACTGCCCTAGTTCGGGTGTGGGGGACGTGACCTGACCTTCTCGTCAGAATTGACGACTTGGTGTTCGTTTCAGGGACAATCTCAAAACCCCACAAAAAAAGAAAAACGGAAAAAAAACTCTTTAATACAAAACACCATTTTATATGTATTGTATTTTTAGTTGTAAAAATGGTGAAATTTCACACATCAAGACGCCGTAATTCATGCAAGTGTAAAATGTGGCGGTGGTAAATAGAGGTCTTGACAAAGGACAAGAGTTTACTTTGTGAGATTGACGATTTGTGGTTGAGGGGTAGGGGCGGGGCACTTGGGGACCGTTGGTCGTTGTCGGTAAGATGAAAGACAGAGAGACATAAACTCTGTAAACTGTACATGAACAGAGATCCATGGAATACATTCACCTCAGTGTGTCATAAACAGGCAGACACTGACCGAATAAAGTGACTCGTATTACGGGTAGGTAAGACATTGTACACACTTTTAAAGTAAAGAAAAATTCTGACTACTTATCAGGTAGCATAGTATATTGGTGTTAGACACAGGGAGTAAGCAGTTACCTGTGAAGTCACCGAAGGTGGAAAAACAATGACGCTTATTACGACGATACTTGTACGCCATGTTCATAGACGATCTGAGGGACGAAAGCAAAAATCCCCATATATGGGTCCCCACCTTAACCACCTATATTGACATACAAATTAAAAAACTCCGTAGAGGTATGGCAACAGGTGTCTTCGACATGGTAAAATGTCAGAGTGGTCATTACATGTCCTTCAAAGGTAACGAGGTGTAAAAGTGGTTATGAAGAATAAAAGAGAAACAAACAAAAATTTATCGGTCGGATTACCTACACTTCTTCATACAGTGACACCAAACTAAACGTAAAGGTGTTACACAATCAACAAAATTTCTTTGTTTAAAACCGAAATAGCAACAAAAAAAAACAACATATAAACAAGAAAACAATAGAAATTGAAAAGAAAGGTAATGAAAAGTACCCAAATAAGACGAAAAAGTAAGAATTAGATCTACGACAACAACTTTATTCCTAGTGTTTTGACTTAAAAAATTAATCCTGTCAACAAATGATTATCGGACATGGGTCCTTTTCCTGTGTGTCAGGTGTTCATCTGTCGTGGTAAGAGCGCCAAGGAATCTTGGGACTTCAATATTCTTGAGAAAACATGTACAAACACATTCAGTACCCGTCTTGATCGAGTTATCCTGTTTAGTTGGGAGATCCAGAAGGAGACTCTTTATGATGGGAAGAGATACCAATCCCTGGAGAAAAAGACACTAGTCCTGGGACCTTGAATACCCGTCCCAAGAACACTAGTCCCCTTGACCCTCCAACCCTTCCAACCCTTGCACTAAAATACTATACCTTCTTTATGTCAGTAAAGACCACCCAGTTCCTACACATCTCAAAAAGTGGATACGTATCGAGGAATTTAATCCCCCTGTTTCCGAGCTTTAAGTCGGAAACTTCAGAATTATACATCATAAGAATAATAAGTTTGGGGTCATTAAAGATTAAAAATCAAAAACTAAACATTCAAAAAATTGTCTATTTGAAAAATTATTTCTTCAATTAAAAGAAAGTTAGGATATATTTTGTCATCGTTAAATTTTGAAATAAAGACTTTCATTTTATAAGTGGATACCTGTTCATTGACGTTTTAAGTATGAAGGTCCTTTAGGCTTTTCTGTTTTCCACAATTGTCACTAAACATTCAACAAATCTTCAAACAAAAAATTAAGTTACACCCGAAAGAAAGGGAACTGATCAAACTTTTAATATGAAAGACAAGAAGATAAGTAAAAGAGTGATCATTTGTGTAAATTTCAGATTTCAATTTGTGAATATTAGAAAGGTTCATCTTGATATTGCATGAAATCGACTAATGATATGGGTGACCGGTTAGGTAATACGATAAAAATAAGTCATATTAAAAATTGGAGTGTAGTGTGTAAGTATAACAACAAAATATATCAATTACATACAGATTTGTATGTGTGGATAAATGAATGATCGACTTATTAGACAAAATGCAGAGGTAGAAGGTAGACCCCAACAAAGGAAAAGAGTAGACTCCTGTAAGAAGTCTTAAAGAAGTTTCCTCCGACCACCGTCATTTTGAAGAGTCACAAAAAGAAGGAGTTTTCCGAAAATGAAGGAGGAGAAAAAAAAAAAATATAAAAACCATATATATTTTTTAGGTTTTTTGACCTAGAAGAAAAGAATCGGTCGACTTCTATAATGAGGTAACAGAACTGCAGATACAACACAAACTTTCCATTCGATAGTCACATTTACGATAAGAATGTATAGATAAAGTAGAAAGAAAGACTGACGAAAATCATATAAAAAAAATCAAGAAGTCAAAGTAATACTTTATAGATGAATTTTAAAAGAGAGATAAAGAAGACGAAGTCTAGACAACCTGAAAGACGTAGAATCCAAATGATAGTAAGTTGTAAAGACCTAACCTTGAACCAAAAAAGGAAGGGTAAAAGATATCATAAAGGAAAACGTGAACACAAATGTCGTAGAAATCCAGTAGGAGGACCAGAGTCAGATTAAAGTATGAAAGGGAGAGAAACAGAGAGGCTCGGTATAAGACCTAAGAAGTCTAGTCAAAAAGTCAAGTAGTCACACGAGAAGTTGACAGAGGTCAGACAAATTAGGTGACTCGAAAATCAAGGATAAAAATATAAAAAGTAGAGATCTTCAAGGTAAAAGAATAAATTTTTTAGAAACGTTAGTAAAATATCAGAGAACAGGAATAAGTACAAAAGTTACGAAAATTTTTGTAAATACTTTGTACAATTTCATAAATAAATGTATAAAACCGACTATTTGGGTTATTACTTCATAAATGTCCAGGTTGAGACTAGACAACAAAGACGACCAAAAATGAATACCACTGAATAAAGGAACACAAGACTCACTTTCTACAGAAAGAGATCTCCCCTAAAGAAAAGTAAAGACTCAGTGGATCCCAACAAATCTTATAATTGTCACGGTATTATAATAAACCTTAGGAATGGAATTCCAAGGAGAGGAAGGGGTTACAAAGAACTTTCTTTGACAAGAGGTTGTCTACCTTTGGTTATGACCCTTGTAGACGATAGGAAGAATGGTCCTCCTAGTGTTTAACCCAATAAGGGTAAAAGTCTTATACTTCCTTCTGACACTCCTTCTGTATGACGACTTTATAGAGTGTTTCTCATAAGAAATGATGAACATAGATCCAAATTAAATTCCTCCTAAAAATAAACCGACACTTTCATCCCTCAAGGGATTAGCGGATCACCAATACTAAGGCCCGAAAGTGACGATACCGGGTCAGTCCCTTGACTCTAGGGTGCTCGGTTCGTCGTATCGGTTTTTTTCCTTTCTTTCTTTACATCGGTTTTTGGTGTCCTTTTCTTCGAACACAAATGGTCCCCGTATTTAACCCTCTAACCCTGACTGTATATGTGTCATGATATATACTTTATTTGATTATATACTTTATTTCGATTATTCTTGGACGATATATCGTATCCCTTGAGATGAGTTATGAGACATTACTGGATATACCCTTATCTTAGATTTTTTTTATGTCACCCATATACATAATATACATATTAACTAACTGAAACGACATATGGACTTTGATTGTTTTGTCATATTTAGTTAATATACGGTTATTTTTACATTTTTATTTTACTAATGAGGGTTTTTTGTTTTTTTCTCTTTACATCAGGGAAAACGTTAAATCAATGATTTGGTAGATATAGTCGAGTATTTACCACTTAGTATTTACTACTTTTGACGTGCTAATAGATAAAATAAGTGTAATACTTTGTGGTGAACTAATTGTTGGGAGGTTAGTACCTTTACGTGTTTGGACACTCCCAGTAGACCTAGTGTCAATCCCTCTTTGACTCACTGACGAAGGCGGTGAAGAAGTAAACTATTGTGTAGGGTCTCAGGTAGTCACCGGTTCTAGTCGTGTAGTAGACGAGGTACGAGCATAAACCTCTCTAGCATCTGAGAATGGACTTTTCTTGTCCTTATGGGACGAATTCTTCAATCCTCGTATAATAAGGGGAATTGTCTGACCGAAGACTAAAGGGAAGGGAAAAGAACGGGTCGGGTCACAAAGAATTCACACTTCGTGCGAAACACCGGTCCCCATCGGAGGAAACCTCTGAACGGTACATCTGTAAACCCCGTGGTTTGTGTTGACATTTACTCGGGTTCTTTAATTATCAACGGTTCCTTCTTCAATTGACTTTTACATTACGGGCTGTGCACCGACCTTGTTACTGTGTCTATGTCACCATCGATCGTCTCGTCGTCCTTCGAACGACGAAAGGAAAGAAACATGTAGGTAGGGTGTCTGTAAATAATTCCCAGACGAGACACGGTCTACGAGATTCATATTTGTCGTCTTAAGGGACGAAGACTCGAGAGTCAGACACTCTCTCTATTCCGGTCAGATCCGAGGCATCTTCAACGAGACGTACATAACCAAATCCAGACGCCTCTGTGTAAAATAAAGTGCAGGAGTGTACTATGGAAAACCGAACGGAAGACTCTAAGGACCTCGACCTGAACAGAGTACATTCGTACCTCAAGACTACGACGTGAATCCAGACTCCTCGGAGTTACATCGGATTTAATGTTTCCTGTGTACGGTTCACACACAGAATCGTTTGAACTTCAGAAAGGAGTAGAGACCATGGACTTTACTGAACCGATAAAGTTGTAGGGGGAACTAAGAACCTTTTCTTGTCTCACTGGAATCGTTTTGATTGGGATTACTTTTAGTTCGGAATGAAGACAATCCGGTGGGATTGACCACGATTACAAGTGGGATGAACCCACCGTGTCTTCCTCTTCTCAACCCCTAAAGTAACGATACGGGATGACTAAACTGTCTTAGTCGGGTCAGACGTGGGCCCTGTTTCTGTCTAGTTAAAGTAGTCAGAAGGTTCAGGAAGTTGGAGTAAAGTAATAGGACAAAAGATTTTTGTTCAGATTCACTGTCGACGTCCGGTCCCCTCCCGCCTCCTACCGTACATCCGTCGATAGGGGCACAGGGTAGTATCTCAGTGACAGGACAGTAGAGTCTAGAGCTCTGGTATGTTAAGATTCTCCGGACGTCTTACAAGTGTAGGTGTAGACATTTTCGGTTCGGAGGATATAAAGTCCTTCCAAACGGGTCCGGTCACTGTGGGACGATGTCCTACTTGTCGGATGTGGGTTGTCGTCTTTTGTTGTTTTACGGGTGTGGACGGGGTTTCAAAAACCTCTTTACTCGAGTTTACCTTTTATCGGACACACCGACCACTTGTTCTGTCGTTGTTAAATCGATTACCATGTATGTCGTACTTGGAGCGAACCCTCGTACCCCACCCCCTTCTTGTCAGTGCCCTTCTGACCTGGCCGAAAATTGTAGAAGGAAAGTTTTCCGTGTAAGTGAAGCCCCATTCGAATATAAGACCCTCTTGTGTGACACGGAAGACCCCGGTTTAATTTCTGTTGTCCTCGCCCCTAGAATTTAAATGTCGCTTGACCTTTCAGGGTTTACGGTCTTAAAGTCGGAGTCCGGTGACTCGGGTACACCAAGCTAAAAGGGAGACATCGTCGTTCGTCTGAGGGAGACGAATTAGAAGACACCAAGGGCCCACAAAACCTTGTCACGAAGACTTTTCAATTACGCGTGTCGGTAGTCGGTCCTAGGACTACTTGCGTCGAAGATGGAGTCGCGACCCCATCCCGGACGCTCGCACGTGAAGATTAAGCAAGGGCACACTACGGCCACGACGACCAGCGACCTGGTGAGACTTATGATTCCGGTGGTTCTTCAGGATGACCAACCATTGTCCCTTTGGTTCCCGAGGTATAGATCATCAGATAGGGAATCCCCTCCAGTGTCGTTCCTGTCGTTTACCGTGAAGACTCGAGGGTGAAAGTTCAGGACATAGTACACAACAATGGAGGCGATACGTTAGTGAACCGAATACTCTCTGACGATCGAAGAATAACCCCATATAGATGTTCTTTAAAGACACTATGAAACTCGAGGGATCCTAACTTTTACAAGGAACATTTCCCTCCTTCCCTCTACACCCACAGTGCACGAACATCGTAGAATATAAACATCGATTTATGTTCTACGATGGACGGAAGGTCGAAGAAAATTTTCTCCAAAGTACCACGCCCCTCACCTCCTCCCTCCCACATACACATATATATATCGGTTAAGTGCAACGATATGTCGTCTTTGATTGTGTCATAATATTTCATTAATAGGAGGTTAATTTTCTTGAACGGTTAGTAATAAAGACGGACTTTGAATACTCTATGAAAGTCGTATTGAAAAGACTCTTTTTACTACTTTTTAATTTGAATTTATGTAAATTCTTCAGTACATCAGTACGTACCTACACTGGTAACCTGGGATTTCCTCCGACTCACGGATTTTTAACTACTAAAGTTTGACACCACAACTTCTTCTGAGAACTCTCAGGGACCTGACGTCTTCTAGTTTGGTCAGTTAGGATTTCCTTTAGTCAGGACTTATAAGTAACCTTCCTGACTACGACTTCGACTTCGAGGTTATGACACTGATGGACTACGTTGCTCGGTTGAGTGACCTTTTCTAGGACTACAACCCTTTCTAGCTCCCGTCCTCCTCTTCCCCGTTGTCTCCTACTCTACCTACCTACCGGAGTAACTGAGTTACCTGTACCCAAACTCGTTCGAGGTCCTCAACCACTTCCTGATACCTTCCGATCGTACGACGTCGGGTCCCCCAGTGTTTATGAGTCTGTACTGATTCGTTGACTTTTCTCTCCAAAGATCCCGACTTCTATTGTAGGCAAAGTAAAGTCCTGGACCGGATACACATCCCACGGTTTCAGAGAAGTCCGCGAAAGACGACCGGGGGTTTCACACCTCTAAGCTCAACAAAATTCGCCTTCAACAGGACGGACCATGAGTACATCTTTAGACCGGTTGTCTTACCCACACCCAACTATTTATCTTTGTACAATCTTTTACAAGGAAAAGTCAAGGCAGTCTTTTAACTTAGGAAGGGATTAAGGGGTAAGTGTAAAGGTGTGTTGAGAGATTACGTCAAAGGAATGGGTTGTACTTTTAGGGAGAGTTATGGTAAGAGGTTCGTTAAAAATACATTTATTATTTTTCGATCGGAGTTGGGATAAGGGGTTCCGTGAGGAGTTAATTGTAGGAAAATCAAAAAAAAAAAATTGACGATGGGAAACAAAGGACGGGAAATCGGTTAAAGGTTTCCTGAGACGGTTGAAAGGTGAATGTCGAGCACAGAATATGTAATTGGACTCTACGTCTTGTAAAACACTTTTGGGGGAGTCGTTTCGACCTGACGGCACGTTCCGTAGGGTGACGTACGAGTAGGAGGGGTTATCGTTCTCAAAGTTTTCTAAGGTCACCCGAGACCTCTGGACTGGAAGGGAAGGACCTCCGCGATACCCGGGAGGAGGTAGTCTGGTGTCAGTGGTACGGTCTCTCGGGACCAGTCGAGGAGTTTATCGAAGAATTACAAGGTCCTTCGGGGTGTAGTTTTCATACCCGAGCCTCCGGGGGATCCTGAGTCTGTGTTCCTCCTGTCAGACACCTTCTCCTCTTCCCGCTAGCCGTTTTCGGAGACACCCTTCCAGACCCCTTGTGCCCGTCTTGAGGATCGCCGAGGACGGGAGCACGGGTAGACGGTTCTTTCCCTCCCTGTCAGGTACCCGTAGGATGTCGAGAACGACAAAGAGTCTCGGCGGCTCTCCGCTCAGGACCCACCTAGGGAGACGGGAGGACCTACGAAGCACGGTACAAAAAACCCGTGACTGACACACGGTTGGCAACACTTGTTTTCACTGCTTTCAGGAGTGTTGAAGAGTTGTTCCACACTGTCTGTGTGTTTATTTAAGGTTACAGTCTTCTACTGTCCACGAACTTCTGTTTAGTCCGTCCGATTCCTCTCACCGTCCTCTCGGGAAAGGCTTCTGCACCAGTTCCGTCCGTAGAGACCCCTCCGTGGTACACTTGTCTCCAGACTTTCCACTGAAAGGTACCCTGGGAAGGGTACCGAGGAGAGGAAGGAAACCCCTGATAGTGAGGGGGAGACCAACTTCACACACGCCTGTCATAGTCTGACCACCACTTCCCCTCTCCGACTCCCCCTGTCAGTGGAGGTGACGGTCTCGTTGGGACTCCTTCTAGACTCTCGTCGGTAGAGCGAAAGAAAAGGTGATAGGAGACGTCTGCGTTAAGGAAGGTCCCAGTGATTGTGTCATAAATGGATACACACGGTTAGATGCAAGTGGACAGACAGAGACGATGTACTTATCAATAAGAGTTTGAAATTATACAAAATACTTAGTGAACGTCATGAGTATTTTAATTCTAAGTTCCCGGGTAGAAATTTCTAAGACTAACATATCTAGACTCGGGTCTATAGTCCGACACACGGACCGTCCAGTGAAGTCAGCATAGACTGAGAAACGCTGGGATACCTGACATCGGGCGGTCCGAGGAGACAGGTACCCTGAAAAGTCCGTTCGCATGACTTACCCAATGGTAAAGGAGGAAGTCCCCTGGAAGGGCTGGGTCCCTACCTTGGACGTAGAGAATGCGGGGGACGTGATCGTGGTGGTCGCGGTGGACCCTCGGGTCTGATACCTTTCTTCCCGTTAAGGTTTAGTTTCCCACCCCTGGGAGAGGAACTTTTGTGTCAAAATCCCGTCATTCGATGGAACCCCGTTCCAGGCTCAACAGGACAAACAAAAACGGGGGTCTTGTCACGGGTCTAGGGTCGGGACGTTGGTACGTCATTCGGTGGTTCCCTTCACAACGGGAACGACCCGTAAATGTGAACAGGAAGAATGTCACTTTTGGGCTCTCGACCAGTCGAAGAGAGAGGACGTCTTCAGATGAAGCTCTCCAGTCTCTAAGGTAAGACGTGAAGAAGACACCCGGAGGGGTACAGAAAGTCTCTCATTTAGGGTGATCTAAAAGTCCTGTATGAACGAGTCTGTCTTGTCACAATTAGGGAGTCAGCGTAGACTGAGAAACACTAGGGTACCCGACACCGGACGGTCCGAGAAGACAGGTACCTTAAGAGGTCCATTCCTATGACCTCTCCCAACGGTAAGGGAAGAGGTCCCATAGAAGGACTGTGTCCCTAACTGGGACCCAGAGGACGTGACGTCCTTCTAAGAAATGGTGGACTCGGTGGTCCCCAACATTTGTAAAGACAGAGTCGACACGGTCCAGAATCAACGTCGTACACCCTAGATCAAGGGACTGATCCCTAGCTTGGGGCCAGGGGATGTAACCCTCGAGTTTCAGATTCGGTGACCTGGTGGTCCCTTCACAACCACTCTGTCTTATTTACCCTTCTTTCCTCCTTCTCTTTCTTAAGTTGTATCTTCTAGGTAAGTCTTCTGGGGGATTAGAGTACCACTGGGTTGTTAAAATCGAACATTTGATTACGAGGGTCCGACAGTAGTTTGACATTACACGACTATAAATTTTCTTCATCGTCTGAGAGGAAAAGAGGGGAGTAGGAGTCCCTTCGACGATTGTCTGCTTTTCCTTTTTTTTTTTTTTGTCGGAACCCCCTCGTCCTTCTTCAAATTCCCGTGGTTCCCAACACCGATTACACGGGGACTTACTCGGTTCACGAGTACCGAGAGTGTCGGGGGTAGAGGGGAAGTTCTCGTCGACGACGACGACGACGATTCAACGAAGTCAGGACAGGCTGAGACACCCTGGGGTATCTGCCGTCGGGTGGTCCGAGGGGGCAGGGACCCTAAGAGATCCGTTCTTATCACCTCACCCAACGGTAAAGGAAGAGGTTACGTACTGTCACTTTTCCGTTTCACTTCAGCGAGGCAGTATAGGCTGAGAATCGATCTCTGTGGGAACGGAAACAATGGTCGGGGACGAAACGTCCCCTCGACCCCTGTTTGTTGAAGTTATATCATGGAAGGGCGTTACGAGTCAGTCTGTGACACAGTCGCGCACAGATTATAAACAAGCGAAGAGATGAGATAGTGACTACTGGAAAGTCACCGGACAAGTCTCTCGAGTATGATGACATTCGACTACGACGAAGAACTTCGGTGAGACTTTTTCCTAGGTAGTTAAGAAGGTAAACGGTCTAGAACCGATGAGGTGAGTCTACAGGAGTGGTGAAAGTGTAGAAATAGTCGAGTCGTTTAAGAGGTTTGGGGAAAAGGGAAAATTCATGAGCTTCCTCCTGCCCTACAAGGGCGTCGAGTCCGGGACGACAGACGTCTCCGTCCTCGGGAGGGACGGACCCACTACTCTTCGGGAGTGCAGGCCAGAGATGAAGATTGGTCAGAACCCGAACTCTGTCCAGTAAATAAATAAATTGGGAGTCAAAAGAGTAGGGACTATGGTGACAAATTTTTAACTCTTTTGATTTTCTGTTCTTTTTATTTATAATATTGTGGACAAGATGGAAAGAGTGTTTCGATAACAGTTCTAGTTTCCTCTACTACACCTTCCCTTGATGTTTAAGAAAGATTACGTACTGTACAAAAAAAAATTGGAAAACCGACACGACGTACCGTACACCCTAGAATCAAGGGACTGGTCCTTAGTTTGAACACGGGGGACTTAACCGTCGTACCTCAGAACTGGTGACCTGGTGGACCTGGTGGTCCCTTCAGGGTCGTACGAAAACACTAAATAAATAATAAACCCCCGAGACTTTCATTCGATCAACTACCTTCCTCCACTCAATTCTCACCCGAGTCCCTTGGACCCAGAGTGAATTTTACCGTCACTAACCCTGATAATTAGGACAAAACCGTCTATTCGGTCCACCGAGGGTTCCATTTCCGACGATCATCCACCACCCTTGATTCTTCTCATGTTTAAGAGAAGGAAAGGTGGGAGACACCGGTTACTTGGGTCTTCGAGTTGGACGTCTTCAGACTTGTACCGTAAACATGGTCTTCTTTTATTTTGAGATCGTATAAAGTAGTGTCAAGTTGTTTGACTCATCTAGGAAAGTTATGACCGTAAGACCGTCCGATGGTTCTGACGTGGGTTTAAGAACCAACACTAAGGTAGATATGATCTACTGCAGTACTTCTTTATGTGTGACTTGAATCCAAACTCTGGTTCGAGACGGGAATCATCAATCCATTGTGGTGAAATACGTAAATGCAAAATTTCGAAGAACTGTTGGACGGTCCTTATGTTTTACTTCTTCACGGTGAATGAGTCTACCCCTCACAGTCCCTCCTCCTTAAACCCGTAGTGTACGGCATGTACCTCTCCCTTTACGTCCCCCGGTTGCGGACCCCTACTGTCTCCCCCGACCACACGACCTCACCGAGATCCATAAAATCAAACCGACCTTCATTACATAAAGGTGACCCCTGACCACTCCCCGCTCCGAAGAGTTTAGAAGTCACAGAGGGAAACACTTTCCCTTCCAATCCTGTTCCACCGGGGACCCCTACAATTCCCGAGTTTATAAGGGGTTGAGAAAGTAGTGTCCTACTCAATCTGGACCTACCCTTACTGGTGTACTGGAGTCTCATAGACCGACGTTTACTTACTTCCCTGTAAATTCATACTGGTTATACAGTGGATCATAGGGTCTTCTCGACTGAGTAAACTTTTCTGGAACTACGACCCTTTTTAACTCCCGTCCTCTTCTCCTGCTATCTCTTACTTACCGACCTACCGTAGTGGTTGAGTTACCTGTACCCAAACCCACCTGAGACCCTCAACCGTTACCTGTCCCTCCGGACCGTACGACGTCAGGTACCCCAGCGTTTCTCAATCTGTGTTGATTCACTGACTTGACTTGACTTGGGGTCCTCTTCGACCAACGACACCGACACCCATATTAAAAGATACATTTTACGTGGTCTATAAGAACTCCAAAATAAAAAACCCCCTCAGATGACTGTTTTATTTGGAAACTGAAAACTCCCACCGATAGTAGATCATCCCCTAAGGGTGCACCGAACCACCATTTCTTAGGTGGACGGTTACTTGGGTTAGGCCTCTACACCCAAGTAAGGGACCCAGTCTTTCTGAGGACCTCTTCCTTTACCGTTGGGTGAGGTCATAAGAACGGATCCTTTAGGATACCTGTCTCCGTGGACCTCCCAATGTCAGGTGTCCCAACGTTATCGCAACCTGTGTCGACTCGTACACGTGTGTGTGGTAGATTATCGACTTTTTGGAAGATTTGGTCGACTTTATAAGCCATCCTATCTGTCAGACTTCAACATGGGTCACGGACCGACACTATCGATTCCGAAAGTAAAAGAGGTATACTCCGGTCTTGAAATATTGAGTCCCTTCATTCGATCTTCTTCCTTAAAGGAAATGTATACCTCCACCCCCCCACCACCTCTCCCCGAGAGGATAGAAGATGAGGAAATAGACCTTAAGATTACCGAACAAGTGGTGGCTTAGTTTCTAAGTAACTTACCTAGTCACTTGTTTACCTGAACTTAGATCGAACAATCACTAGATTCCTTATGTAAAGACAAGTAATTTTACGGGACAAACGGACTCTATTAAAACCAAAGACGACAAAAGGGTCGTATTAATAATTGTCGTAGGGGTGACTGAGAGTTTTGACAGGACCAACTCTCTCAATTCAATGGATCAGAGGACCACACATTTATTAATTTGTCAGTGACAAGAAATAAGAACATCGACGCGAAACATTGGTAACCCTGACTTGGATTGGTGTCACACAATGATGAGGTGTCCTGAATGAGGTGTTATCGTTCTAAAGTCACAAGAGTTCACTCGTCTCGTCCAATGACACAGAGAACGGAATCCTCTCTTTGGGTTAGTGGGGAACCATTCGATACTCCGTGAACGGTACACTGTTTCAGGGGGCGTTCGTCGGGTCCAGATCCGTCTGGGCACCCATCAACCTCTCACTCCGTACGTTCTCGGGATCGGATCGTCGGATCGTGGTGTCCGTATCTCTCCTACTTGGTACGGTAGGTCCTGCTCTCGTACCTACCGGAGTCCTGGTGTTTTGTTTTCAAGGCCTTTGTGACCTCTCGTCATACGGTCAAAGAGGTCCTCACCAGAGACCTAGTGGACGAAGTCTCGACAGATTTGTACACTTTGGGGATCCTGGAGGCGGGATCTGGAACGCTCAGTCCAAAAGTCCTCACCTAAGGTCCTAAGTGTAAGAAATTGTTTGAGGAGTTTGATGAGAATATACGTAATTTGTTACTTTCACTTTCGACGAGTCAGCACAGACTGAGACGTTAGAACACCTGACATGGCAGGTACCTTAAGAGATCCGGTCTTATGGCCTCACCCATCGAAAAGGGAAGACCCCTAGAAGGGTTGGGTCCCTAGCTTGGATCCAGAGGACGTGACGTCCGTCTAAGAAATGGTCGACTCGGTGTTCCCTTCGGACGCAATTATCTTATTTAATTACACTTTTTCTATGAGACACAAATTGACTTTGTAAGTTCACTTTAATAATAACAAGTCCTTTCCTAGTCTCCTAGAGGTCACTCTTCTTTACAAACTGTCTTACATGTCCAACCGAGGAGACACACTGGTGTTTGAAGTACTCAACGGATCGATCTAATAAACCACACACAGGTTCATTTAAAGTTTAAGACCAAAATAAGTTTACCGAACAACCGTTTAGAGCTCTGTGAAGGGTCACCCTTGGTAGGTATACCTACTGTGTGTCCACGTAGTGTTCACTAAAAAAATTGTTGACCTGACCTTTACGTTTACAGTGTCTACGTTTACCTGTCCGATCCCGTACTTCAGAGAGGGCGTGCATTTCAGTCTACCACGACCTTGACGTCTTTCGTCGAGATATGTGGGAATTGTACACTGATAACGGGGGGTCTGTAAAAGTCTTACGACTATCACTACCCTTCTCCCACATTCTGAGGGGTTTCCCCGTAGTTGGGTTGACTCTTCCGTCTACACACTCTACGACATATGCACCCTGGTCTCTCCTCCAAGGTCTTTGACGGGTGTTTCGACTTGAGTGTCTTGTCTCTCATCTCTCCGCGAACGGCCCCCTCCCCCACCCCTCTCTTTACCTCTCTTTTACCAGTTTCCCGTGTGAGAACGTCAATATTCCACTTATTCAAGACGGCTAGGTTTCATGTCGTGTCACTAATATCAATTTATAGACATATATCACATAAAATATATGATAACCAACCGGCTTTTCAAGCAAACCCAAAAAGACATTCTACAATACCTTTTAGTACTTGTTTGAAAAACTGGTCGGGTTATATATCTTATGTATAACAATGACAAATCAGTGATTCGGTGTAGACTGAGAAAACGCTAGGGTGCCTGACATCGGGTGGTCCGAGGGGACAGACACCCTAAAGGGTCCGTTCTTATGACCCCACCCAACGGTAAAGGAAGAGGTCCCTAGCTTGGGTGTCGAGACACAGAGAACGTGACCGTCCGTCTAAGAAATGGTGACGCGGTGGACCCTTCGGGGTGTATGTATGCATATTTATATATATAATATATATTATACACACACACACATATATATATATATATATACACACATTATGACATAATATATGAATTTTCAACGATTTTCTCATTTGGAATTTACAAGAGTCGTGTCCTTTCCTGATCCTTAATACACTACACTATCTTCACAATGGATTATGATGACACTATTATTAAAACACTGTCAACTAGGAGTTTGTTGATCCCCCAATCCCCGTGAGTGGGAGACGTGTCGGCTTTTGGACGTATATCGAATTTATCAGTCGAGAGAGACACCAAGGAGGTATAGACACCAAGTCAGTTTGAGCCTGACACATTCTTGACATCATAAATGATGTCCCTTTTAGACATTTTCACCTGGACACGTAAAGTTAGAGTACAACAAGTTCCCAGTTGACATGTATTGTGTAGTTTTGTGACATATAGAATTTTAATATGTTATAGTATACAGTCAAGATAGAGTTATTCTGACCTCTCCTTTTCCACGGTTTATGTTGACGAGAGTTGATAGTTTCATAGGAATCTGTCTTGAGTCGTAAAAGGAAAACATGTCCCCCTAGGTGACAATACTTCCAGACGTCCAATATGTTAAACCCCTCAAAAAGGTCGAAACAACTCTTTATTAACTGTATATAGTGACATATTTAAATTCCGTCTACTATACTACCAAACTAAATATATAACATTTTACTATTGATGTTATCCAAGTTGATTATAGGTGGAAGAGTATATCTACGTTATTTTTCTTTTCTTATTTTCTTATTTCTCCTTTTTAAAAAAGAGGAACACTATTCTGGAGAATCCTAAGTGATTGATGAAAGGATATATAACATGTCGTCACGATTGATATCAGTAGTACAACATGTAATGTAGGGATCATAAATAAACGGAACATTGCCCTTCGAAGGTGGAGACTAGTGGAAGAAGATTAAGGGGGAGTAGAGGTACCGACCATTGATGTCAGACTAGAGAAAAAGATACTCAAAATGACAACAAGTTAGGGATTCAGTACAGACTGAGACCCACTTGTGTACCTGACGTCGTGAGGTCCGAAGGGGCAGGAAGTGGTAGAGGACCTCAAACGAGTCTGAGTACAGGAAACTTAGCCACTACGGTAGGTTGGTAGAGTAGATACTCAATCTAAAAAACAACAACGACCAAAAAATAAAATCTAAAGGGTACATTCACTCTATTATATCATATAAAAAGAAATACCCTTCGAGAGAAATTTTTTTGCTTATGTCTTGAAGGGACCACCAGGTCACTAATTCTTAGGTGGACCGTTACGTACCCTGTACCCAAACTAGGGACTAGACCCTTCTAGGGTGTATGGTGTCTCGTTGATTCGACGTGTGGTGTTGGGATTCCGGTGCACGGATCTCGGGTACGAGACGTCGTTCTCTTTCGCGTCGTTACTCTTCGGACGTGCGACGTAGGTGTCTCGTCGGAGGTGGACGGCGTGGGTCTCTTTCGGACACGCGTCGTTGTTTCTAGGTCGTGTGGGTCTTGATTTAAGTCATTTATGGACTTAAAATTTTTCTTATGTCCTTATTAATACTTATGTTCTGCGGCTACTCTGACGAATAACCCTTACTCTTTTCTTTGACGTTGTTTAACGACTGTAGTACTTTTTACTCCAGGAAAAGAAAACTCCTTACGAATATTCCTTTACTAAAGACTAACATTGGAACGGAGAGGAGTGGTGTTTCTTGACAGATGGAGAGGACCCTTGTTCTCCGAGTTTCTCCCGACCAGACCCACTTCTCGTGACTATGAATGTAAATTAATTAATCGTAGAAATATTTAGACGGAGATGTGACGTTTGATCTAAAGGAAAGGATTAATTAATCGATTACGTAGTTGTAAATAATCAAACGTGACGTTTCTGTCTACTACTAATTAGAAGTTCTAAAGTGTCGTCCATATAAGTTTTACCTATTGATTGATGCTGGACAACATATCGTGCACCTTGAGAGGAGTCACAATGCACGGTCGGACCTACCCTCCCCCAAAACTCCCTCTGACCCATGTCCATATACACACCGGCTCAGTGAAACGACAAGGGGACTTTGATGGTGTGATAACAAATGACCGACATGGGGTTATGTTTTATGTTTCAAATTTCAATTTTTTTTTTTTTTCTAAAGTGACACCCCTCCTGTGAAGACATCCTTCCACTACCATCTTCCAGAGGTTTTACGGTAGTTCCGGAAGGAGGGACCTGTTCGTACGACGAGAGGGGTAGTTCTCGTCTGAGACCAAACGTGGAACAAAATATAGGGACCTATACAAGGTCACAGAGGACCAAATATCAGATACACTTGGACTTATCTTAAACGTAGGATGACAACACACTTTTAACACGTACGATTCAACGAAGTCAGCACTTTTAACATATTTGGAATTAATACGACTTAACCAAGTGTCACGAAAAGTCCAGACGATATAAGAAGATGGGAAGACAAATAAGTAAGATAATTAAAAACTCTCAAACTAAAACTTTGAGGTTGAATTTTGGAAGTGAATGGATTTTTATTAAAAATATTATATGTCATTGTATATCAGTAAAAACATTGTATGTCATGTTGACATACATTGAAACATAAAGGGTTCAGAGTAGTGTGAAAGTATTGTATAATTTTTTTCTTCCTTTCTTTTTACTCACCTAAGACCAAGAGGAGCGGAGTTTATACCTGGATGGTGTTACCAAAAGAAGTAGTCGTCCTACCCCGTCTCGACTACAAGACCCTGAAGTCTCCGACCCAGAATTTTGTGAACATCGAAGACGGACGTAGAGAACTTGAGTGAGAACCCTCCGAAAAGTCTTAGGTCGACGTCGTTCCGGTACTCTTCAGTCTCGGTGTACCTCTTCGATACACATCGACGGACTCGACTCGAGAGTCGACTACCGATTGAGACACTCTCGGTAAACCTGAAAGTCGGGGAGATCAGAAGTCTACTGTCATTTGGGTGACTGTAGGTCGACGCACATGCAACTGTCTGGGGTTCCCCTCTTCGTGGATCGACTCGGGTAAGTTGGGTGTCTTCACACTTTCTATTATTATTTAAGAAGGTAGTTCGAAGATTCAAGCCGCACCGAACATCAGTTGTCTCCGTGTTTCCTGACACTACAGTGTGAAGATCCGGGGAGGAGGGATATCCTGACCACTCTCACTCGTACCTCGTTACTCGGGAGACCTCAAACGGAGAACCTGGGTTGAGTAGGCACTCGTCGCGGAGAGGGAGAAGAGGACAGGCGGCAGGGAGACACCCCACCTCTCTACTCTCGGATATCGCCAGGTCCTCCATTCTAATTAAACTTCCGACCTCTACTCCTTATCTTTCAGGTAAAACCAGAATCTAGGTTTCGTACCAAAGATCGGATTGAAATAGGAGTGATATTTCAATAAAAGTAGGGTCTGAGGACACAGACAAAAAAAATTAACCAAGTCTTTTGAGTCTCCCTTTTTTTCTATTTTAATAAAAAGAAGGAATCTGGAGTTGTTCGTTAGAAGAAGGGAAGAGTATCTGATCTTTCGTTTCAAATAAAAATTCAAAAATTTTTAAAGTGAGACGGAGTATGAGATTTAGTTCGCACGGAAGGCAAGAAAGAAAGAGACAGAGACAAATAAACCGACACAGCCCAGACTCAACGACGTGTGTCTAAGAGATCGACACCCGAGTCATCAACGAGACTCCGCACACCCCTTAGAGTTAAGGGACTGGTCCCTAGTTTGGAGACAGGGGACGTGATGTTCCACCTAAGAATTGGTCACCTGGTGGTCTCTTCCGGGAGGGGAGTCAGGAACAATAATTATGTAACAAGACACTTTACGGAAAGACTACGCGGAGGTACACCGAAAGGACCAGGGACGACCTGAGTCTAGGAGTGACGACACACCAGAGGAGTGGACATTGAGGGGTGGGGACGTGGGGGTAGGTGCACGACAGTGTTCGATTCCGAAGGTGACGGAGTAAGTGGCTAGTACGACGAGGGAAACGAGTTTTGGACGAGACGGTGGGACCCACGTCAACTTCCGGGAGGTCCTATTAATCGGACTAATATCGATGATCGGGAAGTTCGATCAAAAGGTTTGAGCGACTAAGACATTCCGTTTGAATAAAATGTGGCTGAATAAGGACGACGGAATAAAAAGAACAAAATGAATAGTTGCGACTTATAAGTGACCTTCCTCTCTACGACTTCGACTTTGAGGTCCTGAAACCGGTGGAGTACTCTTCTCGACTGAGTGACCTTTTCTGGGACTACGACCCTCCCTAACCCCCCTCCTCCTCTTCCCCTGCTGTCTCCTACTCTACCGACCTACCGTAGTGCACTTAGACTCACTTGAGACCCTCTACCACTACCTGTCCCTCCGGACCGCACGACGTCAGGTACCCCAACGTTTCTCAGCCTGTGCTGACTCGTTGAGTTGTTGATGATGAATAGAACAGGAAGAAGTCTAGTCTACCAAGAGAGAGGGAAGAGACTTAAGGGGATCAGAGAATCCTCAGTCCTGAGTGTCCCAAATGTCAACTACTAAGAAACCGATCAGAATGGGATGTTCACCGGGTTTTAAGACTAAGGCACTCCTGTGTAAGGGGTCATACGATAAACTATATGTGATAACCTGAGTGCTCGAGATATCTTTGTTGATCACTCTAAAACACCAGAACTACCTTGTCCTCGATGTTCGATTATAAATAATACGGTCTAAGACAAAAGTCATGAAAAATATACAGTAAATCACACAAGGAACCCAAGGACCCGTATTGTTAGGATAGCAGGAGAAAAATGACTCCTCCTTTGACTCTAAATTCATTTCATTGAAAGAGTTCCAGTGGGTCGATCGTTCATTTCTCCGTCTCGAACTCCGGTTCTGAACTATGGTCAGACTCAAAGATTGGAGTTGTCGTGTGACGGAGGATTCCCTAAAAACTCCCGAGATCCCCCAGTGACACCTGTCTCTGACGTCGGTACTCCAATTTTCTACGAGGAAACTTCTTTTCGATACTGTTTGGATTCGTCGTATAAATTTTCGTCTCTACAGTGAAATGACTCTTTCCAGGTATATCGGTTTCGACACCAAAAAGGTCCTCAGTACTCCCAAGCTGGTATTTCTTTAGACTTACGATTTCTTGACTACGAAAACTTGACACATTGACCTCTTCTGAGAACTCTCAGGGAACCTGACGTTCTTCTAGGTTGGGTAGTTAGGATTTCCTTTAGTTGGGACTTATAAGTAATCTTCCTGACTACTACTTCAACTTCGAGATTACGAAACCGGTAGACTACGTTTCTTGTTTGAGTGACCTTTTCTGGGACTACGACCCCTTCTGACTCCCGTCCTCCTCTTCCCCCGTTGTCTCCGACTCTACCAACCTACCGTAGTGACTGAGTTACCTGTACTCAAACTCGTTTCAGTACACTTCCTGCATCACTTCTTCTACCACTTCCTGTCGGCCCACATGAGGTCAGGCACCCCGACGTTTCTCGTCTGTAGTGAATCGTTGACTTGTTGTTTCTCCTAAAAAATTTAAGAAGGAGATGTTGGGTTTCTATTAATGAGATTGTAAACTCTTTTAAGGGAAGGTCTCAATATAAAAATACATCTACACATATGTGTACGTGTATTGAAAAAATGACTGAATACTAGTACGAAAATATATATGTCATTATAAAACAAAGTGAATTATATCAGATTGGTAAAAGGGTACAGTAATACGTGGTTATAACAAAAAATACTTAACCGGTCTGACGTCTTTCATGTGGCATATTATTTTGTTCGAGCAAGGGTTTTACCCTAAAACCGGACCCCGTACTTTTCGATGACTCTTAGTCTTCTGGCATTTACAAGTCTACAGTTACACTCTGAAATTTATAACAAGTCCAAAAGTACCCGTTGTTGTCCCCGTCAGAGGTTGTCCTATCAGTTAAGAAAAGAAGTATACTTTTACTTGTGACCCTTAGGGGGTATTTACGTTTCGGAAGGTCTTCCACCCATTACTGATTTGGTACATGGTGTGACATACGGTCCGTTAAGACGTCTACAAGAGGAAACGAAAAGGTTCGTGGACCACTCAGATCCGTAGAGGTGGGGTGGACGTCCGACTTTCTTGGACATCTCCAGTGTCCATTGCGGTCACACTCCCAACCTTAAATCTATGACCTCGGTTTCCAGAAGGAAGAAAACCTCTTCAGACAAAGTCTACTTTCTTTTTTTATTTTAGACCCTGAAGACCACCACCCAACTTCAGGGTCGTCGATCCTGAGGTTCGAGGACGTAATCCTCCGGACCCGAGTTAGAGACCAGTTCCTTGATCTAGGGTGTACGATGATGTTGATTCTTAAAAGTGCGATGTTTTTTCTAGGACACACGACGTTGATTCTGGACCATGTCGGTTTATTTATGTCTATTTATATTTTTTTCTTTTCTTTTTTTTCAGATCTCCTTCTGTTGGTTCTTGCTCGATTTACTCACTAGGACTCAGTGTCTTTTGTCGACTGTCCTTAGGACTTGTGGTTCCTCTCCTTTTTACTTCGGCTCTCTTTTCGTCCGAGGAACACCAGTTCAGACCGCCTGTGACCTCACCCCCGCCGGACGACTCAACTATCTCAACCGAAACGTTTGGTCAGGGGTCTGTCTTTTTCTAGGACAAGAAGGTTCTCGGCTTTTCTCCGGATTTCAGTTGTCGTGTCAGAACCTTACCTCCGGTCTTCCGCTCTTTCTGTAATTTTCCTTAGGATCGACAGCCCTCCCGGACGGTGTCCGGTCTTTCCCCCGCACCGTGCCTCCTGTAGACCTCCAAATCCGACGTCCGGGTCCGGTGCGACGGACTCCTGATCCAGTGCTCCACACACGACCTGTCCCACCTCTTAACGACCTTTCTTCCACGGCTTACGGAGACTTAAGTGGTTAGGAAAGGAAGAGGTGAACTTAAGAAATCCCACTATATGTTTTCGGCTTGTCACTACTCGAAGTAGTTCGTTCTCCTACCTCTGGACCACCCCCCACAAAGGAAATACTCTCCTCTCCAAGGTCAATGTACCTCTTTTCTACGACACCTGGCCCCCTCCCAGCTTTGTGAAGGGAAAAAGCGGTTTGTCCGGAGGCGAGTCAACCACCCCCGGAGAGTACCTTAAGTCAAGAAGAACCGGTCTTTAGGGATGGAATCTGGAACCTTCTGTACTCCCTCCGAGACGTTTGGACCGCCGACGAGTAACCCAAACCGTTTGAGCTCGAAAAAGGTCACGGAACACAAGTCGTTTTGACTCTTACACAAACCGATCTTTGGGAAGAGATTAAAAATTTGGGGACACGTAAAAAAAATTGCATTTAAACTAGGTGTACCAAAGTTAAATAAAAATAAATTGAGTAGTTTAGTTTAATCCTCGATGTTACTACTTACCCTTGTTACGACTAAAGGTTCTTCTAAAAACTCGGAAAAAAGAATCTTGTTTTAGTGTAAGGTTTGTGGAGGGGGGGTGGTTGGTGGTGGTAAGGGGAGGGACATTGGCAATTTTGATGGTCTGACTCGACTCAAACTTTAAATCTTGGGTTTACACTTTATTTCTAGGTACGAACCGTTTCTACTCCGTATCGTCTCCTTACAAGAATCCTTCAGTGCCAATCTTTCGGTCGTATCTGAACCCCACCCCCACCCCTTACTTCTGTCTTCCCTCAGTCAAGAAGAAGTAACCTATCAAATTCGTCTAGATGGACCGAAAACCCCGAGGATTGTCGTCGGGGACTCGACAAAGAGATCCCAGACTGAAATAGTGAAGTTGGGTCCCTTTTCCCCAAAGACGAGGTTCTGACCCCTACCCCGCCAGGGGTCATGAGGAGAGAGAAAGAAGATGTAAAGAGTATCCTCACCTAAGTTCGACGAGAGGGGTGGAGGAGAGGTTAGAAGGAGGGACAAAGGACCGAGACCGATTCGGGAGAGGTAGACCTTTGTAAATTTTACATGTTGAAATTAGAGCACGTTTCCTCAGAACTCTAGACGTGATGTATGGGTAATTCGATTTAATATCCACGTGTTAGAGTAAAACGTGTTAAGACAGACCGGAGCCAACCGTGTGTGCTTTCGGGTAAGGACACAAAGGGTTAATAAAAAGATGGTGTGGTAGTAAAAGATGTAGTCAGACTCCGGTCGGTATAAAGAGACTCTTAGAGACTGGTGATTCCGGGGTTCTGTCTCCATGAGAGAAGTCTCAGGGAACTTTGTCAGGAGTCCCCCCGGGAACCTGTACGGTTTTTTTTTAGAACTTAAGTCGAAGAGAGGGGATGTCTCGGACTCGCTTAGTCTGTTTGAACTCATACTGCTAGTAGAACAATCAATTATTGACATGTCGGTTCCCCTCAATTGAAAGAAGGGACTTAGAGTTAAAGGACTAGACATTTTACCCATATGATTGGTATGTATGGAGTGTCTTAACAACACTCCCAATTTTTTTTTTTCATACAACAAACCGGGTCAGAGTCATTAGTTATTTGCAATGAACAATAACAATAGTATTTCCACGATGTGAAATAAGTTAAGATGGTGAAAGGATTCTCGTGAATGTAAAAAGGTATCCAACGACCATGGGAAAATTTAGGAGGGGGTAGGGAATAGTTACGACTTTGTTGGTGTGGTGAAGGGACTCTTAGTCGTAGTGAGGTCTGACCATTGTACTTCAAAGACTAGTTGGTTACCTAAAAAGTAATCAGGAACCCCTTAGAGGGTCCAACCGGGAGGGACCATAGGTCTCATCGTGTCGCTAACCTTCTAGACATTGAATTGACGTGCTTCTCTAGTAAAAAAGACTTTTGGTTTGAAGAGTGAAATATATGTTTCATACACACACAAATACACACATGACCCCACCCCTCCCACTCCTCCAAAAGTAAGAGGACATTCCTTGTTTTACCAATTAAATCACGAAGGAATCTTGCGAGGGGGTGTGACGTACCTAAAAAAAAAAGAAACACCACCCCCCTTTATCTTTCCACTGTCATGGTAAATTCTACGGACTATTTACGGAGAGAGAGTTCCCCCTTTTATATCTATGGGGACTCATATCATAACCCGAAGGGTCCACCATGATCACGATTTCTTGGACGGACGGTCACGTCCTCTGTATTCTCTGCTCCCAAGTTAGGGACCCAGCCCTTCTAGGGGACCTCTTCCTTTACCGTGGGTGAGGTCATAAGAACGGACCTCTTAGGGTACCTGTCTGCTCGGATGACCCGATGTCAGGTACCCCAGCGTTTCTCAGTCTGTGCTGTCTTCGTTGTATCGTACGTGTTTATATCAGAAATTACTAAGGGAGACCGGTCCTCCCGAAAATCGTCATTAAATCTCTAGGATCACAACTCCCTGATCCATAGGTAGTTGTAGGTCCCCTTGACTCTACGAGACAACAGTTCTAGGAGTAGTACGTCTTAACGATACTTCCGATTTTCTCTCTGCCGATGTTTACCATTTTTCATAAAGGTGGTTCGACTAGAGTGAACTCTAGGACCCACTATAGTCCTGTGCGCGCAGAGGATAAGGACGATGAGTGATCTCTAAAGGAAGACCACTCTAAAGGACATCGACCCATATAAGCTCTACAGTCGGAGTTGGAGTCAAGTCCTGAGACTTCCTTAGTCAGGACGAGTATCGCGACGGTGTTCCGACCCGGACCCACCGACTGACACGGGTACCTACCGAGATCTCACCCGTGTCAGATGTCCGACACTTCAGTCGACACTGGACCATCTTTTCCACTCAACCCGGTAACTCTAAGGCAGACACGTGGACTCCCTCATTCTTTGGTCCACCGGACTGTCGTCTCTGGATACCCGGTACCGACCAGAATCTCGACGGAACGAAGGTCTTAGTGGAAGAGAAGGCATTTCGGACCGAGAAGTTTCCAAGAACACCTGGGGTATTTATAGAGGAGGTATCATTCTTTTATTCGTGGAGGAAAACTCAGTCGTACTCACCCAAAGACAAAGGGAGTTGTTCTTCTCGGAAGTGACTTTTGTGTCGTGGGTGGGAACCCTTCTCGTGCGTCTACCTCGATACAGATTTGTAAGACTCGTAAAGGTCTCCGTGACAAAATTGTCAATTAATGTGTCATACGTTTGTGACGACCCAGGGTTGAGTGGGGAGGGACCGAGAGCCGATGTCTTTGACGTTTGGAAGGGGAGAGAGGAGGTCGGAGGAGACATCGAGTCCCTTTAGTCCATGGTGTCACACCCTGTTGTTCTAGGTTCACGTACAGATGACCCTGTCTGCCCGACGAGGGGAAGAAGGATGGAAAATACTTTTACAATGCGAACTTGGACGTAATGGTAGAACGTTGGTGCTTCCCTTTTTTCGTCGTCTCTACAGTGGAGACCGTGTACCTCCACAGTATGGTTGTACTTGTCGGTGGTTTAAGGTTGGAAGAACAATACACTCTTTTATATGGGTATTTGATGATAATGATTCTCAAAAGATAGTGAATTTTTGTCATAGAAAAGATTTACTATATGGAACTTTATCTTGAACTACAACAAAGGACATAATATTCTTTTTCCTAAAAAATTTGGTTTCTATACTGTTGAACAAAAAGTCAATTGAAGATTTGTAGTCGACTTATGATCGAAAGGTCCGTTAATCTTAGATTCTCCCCTATTTTATACATACATTTAGTTGTACGATATTCGTCTTTCACTTTTGTGAGAGGTCCATGGACCTCATCCCCCTCTGTACTGAAGGACGACCCCCTCCCCTTTCGTCTTCTTCATAAATGTAATTTAAGGTCTCTATTTTTTCTCGAACCTTCAAACCTTTACTCCCCCTTCCCGTAAGATCCGCCTTTTTTATCAAACTCGTTTATACCTTTTGATTTCTAGTATATGGTTTTTATTCAAGTAAGACCGATCTCATCCCCTGTTTTAGTCTAAAAACTTCAACCTGGTTTTATATTGTTCAGGAATATTAAACAATATTATTTAATATTGTTACGGTGCACTTCCTCACACCCGAAATAAGAGACTCGGCACCCCACAACAACTTCCAAAGACTCGTTTGTCCATAGTCTCATCAACAAATCCTTTTGACGAGACTACCGTCATGACCCGACCTAACTCCTCCGTTCCTTACGGTGATCCGGCACATCGGTGGACCCGTCCTCCACTACTTCTTCCTTGGTCCTGCCGACTTCACTTTTACCCCACCTCCTTTCTTTGTCTGTACTCTCTGTTACGGCTTCGTGTGCCCTGGACTCGACCGACGACGAACCTATGCCCCACTCTCAGTACCTCCTCATTACCTCTTTTGCAAGAACGTGTTTTCTCTTTATTTTTGGAGGACACCATGGAGACCTCGACTTCTGTCCTTACCAAAATACATCTACAACCTCAGTACGTGGAAGTCCAGTACCAGGGGCTCAGGGGACCAGTGAGGTTATCAACGGTAATGTGCCCGGATCCTCATATTCGTCTCCCAGTAGTCTTTGTGGGGTGTTTGTCTCTGTCGTAGGGGTGGTGTCACGTCCACGGTACCCGATACTCTCTTCGTCAGTAAAGGGTCAGGGGTGACGGGGACCGACAATTCAAGACACCCATCAACAAAAGTTCCTTCTCGGGTGGTTCCAATGAATGTATGAACTCCTCACCGAAAAGATGGTTAATGGACGTAAACTTACCCGACGACGACAGAGAAGCGTCTCTGACCTCCCTTACTACAGGTTATTTGAGTTATGTTATGTAGACACTACAGATGTCGATGACTTTAGTTAAGTTTGGTTTAGGTTGTCCTAGGCAGTAGGTATGTAGGGGGTAGCCAAGTAGACAGGTGGGTAGGTAGGTAGGTAGGTAAGGGGGGGAGTAGGTAGGTAGGTAGGTGATATGTGAGTAAGAAGTTCATAAGATGGTCGATACAGAGATCAAGACACTACTTTCTATATTTTTACAGTCTCCGTCTAGGACGGGAAGGTGTCGAGTATATAAAATGAAATACCGACCTCTTTTACATAGTAATCTAATATTGGACAGGACGATTGTAGGAGTTTGTTAAGGGAGATCCATCTTTCCTTTTTCTACGGTGAAACGACATTGAGGTGTCTCTGGAGTACCGACTCTGATACGGTAGACGTCGGAAGAGACGTACCAACAGGTTTACGAAATTCCTTCGTCATGATAACAGGATTACGGATATGACAGTCGGATTACTAGAGGACCCTCCGGTGTCTATACTCAGTGGGTTTGTAAATAACTCGTGGATGATACACGTCTATGGTAGGACACCCCCTGTGTGCAGATACCAGAACATGGATGATATTTCCTTGAACCATTCTCTTTCTGATTCTCCTTGTACAGACTAATTGTTATATATCTTATACCGACTCACGACTCTCTGTTCATTTGTTTCCTAATACACTCAAGTCTCCTCCATTTTTAAGATGATTCTTCCGAGGGACCTCCTCCACCCCCGTGATGTAAAAACACGTCTTCCTACAGGTCGAGTTCACTTGTTTCTCCTTACCCTACTTTCAGTAAGACCCAACTGACTTCGGGTACCGAGATTGTATACCGAGTACTTGTGATATGGACCACATCACCGCACCAAGTTTCTGGATATGAACTTAGGAACGAGACTACGAGACCATTATCCTCATTCGATCTTTACGATACGGAGTGGTCATACACTTGGTACTTGAAGGTCTACAAGTTCGACCTAAATCTTTTCCGTCTCCTTGGTCCCTAGTTTAACGGTTGTAGACAACCTAGTAGTCTTTTCGTTCACTCAAGGTTTTTTTGTAGACAAAGACGAAATAACTGATACGGTTTCGGTAACTGACACACCTAGTGTTGTTTGACACCTTTTAAGACTTTCTCTACCCTTATGGTCTGGTGGACTGGACGGAGAACTCTTTAGACATACGTCCAGTCCTTCGTTGTCAATCTTGACCTATACCTTGTTGTCTGACCAAGGTTTAGTCCTTTTCTCATACAGTTCCGACATATAACAGTGGGACGAATAAATTGAATATACGTCTCATGTAGTACTCTTTACGACCCGACCTTCTTCGTGTTCGACCTTAGTTCTAACGACCCTCTTTATAGTTATTGGAGTCTATACGTCTACTATGGTGGGAATACCGTCTTTCACTTCTTCTTGATTTTTCGGAGAACTACTTTCACTTTCTCCTCTCACTTTTTCAACCGAATTTCGAGTTGTAAGTCTCTTGATACCATACGCCAGGGTAGTGAAGTACCGTTTACCCCTTTGTTACCTTTGTCACTCTCTGAAATAAAAATCTCAGAAGTTTTAGTTATGTCTACCACTGACGTCGGCACTTTGATTTTTTGCGAACGAGGAACCTTCTTTTCAATACTGGTTGGATCTGTCATTATAATTTTTCGTCTCTGTAATGAAGCGGTTGTTTCCAGGTAGATCAATTCCGATACCAAAAAGGTCATCAGTACATGCCTATATTCTCAACCAGATATTTCTCTCGACTCACGACTTCTTAACTACGAAAACCTGACGCCACAACCTCTTCTGAGAACTCTCAGGGAACCTGACGTTCTTATAGGTTGATCAGGTAGGATTTCCTGTAGTCAGGACTTATAAGTAACCTTCCTGACTACGACTTCGAGGTGATGAGACCGGTGGACTATGCTTCTTGACTGAGTGGACTTTTCTGGGACTATGACCCTTTGTAACTTCCGCCCTCCTCTTCCCCTGCTGTCTCATACTCTACCAACCTACCACAGTGGATGAGTTACCTGTACTCAAACTCATTTGAGGTCCTCGACCACTACCTGTCCCTCCGGACCGTACGACGTCAGGTACCCCAGCGTTTCTCAACCTGTGTTGACTCGCTGACTTGACTTGACTCTTTTTGATTCTGTACTGTGAGATTGTATAATGGTATCAGGAGTAAGATGAAAGGGAGTTTTCCGACACTTAAACCTCAACCTAAGTGTAGTCTTCCACCCGTCCTAATGTAAATTCACCTTTACTTCGGTATTACGTAAAAATGTTCCGATCTGAGTTTCGCCCATTTTACGTCTGTCTCCTACACTCGGACCCCTGGAGACCCGTCCGCGACGAGACAACCCTCGAGGGAAATTCGACTCTGTGTAAGCGGAGATTCACACCTTTAAGACTCAGGGAATACGGGGAAGATGAAAGGAGGGACGACGTCATGTAAGAGTCCAACCTGTTTCGTGTCCACCCGTAAAATCAGGTTTCTTTAGACTATAAAGACGATCAAATGTTCAGGGTGTATCCAGGAAGTTTCGTGACCATCTTTAGTATACTTTAAATTATCGTCACTTTCATCAGACTTTGAAGACCCCTCTACACACGTCTTTTCTTTCTCTTTTAAGACACTTCCTAGATCTGTCTTGACTACACAACGTAAGATTTCGAAGAGTCCTCTAGCACCTGAGGACCCTGTCTCCCCGGTACGATGAAACCATGTCCTATACGGACCTCGGTTAACCTCGGTACCACCGAAAATTTGTCCAGTTCTCCATGTTATTGACTTAAGTGGTCGATGTATAGTGTCTTGACAGTTCGGGATTAAATGACCTTACGATCTCCTTGTACTATACGACCACTTAACGTGAAAAACGACTCGACCCCTTTTGGGACGAGGAAATTTAGAATGACGACTAGTAGTTGTCTTCTTGGGTAAACAGGTAAAAAGACGACATCGTTCCTCTCATATCAGTTGTTTCAAGGTATATCAGTTTCGATGTCAAAAAGGTCATCAGTGTATACCTACACTCTCAACCTGGTATTTCTTCTGACTCACGGCTTCTTAACTACGAAAACTTGACACCACAATCTCTTCTGAGGACTCTCAGGGAACCTGACGTTCCTCTAGTTTGGTCAGTTAGGATTTCCGTTAGTTAGGACTTATAAGTAACCTTCCTGACTACTACTTCGACTTCGAGGTTATGAAAGCGGTGGACTTAGCTTCTCGACTGAGTGATCTTTTTCGGGACTACGATCCTTTCTAACTTCCGTCCTCCTCTTCCCCTACTGTCTCCTACCTTACCTACCTACCGAAGTAACTGAGTTACCTGTACTCAAACTCGTCCGAGACCCTCTACCACTTCCTGTCCCTTCGGACCGCAGGTACCACAGCGTTTCTCCACCTGTACTGACTCACTGACTTGTTATTTCCTCTCATATCCCCGAAGGGACCACCGAGTCTGTCATTTCTTAGACGACGTTACGTCCTCTGGACCCAAACAAAGGACCTAGTCCTTCTAGGGAACCTCTTCCCTTACCGTTGGGTGAGGTCTTAAGAACGGACCTTTTAAGGTACCTGTCTCCTCAGACCGTCCGATGTCAGGTACCCTAACGTTTCTCAACTTGTACTGATTCACTGATTGTGAAAGTGAAAGAAAGTTCCTCTCATATGACTTGTCGAATAATTTATGAATACGTAAATGACTACCGAACGGTACTCAGTTCATGGTCCGATCTACCCAAGATTCCTATACTGCCGTTGTCCTACACCAGGACTCGAATGACCTTGAGTGACCCCTCATCGTCCCATTATGACTCTTAGAGTCGTGGTACTTCGGGTCTTTGACATCCACGTCTAGTGACCCGACTCACTACGAGTAACTGCCACAGGTGACATGTGTCTATGTGCTTTAGGATGGTCTTTGTCTCGGGAAGGGACAGGACTGAGAGTTGGTCCTACCGTTCCGTCTATCACAGGTAGAGGTCCTTTCACCCTTCAACCAAACTTTTTACTACGTAAATAACTAGTTTATAGGTACAAAGTAACGGGAGACACTTTAAGAAGAGAGGAAGCTCGTTTTAATGACGACCCGATGTGACTTCGATTTTGGATGAGAACACACGAGAGAAAGTATGGTCTGTGTGTGTGAGAGAGTGAGTTTGAGACAGGTGTTTCCGTAGGAAGTCAAAAGAATACTCAGTGAACAAGACTATTTTCGATAGTGTACGACTTTTTTTAAAGTCAACTTATAAGAATAATTACACTGGTATAAAAAGTGAAGATTAACCTTGAGAGTCGCGAATCAATTTACATAAGTACAAGACTCCTTCCAACGTTACTAAGTCTTCCACAAACAAAAAGGACCCTTTACTGAGGTTTCGAAAGAGAAGAGGTGAGGACGCGGGGAGAGGTCAGAGACGAGTCTCTGGTGAAATTCTAGCGGAAGGAAGTCGGGTTGTTACAATCTCAGACTGTCCCCGGAACCCTCGACCACTACTTACCAGAAACGACAGAGTCGGGCCCTAGACTAGGTACACTAGGATATCAAATAACTCCACTTTGAGACCTAGGGGAAGAGTACCCCGTTCACCTCTTCGACCGCACATCTCAGACTCGTAGGTACCACCTTACGTGGTCGTGGTCTTCCTTCACCTCCCGGTGTCGAGGTGCCGAACATGCTGGGGACCGGTCAGTGCGTTGACGGGATCGTCAAAATTGGAACGTCAAGGACGACGGAGTAGAGGGTTTACCTACATTCCGTCGGTCAAGACGGACGGAGCACCGAACAACAGTTATGTGTCACTCTACTACATACACTTTGACCAGTACAAATTTGTGACGTTTTTCAATACGTTTACCTAGCTCTTCCCCCTACCGTAAAAGTATTTTGAAAATCAGGGGACACGAGTGGTGAAGGTAAGGGGTCGGGACGGTTAGGGACCTGGGAATTCTGTCCTCTGGACTCCCTTCCACCTCCACTATAAGAAAGTTCGACAGTTCTGATGTTTTAGTGCTCGACGGTTCACCTTATACGTCTGACGGTACCCGAGACAACTCTCTCTCGGACCAAGAGAATCAGGTCCCTCCCGTGCACGGATGGAAGAACGGAAGAGGTATATATTCCCCTTTGAAGTTCAGTAGCAGGAGTTACCAAAACATACGGGACATCCTCCTATTTGTTGTAATTTTTTTTGTCCAAACGTGAGTTAATCACTGGGTGACGGGACTGTGTCCTACGGTCCGTCAAATAAAAGGGACTCGGAGGTAGGCGAGTGGTGTGACGGCTAGAGAAAGACATGTTTCTCAGTCAGAGGGATGTCTTAACACACGCACACACATGCATAAAGTTGCTTGGTCTTTTATGGTTATATACGGACTCCTCTCTCTTTTACTCGACCGGATGAGTGTTCGTCGCTCTTCCCCGCTGTCCGAAGACAGGAGTCGTGAATCGCAGGGACTTCATGACTTGCCGGGGTCGGCGCCACCGCCCCAACAGTAATTAGACTTTGGTGCTTTCCGTCGTCACGAGTCTCTACCTCCACACCCCCTGCCCACCACTTTGACGAGGTTCTCGGTCGAGGGTGGAAGTCCCCAACAAATGCGGGTTCGTCGGACCATAACCCTACCGACCTCTTCCTTATAAATCTCGGGCGAACTGGAGTCACACTAGGAAACAAAGTGTTACCGATAATCTACCGGTAACCTGTGTGTCTTTTTTTTAGGACAAGTGCGAAGTCGCCAAATGCGGTCGGTACGGTGGTGAGTGCGTCGTCTCCGGCCGGTCCGGCACCGCTCCCGTACTTGTTTCCGGTACAGAATTGTCAGACCGAGTGTTCCTTGAATCCTTTGTTTGTTCGTTCGTCCATAGGTCAGTGCTCAACATATTGGGACCCGTTCATCGAGGTAGCAAAACCTGGAGACCAAAGAGTAGACGTTTTACTGCTATTGGTGTGTCCTGTATTTGTCGGATCGTGTCTCGGACTATGAATCATTCATGAGTCATTCATCATCGACAGTGATTATAAATCATCTATTAATTATGAACCATATATCAAGGGGGAAGACGTTTTGCCCCTCTCGCAACGGATAAGTGAAGGAGTCTCTTCATAATCCTTCTGACTCATTTTCTACCCCATAAAAGACGATCCAATCTTCGATCTTCGTTCTACGAAAAGATTTGATTACAGAGGACTCACGTACTTTTTTTAATTAAACACTGTACGCACGTACACGATTCAGCGGAGTCAGTACAGGCTGAGAAACGCTGGGATATCTAACATCAGACGGTCCGGGGAGGCAGGTACCCTAAGAGGTCCGTTCTTATGACCTCACCCCACGGTACGGGACGAAGTCCCCTAGAAGGACTGGGTCCTTAACTTAGATATAGAGGACACCGAGGACGTAACGTCCGTCTAAGAAATGACGACTCAGTGAACCCTTCGACTTATTAAACACTGTATGGAGAACTATATAGATCCGCCGAACTCTCACTTAGACTGTAGTTTAAATACCTCCACGAACTATATGTTTTCTTACGTTGAGTTGACTTTTTTCCGAGTTGGGGTTTCGATTTCGGTCGTGTAGAACGAATAGACGTTCAATAAACCAATTCAAGAAAGGGCACCCCCATCTCTTTGTCGCTTCAAGACCGTGGCCTACACGGACCCGAACTCAAATCGTGACGAAAGACAGGTCGGGACCCGTTCACCTATTCAGAGAGAGACTTGGAATCAAAGAAGTAATTAGTCCCTTCGGTTTTTCACCCCGAATGAACACTTGAACACCATTCCTAATTTTACCCGACTACTTACACTACTCGAATCCTTCATAAACCGTGTTACGGACCGTGTATGACTCTCGAACTATTTTCGACCAACGACGAAGACGTCAGTTCACTCGGGTCTCCATACGGTACTTAACTCAAAAGTTTTTTCCTTGGTATGATAAAGGAAGGGGGTTTAGATGGTTTAATTGTGTTTCACCTTTATCGATGAAACTATAAAGATATGAGTGTGTCTACTAAATTCAGTGACACCACATGCTCAGGGAACCCCTTGTTTATGTCGACAATAATCTGATGTCAGTCGAACCCCTAGGTTACTCAAACATCTGGGTACCAAGAGGTAGAACCGACGTCTTCCTTATAGGACTCTCCCGAAACTTTTCGGACAACGAGTCCAGTGTCGTTACTCCAGACTTGGAGACGCCTAGTCTGGATCCGTGGTCCTTAAAAAATTGTTCGAAAGGTCCACTACGGTCGCACGTCAGTACCACCTCTTGGTGATAACCTTTGGTTCCAGTAATCGATTGTAAGTTTTAGTCAACTCGTTTACTGATATACCGAGTTCCCTTTCCCTCCATTACTGAACTCGTTCCGACACTTCACCCGTGTTCACCCCGAACCCCTGGTGTACCTTTCATTTTTCTGTGCAAGTCTGTCTCCGCTACGTCACCCCCGTCAGAGTCCCTCCCCGATCCCGAACCGCCAGGTTCGTGTCCTCAGACCTTGATGTCTTGTCCGTCTCCCGCCGTCGAGATCTTAGTTACTGACCTCCAATGAATCTCGAGTCACCTCTGTCCGACTCTTACGAGAATTGTTCGAACTTTTCCGTCGGTCTTTTGACAGGAGACTGGCGTAGTGTTCGGGTCCATTACCTTAAGAGGGTCCCGTCTCTTAGGGTCCTCTCACTTCAGACAAAGTCGCGGCGAGACTTTCCGTTTGGGAGCAGGACCCCAAGAATGGGTGTCCTCGTTCAGGTGGCTTCAAGATTAGAATACCAAATCGGAGACGAAGAAACAGAAAAAAAAAGACAAGGAAAGTTAAAAAATTTTTTGTTAAAATTTAAATTTTTGACTCATTTCAACGAAGTGTTACAACACAATCAAAGACGACATGTCGTTTCACTTAGTCAATATGTATTTAGGGGAGTAAACTTAAAGGAGGGGTAAATCCAGTAGTCGTTCGAAACTCATCAAAAGACACGATATGTCAGCCAAGAGTAATCCTTAGATAAAATACACACAAACAGTCGGCACAGGTTGACAAACGCTGGGGTGCCGGACGTCGGGAGTCCGAGGAGACAGACAACTCAAGAGGTCCGTCCTTATGATCTCACCTAACGGTAAGGGAAGAGGTCCCCCAGAAGGGTTAGGTCCGAGACTTGGGTTCGGAGGGCGTAGAGTCCGTCTAAGAAATGACAGACTCGGTGGTCCCTTCGGGTGCCGTGTTTGATCTTCCGGTGACCCGACCGATGTGGGGCTTGCGCCCTTAGAGAGGACGACACGGGGAGTACGACCAGGACCGGAGACAGTAGTTCACCCGACGACACCTGTCAGAGACAGATTCCTCGAAATGTCCTGGTTGAGAGATCACGGTGACCTATTGTCGGGACCCTTTAAGGAAGGATTTGACTGGGTCAGTGGGTAACCACACAACCAGACAGAAGACCTTTTTGTACTTTCCTTAGATTAAAGAGAAGATGAATTCTCCAGACGTTTATAAACTTCTCTCGATAGAGTTTCAAAGGAAAAAGGACCATAGTAGTTGACAGGCAGGGGTCCTGGACTCTGTGGTAGAGACTAGTGAGTTCGGTGGTAGGTAAGTTAGTTGTAAATAATTGATTCGTGACTTAGTTCCCGAAGGGCCCACCATGTCACCATTTCTTAGGTGGATGGCTACGTCCTCTGCGTCCTCTGTACCCAAGCTAGGGACCCAGACCTTCTAGGGAACCTCCTCCTTTACTGTTGGGTGAGGTCATAAGAACGGACTTTTTTAGACTACCTGTTTCCCCGGACCACCCGATGTCAAGTGCCCCGACGTTTCTCAGTTGTCCTGATTCGTGACTCATGACACCCTCCCCGGGAGACCCTCGGAAAGTCAAACAAAGAAGGACAGTAACAGGATTCCTTTACCGTGAGTCTTGGTGTTTCCTTACTTTACCAATGAAGGAACTAAATCTGGTACGAGAACAGAAAAAAACCGGTACAGTGAGTCACACGTCCTAGAATCAAGGGGCTGGTCCCTAGTTTGGACACGGGGCTGTCACCAGGTCACCTTCGTGACTCAGAATGGGTGACCTGGTGGTCTCTTCAGGGATCTGGAACGGGAAAAAAAAATTTAATGACACCGAAAATAACCACAATACACAGACACATATGTACAGACACACCGAATCCCAGTACATAGTTTTGAGACTCATTTTTGTTTGTTTGTTTTGGGTTGGGGTCAGTCAGGTGTTCTTTATTCTGGGTTCTTCCAAAAGACTGAGTAACAGAAGAAATCAAATATGAATATGTTACTTATAAAATAAGACTTACCATTTGAGGTAACGGGAATAATTAAAATAGTACGATCAAAACCAGGTGACAAGGTCGGGTAACTCTCTACAAACCTGTGTATAGGAAAGTAGTGGGGGTTAGTCGAGAGAGAGATACGACGGTACGACACACTTCAGCGAAGTCAACAGAGGCTGTGACACACTAGGCTATTTGACATCGGGTGGTCCGAGGAGACAGGTACCCTAAGAGGTCCGTTCTTATGACCCCACCCAACGGTAAGGGAAGAGGTCCCCTAGAAGGGCTGGGTTCCTAACTTGGACGTACAGAATACAGATTGAATATAACCGTCCACCCAAGAAATGGTAATCGTTATGGACCCTTCGGGGGAAGATACGATATAGTATAATTTCGACTATTGGTCGAGACGGTAGTAATAGGCCCAGTGACTTTTTTTTTTTTTTTCGATTCGTCATAGTTCGGTAAATCTCTGGAAGGAGGTCCAGTTCGTTTGGTCTGTTTCCCATAGTTGTAAAGAACTTCCGTTTACCTACCTTCAATTCATGTTAGACATTTTAGTACAAGAACAGACCACCTTTGTGTATCTTCTGTCTGAGGTATCATCTCCCGTCTACTACTCTTATGAGTACAAATTTACTCACCCACCACCCTTAAGGGAACACTGGGTCACCGATTCTGGGGTACAAGGGTCACGTCCCCCGAGCCCAAGCTAGGGACCAGTCCTTTGATCTAGAGTGTTGTTGTTGTTTTTAGCGGTACGACGTTGTTTCTACCTTCTAGGGTACACGGTGTTGATTCTGGGTCACGTCGGTTTATTTATTTATCAAAATTTTTCACCAAAATTTTTTAATCACCCACCATACCGTCCTCCTCCGTCTTTGTGACTAGGTGACTCTGTTCAGGGGTACTTGGACCTGAGACCCTTCTCGAGAGTCCGGCAGATACTTTGTCGACTTGGTGAGAGGTGTGTCCTAAAGAGGTAGAACAATTCTGATTCTCTTCTTTGACAGTTTAAGGAATGTTTCAGTTTTATGTAGGTACATGTGATAACGGTACTAGTCGGTAGGTCCTTTACGGTAGTTTGCCAACTTTTGACGATTGACTCAACTGAATGATCATTCAGGTCCAACAAGGGGTCTAGTATGGTGGAGGTGATCTATGGTTGGGAAGTTGGACCAGAATGACAATTCGGTCTCTCTCCGCGACTGACGAGAGAGAGGTTGGGTTGGGAAGGTCGAAGAGAGAGGTGGAGAGGACGACTGTATGTGAAGGGAGAAAGGCGAAAGGATTCCTGACGTCGAGTCCAAGTGTGTTTCGAATGAGCGGGGAAGGGGACGACAATAAGAGTCGTTGGCAGAGACAAAACAACCACGAAGGCCTCAGGACTGAAATGTAGAACATGGATGAAAGACAACTGCAAGTGACGAGGAGTACTCGTGGACCTGGTGCAGTTCTCGTAGGAGAGAGGACTACAAACGTGGGATTCAGTGGAGACGACTGTGAGGGAACGACGGTGAGAGTTCGGTCCACGGGGAGTTAGGGGAGCCAGGGTGGGAAGATTCTTGAGGGAAGACTGATATAAACAAAGACTTAGGTCGAAGATGAAAACCGTTTACAAATTTTATAGAAAGAACGATTGTCAGATCTGAAGTAGTGGAACTAGAGGACGTCGGACGGTCCGAGAAAACAGGTACCCTAAGAGGTCCTTTCTTATGACCTCACGTAACGGTACCGGAGGAGGCTCCCTAGAAGGGTTAGGTCCCTAGGTTGGGTGTAGAGAATGTGAGGATTGTGACTGTTCACCCAAGAAATGGAGATCGCGGTAGACCCTTCGGGGAGACTATGAGACGACGACGACGATTCAACGAAATCAGCACAGGTTTGAGACACACTGGGGTACCTGTCGTCGGGTCGTCCGAGGGGGCAGGGACCCCAAGAAGCCCGTTCTTGTGACCTCACCCAACGGTAAAGGAAGAGGTTACGTACTCTCACTTTTTGGTTTCACTTCAGCGAGTCAGTACAGGCTGAGCCTCGCTGGGGTACCTGACGTCGGATGACCCGAGGAGGCAGGTACCCTCAAAGGTCCGTTCTCGTGACCTCACCCAACGGTAAAGGAAGAGGTTACGTACTCTCACTTTTTGGTTTCACTTCAGTGAGTCAGTACAGGCTGAACCTCGCTGGGGTACCTGACGTCGGATGGTCCGAGGAGGCAGGTACCCTCAAAGGTCCGTTCTCGTGACCTCACCCCACGGTAGCGGAAGAGGGGAGACTGGGAGATCATTCTTCCTTCGTGTCGTCCTCAACTCATGAAACAAATAAGTGTAGTATGGTAGAAGACGGACGTCGCGACGTCAACGGAACCTCCTAGAGGGACGTTATTAGATCCGTTCTCTGCTACCACGGTACCGACGTCCCTACCGCCACTTCCACGACTTTTGACGAGTCAAAACAGGAAATGGAGATAGGAGTCTCGTTGGTCTCATTAATAAAACTTTACAGTCTATTGCAGTAATGGGATGAGTTTGGGAGACTACCGAAAGGGTAGTTTGAACTTTATTTTCGGTTCATTACTTTACTGGAAGAAATTTTTAGTGAGGGATGGGGGTTTGAAGGGTAAGGGGAAGAGAAAGAAAAAGAGGTCCCTAGAGGACGGATTGTAAAATTCATAAAACGAAGAAATAGAATAAAAAGGATGACAAGGGGACACGTGAAAGGAGGGTGAATTCAAGATACTCCTACCTCTAAAAACAAAGACCATGGATTTTCTGACGAGTCACATATTACTCGCGGGTTGTCTACAAACTACTTCACTCGTTTGGTTACTTATGATGAATAAGGACCGTCACCGAAAGGAGACAGGAGTACTTACAAGAACAAGAGATACATAAGTTTCGTTCTCGTCGATCAGAACAAAAGACACCGAAAGACCCCGAGCGACAACGACCGAGGTCGGGCACGAGTGAGTGTACGTGTAGGAGGACGAGACCGGAACGGACCGACACACGACGGGGAACCTCAGTCATAAAGTCTATGTACGAGACTTGTACCCTTGAGGTCTCTAGTGTAAGAGACTTGTAGACCTGAGTTCTCTAAGGGGGCCCGTCGGTGTAAGTACGGAAAGTGGGAAGACTACTCACCGTTAAGATCCTGAGGAGGGCGTGCTTGTAGAGTACAGAGATATAGGCAAGACATTAAAAATCGTCTTTTTGGAAACGAACATAAAAGTCTGACCGATTCTCCGGACATTCGGTCAGAAGGTGTTGGTAAAGAGAAAAATAGGTGTCAGTAGTACGGAGTCGAATTTTAAGAGGGCACCGAGAGATAATAAAACTTTGTATTGAATCACTACTCCGTCCGGGAGCCACCAGACTAGAGACTGTGACTAGACTGTAGAAGACATGAGACGGTCCTCGAGCCTTGTGATCGAATGAACGACAAAGAAATTATCGTTCACCGGAGCAAGAAAGGGGGAGGACCCGGTAAGAAGGAGGTCTGGGAGGTTCTCGGTCGGGGGCACGTCGGGAGTCTCACGGAACAGGCCAGTGAGTAGACATTCACACTACAGGTGTCGGGGTGTGGGTTGGGGGGGTGGGGGAAGGGTAGGGACTACATGGCGAAGGACCACGAATGTGTCGTGTTAGACTTTGATGGAATAAATGATTAAACGAACAGATATAAGACGGAGGGGGAGATCTTGTACTCGAAGCACTGTGGTCCGTGAAACAAAACAAGTGACATTATCGGAGTAGAGTTGTTGTCACTTCCGTGTTAACACCTACATTTCATCTATGATCGCTGTGCCCACCTATGTACTTACTTCCGACGGTGGAGGCGGAATCGTGTGCTCGAAGGGAGGTTTCTATTCGACATCTGCACCGAAGGGGTAAATGGAAAGGACTTGTCATTCGAGAAGACTCCGACTTGAAGGCCCAACTCAAGATAGTCACTACGGAACCTAAAAGTAAACGGGGTAATGTAATTTTAAAATCCAAGGGAAATTTTTTTTTTAAAAAAAAAGAAAAAAAACGACACGACCGAGAAACTACGAAGACACGCCCGAAAGAGATAAACCGTCCACCCCCGATGAGAGGTCAACGCCACGTGCCCAAAGAGGGACGTCAACGAAGAGAAAAACGTCCTGTACCCGAGATCTCGTACACCCGAGTCATGAACGTCGTGCACCCGAGTCATGAACACCATGTGCCCGAATCAATGGGACACCGTGCACCCTAGAAAGACCTCGTCCCAAACTTGGGTACAGGGGAAAATAGTGGTTATATATAGTCATCTGTCAGTCTTTCAATAAATTTTTTACCGTAAATACTAGGGGAACGAACAGTGAAAGAGGACTATTAAGGATCCGCGGTGAAGGTCTCGCCATCGCAAACAATGTCACGAAGAGGTCCCATATACCACAATGGCTCTGTTAAAAGAAGAAGGAATAAGTGAGTCCGATTTAGATGACCACTTCCGTTCAGGAAGTGACCTTTCAAGAAGAATAGAAACGACCCAAGGAGGTAAGGGTCGGTCTCGGGGGGTGAGACTGAAGCATTGGGTGTCCGGTCCTTGGACTTCGAGTACGAAACCGTGGTAGGTGTGTGTAGTGAAGGGTGCTAGAGGGAAGAGAGGATTCAGTACTGAAAATCGATCTTTCTGCCTATCTTTTTGGTGCACAACGGGGTTCAGAAGTAAAGGAAGTACCCTGAAGTTTCAGTAACTTCTTCTTACACTGGGAAAGACTCCCACCACTGCCTAGGAGAAGGAAGCCCCTACCGGAGTAGAGGTGGTACGTGAGACACCGAGGTGACTGTGTGTAGTCACTCAGTGTAAGAAGGTGAGGGATTGGAGACCTGTACCGGAACCTGCGGAGAGGAGGGGGCCCTGAGAGAGAAGGACCTAAGAGGAGCGAACCGTCTCGGGCGACACCCGCATCTCAGTCTCCAAGACTTCAGTGGCGACTCAGGAGTGCACCTGAACGTCACACTTGCTCCCTTTCAGGGCGTTAGAGTGACGTACACGAAGGAGTCGACGGAAAGAAGTGCGTTCAAACGTTCCTAATTTACGTTTATACGGACTTCCCCTCCCGCCCTGCGTAACTTTCTTCTCGTAACTGTATATACCCGAAGGGGAAGGGGCCACCGAGCCACCATTCCTTAGGTCGACGGTTGCGTTCTCTGAACCCAAGCTAGGGACACAGTCCTTCTAGACAACCTCCTCCTTTACCGTCGGGTGAAGGCATCAGAACGACCCTTTTAGGGTACCCTACCGTTTCTCGACCTGTGCTGACTCGCTGACTTGTACTCGTCCTCGCGACTGTCTATATGTGATTTTATCTGTCGATCACCTTTCGACGACTTGACGTGTCCCTCGAGCCGAGCGACGCGACGTTGCGATATCCACCTACCCTACCCCCACCACCTCCTCCCTCCGGGTGCTCCCTCCCCAATATACGTATGTATATGGGCTAAGTGATACAACATATCGTCTTTGGTTATGTTGTAACATTTCGTTAATATAAGGTTATTTTTTGTTTATTTATTACGTTTATACAGACCCTTTCAGGAAACACTTCTTCCTATTCCACGATAAATTGAGATTCACCATCGATAATACCAACAGCCTCGGAGACAGTAGTGGCACCTACCTCTCGTGTCTCCGGACCAAGGGTGTCCGTCCTTATCTCGTGTAGGGGTTTCCTATGACGAAGGTCGACTCGGGGGTTGTGTGGGGTTAAGTATGAAAAATATGACGACGATTACTATGGTTCCCCCGGTCCACTGCGATCACGACTTCTTGGGCGGTCGGTTACGTAGTCTGTCCTCTGTGTCCAAACTAGGGACCCAGTCCTTCTAAGAGACCTCTTCCCGTACCGTTGAGTGAGGTCATAAGAACGGACCTCTTAGGGTACCTGTCTCCTCGGAACACCCGATGTCAGGTACCCCAGTGTTCCTCAGTCTGTGCTGATTTCGCTGAATGGTACGTGTTTCTATGGTTTCGTCCTTCCTGTCGTGGACACGCTGAAATAGGTCTTTCCAGATACCAAAGTGGTATGTCACTTTTGCGTGTCTGAGTCTTCCTATAGAGTCTCGATTAGATTTCTCTCAGGAAGTCCAACCACACTTTATTAGTATTTACCTCCTGTAGGGAAGGAGTCGATCTTCGAATCGTGAGAAGTTCCTTTCTCAATTCTCGGGGTCCTTGAGAGTAAAACGGGTCTCGTCTTTGATTCAGGATCCGTCCGTCTGGGTGTAGAGTCTCCCCGACTCGTCCAGACCCACCTCCTGTCATCATCTGTTTCACAGAGTCCGAGACCAGGGGTAAAAACAGAAGGGTGTGGGTTTAGAGGTATCTTCGAACTTAGGGTCCTCCGGGTTCTACTTCGTAGTGGGTCCGGACCGACCAGTCTTGTCTATGTACGGACCTCGGGTTGACGAGGAGCACCGAAAATTCTCGAACCGTCTTGGGGTTACTTCGTTAAGTGTCTTAGACGTCTCCGAGAGGGGACTGAGCGGGGAGAGGGGTGGGTAGGAGGAGTCTAGAAGGACCTTCTTCGTGTCACCCTAACCGTTAGTGGAGTACAAAGTAAAAGGGATGGTCGGCAGACATAAAGGTTTCCTCAGCGCGGGGTCCGGCTTGGTGTCCCGAGTCACTCGGTGTAGAACGAGGACCTCCACCGGGACGCCGTCCCCTGGGTGGGAGGGAGGAACGAGGTGCTTAAAGGAAATTCCGTTATGTTCTACAACGGTGAAACAGTACAGGTTGAGAAAGTAGAAAAAAAAAAAAATTTACAGATGAAAATTCTCCCGGGAAAGGGACCAAAGTTTCTAAGTATCATTCCTTTAAAGGGTACCGGTCTTTCTCTCTTTCTTTAGAACATATGACTGTGTATATATACCTTAGGTCTTTTTGCCATGTCCCGTCCTTGTCTCCGTGTCCACATCTGCTGTCTGAACGTCGGTGTCCCACTCTTCCTCTCCCACCTACTTGACTCTCTCGTCACGACTGTATATACGTGATGGTACACATTTGTCTACCGATCACCCGTCGACGACACGTCGTGTCCTCGAGTCGAGACACGAGACACTACTGGTCGTCCCCGTCCTGCCCCCCCTCCCACCCTCCGAGCTCTCCCTCCCCTACATACATCTGAAAATCGACTAATTGCAGCAACGTGTCGTCTTTGATTGTGTTGTAACATTTCGTTAATAGGAGGTCAATTTTTATTTTTTTCTTTGAGGGGGAGTTAAAGAATGTACACAGAAACCTACTGTAGAATTATACGACCTTTTTACAGAGACGTGACAGTCCCTCCTACTTGCACTTGGTTTGAAGTACTCCAGTCCTAGTTCAGTCTCGGTGCCTCTTCCGACGCTCCACCGTGAACCCCGGGGTCCCACTCATCGTTCTCCAATTCTTAGTAGGAGATGTTCGTCCATCCGACCCGCAATCCTCATAGGAAAAATTACAAAGATCCGTCTTGGTTGGAGAGACGGTGTCCGAGTGGTGACATATTCGTCAGAAAGGAATAAACATTTTGGACTCAAAACTCCCTACCCCAGTATAAAATTACGGAACTCAGGGACCTAAAGACACGATCCTCAACAGTCACCCATAGAACTAATGTACTAAAGGACCCTTTCAGTGGGACACTCCAGTTCCGAGGTGGTTGTTTACGAGGAAATAAAAGAGGAAACCAGAAACCTGACGGCAAATTTAATCAACTTCGGACGGCCGGGATTCGACATACGTTCAACTACACGACCACGATTACGTCACGTCGTCAGACCTAAGCCCGTGTTTGTCGTACGGACTTGACATTCTCACACTAATCATAAACCACTGTATTAACTTCTCTCGACCGTCCACGTCACGTCGGGTCGAACCCATACCGACCGTCACTGTTCTCTTTACTTACTTTCGCCCTTCGAAGGCCGGGAGAGACGTCCTCTTGAAAGGGACATTACCCCACGTTCGAGATAAGGACTGTACCGTCAACGGAGACTCCTTGGGGGTGGGAACGTAGGTACTCATCCTTGGGGGCGGGTCGTTGGGTGTCGGGACCCCTTTACGGACGGAGAGGAGAAGGAGGGTCGTCGTGCGGACTTGGTGTGGGGTGGATCTCAAGACGTCCACCATTGGTACGGAGAGAACCGGATTTGTAAGGACAAGGATGGCAGTCTAGATACCCACTGCCGTTCTCCGTTGTCTCGAACGAAAGTGTAGTGACCAGGTACACGGGATCCTCGCACACGACCCAATCTCGTCTCCAAAGTATGAAATACTGAATTTTCTGTGGATAGAATAATTGGGTCACATGTGGGTTTGCCCGAAGGGTCCACCGTGGTCACCATTCCTTAGACGGACGGATACGTCCTCTGAGGTCTCTGTGTCCAAACTAGGGACCTAACCCTTCTAGGAGACCTCTTCCCGTACCGTAGGGTGAGGTCATAAGAACGGACCTTTAAAGTACCTGTCTCCTCGGACCCCCCGCTGTCAGGTGTCCCAACGTATCTCAGTCTGTGATGACTCGTACATACGTGAGTATGGGTTTGTGTGGAGTCTTTTTGTTATGACTGGAAACGGTACACTATAGGTAAAATTATAAAAGAAAAGAGGTATACGACGAATTAAATTTTACGAGTAGAGGCATGTGGTTTAACTAAAGCGTTGGGGGTTTTACCCAGGGGTGAGTGTCGATCTTTACACCTATCTTAAACCCACCGCCGAGGAGCATCGAGGTGTGGTCCTCTAGTCCGAAACTGGTATACTCTCGTTACCCAAGGTGGACTAAGTAAGTACTTATAAATGACTCGTGGACGGTCCATGGTCCGTGAACGTGTCCACGACCGTATACCCCAATTTAGTTTATTCCTAGTAGAGAACTGAGGACCCGGGTTTCAATCACCACCTTTTCCTAAGTGTGCCTTTTTGTACGAAACTTAGTTGGAAAACTTTTATATCAGTTAGTGCATGTGTACGTTTTGACTTGGTTAGGATAAAGTCCTATTTTGTAAGGTCTACTGAAAATTCCTTTAAAGTCTAAACCTTTAATAAAGACTGAACCATAGGTGAACCATGCGTAATCGTGAACCGATCCTCTCGAAGTACAAGATTAGTTATTGTAAATCTAGAGGGGATCCATACTTAGTCTCTAGGAGTAAAATACTCGTGTGTTTATACCTTGCTTAAGACGAAGGAGTCCCTGGTGAGTAAGATTTTGTTTGTACTTAAAATAACTGTAACCGGAAATTCACACACTCTGGTTCAGTCATGTATGTTCAATCCTTTATTGGTTTTAACTGGGGTATAGGTACTTACCACCCCTCTTTTATCGTTTAACAAACGTTGTTTCTCTCAAAATGATGTCTCCGGCCAAGGAGGCACGACCAGACGTCGGTACGGAGTGTTTCGAAGTACGTCTATGAATATTTGGTCTCGTGGTCCAGGATGTGATCAGGGACCCTCTTCGTGAATGAGACGGAGATCGGATACGATACAGGAACGTTATGCAAGTAAGTTCACGGGAACTTGACCGTTGTGGTGTGACCCGTCTCGTATGTGGATTAGTTGTCAATGAAGTTGTGTGTCTTTATAGAAGGGAGTGGGGGTTTAGAAGACCACTTAATCTACGAATAGGACCCCCAATGATATGAGAGACCCTAGGAGACGATTGAGGGTGTAATGAGTTCAGGGTCCCATTCTTCGTGTCCGGACCCCGATACCGACGATCGTAATGAATCCCCAACCCCCATCCATAATGATCCTCCTTCACTACACACAGCCCCTTGTATCGTAAGAACCGAGAACTTCAGTCTCACCGGGGTGACGAAAAATAATAGGTTATCACCGAGTCTGTCACTTCTTAGACGGACGTTACGTCCTCTAGACTCAAGCTAGGGACCCAACCCTTCTAGAGGACTTCTTCCCTTACCAATGGGTGAGGTCATAAGAACGGACCTTTTAGGGTACCTGTCTCCTCGGGCCTCTCGATATCAGATATCTCAGCGTCTCAGTCTACGCTGACTCGTTGATTTTGAAAGTGATAACGAAGTTTACTACCTGAAGTTTTCGTCGTTGACAATTTCGAAATCGGTAGTAGAATGGGGTTTGTGGATGTCTTAAGATTATATGGGTTACAAATAATACGTGAGTGAAGTGAGATGAAACCCGAAGTGAGTATCGAGTCAACCGTTTCTTAGACGGACGTTACGTCCTCTGGACCCAAGATAGGGACCCAGTCCTTCTAGGGGGCCTCTTCCTTTACCGTTGGGTGAGGTCATACGAACGGACCTCTTAGGGTATCATCTCCTCGGACCGTCCGATGTCAGGTACCGTAGTGTTCTTAACCTGTGCTGAATCACTGATTTGATGGTGGTGACGTGAGATTCGTGAAAAATTTCGTGAATAAATGAAAACCGGTGGTACACCGCACCTCCTAGTAATTAAGGAACCGGTTCCTAGCTTAGATACGGAAGACGTCACCCTCGTACCTCAGAATTGGTGACCTGGTGGTTCCTTCAGGGTCGTGAGTATAAAAATTTTGGATATACTACGAATCTTGTTGGAACATTCTGTCCATAATTGTAATTGGGGTAATGTGTTTCTTCTTTTGTCTCCAGTGTGGCGATCCTTTGGTGTGTCCAATTCGGTCTACCCGGCGTTTCACGTGACGCGAGAGTTAGTACCAAGAGACGGACGGGAACTTCACGACACCTACACCCATTTGTGGTAAATCTCCGTACTACACGTCGTCCTTACAAATTATACTGATTAGAAGTACGAGGCTCATCTAGAACTTTAAAAGACTTCAGATGAGGGAAAGGTCCAAAAATACCTTCCCCGCACCTTCAAATTTGTATGGTGGAAGAGTCCGACGAAGAAGGGAACTGTTTTACCTTCTCTCAGTTCCAGTAACGTCTTCATCGAAGTTGGACTCCAGACCGAGAGTTCAACGAGACAACTAACCTTAACTCTCTGGAATTTAGAAATGTGAATTTACGGGTCAAAAAGGCTCTTACTCCGTTCCGGTGGGTCTTCCCCGTCCGTCCAAACGCCTCCCTCCTGGTGAATGAGTCCTTCTTGCCCTCACTTTTGGGTCGTTAAATATATGGGACTGGAATGGGTGCATACGTATGGTACGGGTCCCGGACCTGGTATAGGTCCAATACCCGTGTTCATAGTTATTCCTTTTTCTTTCCGAACTGAGTTGAGACTGGGTGTCAACCGTGGATTCCCGAAGTAGTCAGGAATAGAAAGGGTCGTCCAGGGTTGGTGTCGGGGGAGGACTTGTGTCAGAAACCAGGTACGTCCACCAGTTTCTCCGAGGGTTCGTGGTCGTCCTCCTATGTGTCCTATTCGACGACCTCTCTCGGGTCGCACGGGTCACGAACAATTAGTCAGTAAAGACACTCGACGACGAGTGTAGGCACCCCGGAAGGGACTACCGAGTGTACCACTTCATAGACGGACGTTACGTCCTCTGGGTCCAAACTAGCGACCAAGTCCTTCTATGGGGTCTCTCCCCTTACCATTGGGTGAGGTCATAAGAACAGACCTCTTAGGGTCCCTCCCTGTCTCCTCGGACCGCTCGATATCGGATCCGTCAGTGTTTCTTAGTCTGTGCTGACTCACTGATTGTGAAAATATATAGGTGTCATGTGTACAGATCCCGACGGGTTCCAGTTACAAATTCCTTTATGTTCTTAGTGAACTCTCCAGACTTTTGGTTTTTAGGGTCTAAGATCCTGGAGTCCCTAAGACCTTATAAAACTGGTGGGATCCACTTTTCGAAGTGACACCCATTTGAGAGGAGCCGACCAAACGCATACCACACAAGATGTGAACTGAAATTCATGGGACCCCAGTCCCTGACGAAGTTAGAAGAAATAAAGGGGTTTCGGGTCGTGTTGTGGGTCAAGTGACTTACTCATTCATTACCAATTTTGAGTAGTGAGGTGTATCTACTTCGATACCACGGGACAGGAAATTCGATGACTCGTGCTGTGTATCGTAAACTAAATGGGTCCCACTGTCTGTTCCAACTAAATTAGGATCTGCTTAGACTTGGATCTTAACCGTCGCAGAGTAACGGAAACGGTCTTATTGTTCCACTTCCTATCTTTCACCTACACGATGGTCGTTCAGATCAAAAGTGTCTCTCTACACAAATCGAGAAGTCACTCCCTGTCTGCATCCTGGAACAGGAACGAGATTTATTCCGAATCTAACTAAACAGACTTCCAGTCTCCTAGCACTTCCACCTCGCTCCAGAAAGTCCCGTACCTTACCACCAGAAGAGTGATAAAATACACCTAAGGACCCCATTCGGGTCTTGCGTCCCCAAATTAGGTCGAGGGGTCAACTGAGACTTCGGTGCCACCTAATCGTGGAAATACCCTAACAGTCGAACTTTGGTCGTTGTGACTAAAGGATCAGACTTTGAATCACCCGTCTCTCTCCCACCGTTCCTATTCTTTTTGAAAAGGAGACCCTTCTCACTTTAAAATATGGAATTCCAGACATCCACCCTGTATCCTGTTACAAGGGACAACATTTCATGGACCTTTACACAACCTCACAGTGTCATGAGTGAAGAGACCTTAAAGTAATTTTTGTCCTAGAATATTTATCCGACTCCTAACCTGATACACAGGAAGATTTATATAACAGTCGAGACATAAAGACAGGATGGCACACGGTAAGAGTATGAAATATTTGCACATCTCGAGACCTCCCACCCTTTTATTTTAATACTATCAATAACGGTAGGAATCGTACCGTAAGTTTCGAAGGGATTAAATGTAATCCGAAGAGTCCACCACGATGACCATTTCTTGGGCGAACGGTTACGTCCTCTGGACTCTGTGACCAAGTCAAGGAACCCATCCCTTCTAGGGGAACTCCTCCCGTGCTGTTGGGTGAGATCATAAGAACGGACCTCTTAGGGTACCCGGTTGTTCGGTCACCCGACGTCAGGTATCCCAGCGTTTCTCAGCCTGTACTGACTCCGTGAGTCGTACGTGCGTGGTAGTCCTTATAATAGATCGACTGCACATGGTCGTTCACACATGCCTCCAACTTTTGTGACTATATGGGGACATGACCGAACGTTTATTACTGACAGTGTTCAGTCGTTGATGGGGGTAAACGACCTAAGAGGGGACCTTAGGGATACTACACCTTTTCTTTCTTAATTACGGACCGTGTAAGATCCGTAATTAAGATCCTGGGTCTACCTCGGATCAGGAGGTACGACAGTTTTATAAAACTGATACTGGAGGTCGAAGGTGTAAGGGTCCTGTGTGTTGAATGAAAGTACAGAGACCCGAACGTGAACTCGATGTGTGAGACGAGTCGCATAGGAAGAGAGTTGGGAGGCTTTGGAGAGGACAAAGTCTAGAAGACAAGTTTGTGTTGGAAGGGGTGACTCAGAAGGGGTTAGGGTTAGAGTCAAGGGGTTTTGGTGACCAGGGAGAAGCTGTCGGTGTCACGGAAAAAAGAAGTTGGAGGGAAAAATTTTCGGGATATAAAACAGGACGAAATCAATAAGTAGCTGTTTAAGGTTGACTAGTTGGAGAGACTGAGAACTCTAAAATTTTTGTCTAAATATCCTTTTTACCATAACAAGCTAGTTAAAGATCCTTCGACCAGGGACCCGATCGACTGGTGGAGATACTGCACTCGTGACAGAATCGACTATTCTAGGAAGGATGTACTCCTGTACGAAACCGGTCACTCCCCGAACCTCTGGGTCGAAGACCCGACACCGAATCTTCTTGACGTCACCACGGAGCCATTCAAGGTCGTGTCTCCGCCTACGTTTCAGGTACTTATCTAAATTTTGTTTGTTTGTTTTTTGTGTTGGGGGGGAGGGGTTTATTTTATTAGTGATGTGTCGTCGAAGGTCCCTGTCTCCCCGAAGGATCGTATGAGTTGAGAGGAGTGTCAATTCGGCCGTGTCACCGACACCCTGTGTGGACGGGGTGCCTTCACCGGTCGTGGGGAAGTCGGAGGACGAAGAGATTTGACGGAAGAAAAAAGGAAAGTCAAAGATAGGAGAGCAATGTTAACCCTTTGCTCGTAGAGTTGTGTGTAATAATCCGACATATTAGGTCCCGTTCCTAGTCTAGAACGACTGGGAAGGTCGAAGGTAGTGTAGATTACTAATATAATGGTCTGTGTCTGTCGTGAATAATTTGCGGTCGAAGCAAGCTACGTGACTGGTTCAGTATGGTAGACTAATAATCCAAGACGGCAATCGGGGTACATGCATACACCTTCGACTCCTTCTCTCTCCACTGCACGAAACAGGGTCGGTGTGGACCCGTGATAGGGTCGGGCGTCAGACCGAAGTGTAGGGAACAAGAATTGATGCTGAGTTACAGATTGTATGACGTCTACATGTTATTTCCAAACAGCTTATGTCTTTGTTCACACGGGACCCTAAGGAACCGATTGTCCTGTGACGGATAAAAGTGTCCCTACGCCCGTTCGTGAACTGTAGGAGTTTGAAGGGGGTCTACTGGACCTCGATTCAGTGGGGGAGTGTACATGACACACGGACGTTTGTCGTGAGTGACCCCCTCTTCACCGTCTCTGGACTACGGACCCCCATTTACCTCCTGATGTCTGTTCACACGCTGACAAGTGTCCCAGGCTCCCCCTTTTTACGAACCTTCACCAGACTGGTGAAGTCCTTGTTCTGTAAATATGGTTAGTCATTTCGTCTCACTCTCCGACACTTACGCATTTCTCATTCACCTGCTAGTGACGCCCCGTCCGACTGACCCGCAAAGAAAAGAAAGAGGAGGGGTACCCGACTGGTACTGCCAGACAGAGCTAAGGGTTGGTAAACATTTCTAGAGAGTCGGAGGTGACCGGAGTGCCTGTCTCGTCGCCCTCCTCCCGCCCCTCGTTCCCCAGTAAACAGTGACAGCTCTCTACACGACGTGTGTCGTCCCGACCGAAACGAGGGACGACGAGGACGTCGGTCTCGACGTTTGGAACTTTTTTACGTCTTGTACGTGGAGCTTTTGTAGGTAAGTAGTAGCGTCGAACCCCTAGTACCCTCTTCGGGGAGGGCTGCGCCCCGACTGGGCGAGACGGAAGTCGGGCCCGGGGTGGCTCGACCCTTGTTCCCCTGAAGAGTCCTTGGATTAGGGACAGGACCGGTTGGGAGTTAGATGATGTCAGAAGACTCCAAACCCCAATTTTAAGAGACTCTACGGTAGGTTTGGGGAGGAGAGAGGTAATTGAGACTAAAGGTCTAACGAAAGGTGGTAGTCTGACGTCGGTTCCACCGGGTATTAGTAATTTAATACTTTTATGTTCACCGACCCTCCTTTACTTAGGGTCCAAATTGAGTCCTTACCGGACGAAAGAGCGATTCACTAATATTTTAATTTTACACGATAAAGAGACCACTCATATTTTTCGGAGGAACCACTTCAGATACCGGGGTGTCATTACAGTCCCAAACGTGGTTCCTCTCTGACGTGCGTGGAGTTGGTGCCCTCAGTCCCTGAAGACGTCCATTTAAAGGTTTCTGACCCAATTTCCACTAATTTTAGTTCTTCTCCTCCTGCCCCAAACTTAAAAGGTTAATGAGAACTTTTGAGTTTTCAGTTCGACGATCTTTTGCGTCCGAAAGACTCGTCCTGATTATTACGACTCGATTAATCTGGGTGTCCGTACCGGTTGTATATTTAAGTCGGGTTTCCTCCCTGTGACAGGGAAAGTTTTGACGGACCCCTAGTCACCTTTTCGATTACTCCTCACAGTCAACCCCGACGAAAAAATCCACCAGGAGCCCTCCTGTGTCGGACCCCAAAGACATTGTCCCGAAGACACGAACCAAGTTATTTAGTTAAATATAATTTTGCGCCCATGTCGAGACCTCGACCGAAGTATTTCGTAAGACACCGTAAAGAGTTAGACGAATATGGGAAGGGACGGTCGGACGGACTTACGTGGTAGTCTCCCGTAACTTTTCTCGTTACTTCTTCTTCCACCTTCTGTGATTTGATAAACACCTTGAACTGGGTCGTCGAGACGTGGTGCGACCCCCACGGAGACCACTCAAAGAGAGGTCTTCTGTAAACGTACCGACCATTCTTCGGGTTCCGACCCCCCGACGTTGCGAGTTGGGCCTCGACCCGAGGTCCGAAGTGTGACTCTTATTTACAGTCGGAGTTGGTCTTTCCTTTTCCCAACGCTCACTTCGACGAAAAGTTGGGCTAGGATTCCCAGACTTTATAAGAGGTTCTTCACTTTCCTTTTTTGTTCTACTTATTTTCACGGTTGCCGATCGTGTCAGATCCTCCACCACCTCTCCCCGACCTCCTCCCTCCACACAATGACTGGTCCCGTCTACCTTACCAGTCGTCCGAACGGTCTCTCCCTGCCGACGTCTGGTCTGTAGGGATTTGTGTTACTGACAACGGGGGTTTCCAGACTTCTCATCTCCTTTCGGGTGGAGGGTGAAGACCTGAACCCTCAGGTCGTCGTCGTCCCAGTCTTCGGTGTCTCGTACCGGTGTTGTAAGACGAGAGGGGTAGAACCGAGTCGACAGAAAAATTGAGGAACGATGACCCAACAAGTTAATGTCTGTCGAGGGCGTAACGGGAGGTGGGGTCAATTTGGGATGTAATGGATCTGACGTCACGGTAGACGATTCTGAAATACACTACTACCTTTATAAGATATAGATGGTGTAGGTGGAGTCATCGGTGCTCGGTGTGCACCGGTGACTTGTTGACTCTACGCCGACGACACTGCACCCTTTGGTTAAAAATGAAAATTAATTAAAATTGATTAAATCTAACTTTACCAGGGGCCCCCGATCACCGGTGAGACGGCCTCTCCTGTGCCTTGTCTTTTCAAAGGGAAACGGAAGTATTTCCATCACTCACGACTCTCTTCTTTTACCGCCACCTGCCGTGAGACAAGGGTCCCCTTTCGGAGATTAAATAGTCGAGAGTCAAAGTTCCCTTCATCTCCTCCCTTGTTAATGGGACTACGCAGTAGTCCAGCCTTAGTGTTTTCTCAATTCCCGACGTTCTCTGTCTTTACGTTCCAATGGTAGTGACCTTAAAAGGATTACCTTAGACAGAAAAAGTCTTCGAGCCTTTTCGTCACGTTTCGGGTGGGGGTGACCTCCGACCGTCTCTTCCCGTGTCCTTCATAAAATATTTGTTCTCTGGGGTCCGAACCCTAAACGGGTCCCGGGGTCTTGGCGCCGTCTCACTCCTGACCACGGGTTCGTCGTGAGAGAAAGGATTCATTCGGTACGGTAGAGTACAATGACCAGGGACTTTATTCTGGTAATATTTGCAATTTTACCGAAACGAATTTCTTTCTTAAAACCACATGAAATGACAATTGGTCTTGGTAGACCTTCGTTAGAACGTAAGTGTGCTACCTGAACAGGAGAAACCGGGAGGGAGAGTTGTTTAGGGTAGTCGGGTCCTTGTCGACGACCTCTCAGACCGGGTTTCGGTCCCCACTTCGATACCGGGGGAGGACACACGAGACCCCACACACACATCCCCCCCGGGTCGGAACGAGTAGTGGGGTACGCCGGTCTGTGTTTCGTGTTTCTTGTGTCTAGGATGTGCTCTTTCGCTTTAGTGGGCGTCAGTGTCCTCGCCCGTGAACCACGGTGTTTCGGTCGACACTCTTTGACAACAAAATTGAGCCCTTGTGTCTACGAACGGTCGTTTATTGCCGGACTCTGCCGAGTCTCCCCTCACCCAGTCCTACGACCCGAGTGTTACGGTCGATCACTCGTAGCACGTTGTCTGTCGTCGAGGTGTGTTTCCCGACCCCTCCTCCCTGTGCCGAGTATGGTTCAGGTTCCGGTTCCAAGACCGCGGTCCTGACTCCTGTAGGTCGTGTCTTCCACTCTCGACCCTGTACAGTCCCTGACTGAGTCGTAGGTCTCACGACAATCTTTTACGGAAACACCCCGAAGGGACCACCGAGTCTCCATTTCTTAGACGGACGATCGCGTCCTCTGTACCCAAGCTAGGGACCAGACCTTTCTAAGGGGGTACGGCGTCCCATTGATACGCACACACAGGGTTGATGACTCAGACCCGAGATCTCGGACCCTCGACGTTGATGACTTCGGGCGTACAGGATCTCGAGCGCGAGGTGTTGTTCTCCTCGGTGGGGTCGCCCTTCGGGCGTGTGGTTGTTTCTGGGTGGGTGGTGTCATTTTTTTGTTTTGTGTGTTTTTGTTTTCTATGTTTTGAACTAGATAAATATTTTATTAAAAATTTTTTCTCTCTCTCTTTTTTTTTCGGAAGCATTTAGTTTAGTGACACGTTTGATAGACTCGTCTTTCCTCCATCCCCTCGGTCCCTGCTCTGTCTAAAGTAATCCTTCCAGACCCACTGTTATTGGAAAACAGGAGATATGTTAGACCCGGACGGTTCGAGGTACCAGAGGTTCTTTCGTGCTCCCACCCTCTCTTTCTTAGGGGTAGTCTTCCGTTGTCTGAGTAGGAATTAATACTCTCGCCCGAAGGGCCTCGACTGTAGGAGAGGGTGTGAAGGAGGGCCGACGTCTGTGTGGTGTCTTTCGACCGTCCTACGAGGAGATTACTCTCGTCGGCTAAAAGGATTCATTTCCTTTAGACCACGAAACCCCTAGCAGGGGTAGTAGTGGTGGGGGTTTGGTGTGTGTCTGAAAATCACTGCTCACACTTCGTAGTGTCAAATTAAACCGGTTGTCAGGTAACCCAGTCTAACTCTTGACCTTTTTTACTGATGGAGCCGTCGAGGACTTTACAAAATAAAGTAGGAGAACAGGAGATTTCCCGACCGTTCCTCTGTGACTAGGACCATCTACCTCCAGCGGACGAATTTAAAGGTGGCGTTGAGTTTTGACTTATTAGTACAAATTAGAGTGAGACTTCTTTTCAACTAGGTAACATAGTCTTTCTCGAGGTCCGATTCTTAGTCTTCGGACCCAATAAGACTGTAAAAACGTAAACACCGGTGAATTCATTCACATTCGGAGAATTAGGGAGACTCGGAATTAAACGAGTCGACGTTTTACCCTTACTCCTCCTCCTGAGGAGAAACCCGTAAACTGTCAAATCGTGGTCTGACTTGTCACATGGGGACTTCACTCCAGTGGAACCAAGTGTTTGACCGAAGAGAGGAATGCTCAACATACTGGAACTCGTTGAACCGGGTACACGGAGTCAGAGGAGTAGACATTTTACCTGGATCAAGTATCCTTCACACATTTCCAGAGTAGTGTCAACCACGGACCGGGAATCGACAGAGGGAGTGACACTCTTTCGGGGTACTGGTCATCCCTGTTCGTCCGTCTATTTGTAAAGGTGTTGATCCAGAAACGATGTTTCAAAGTTGTCGAACCGTTACCTACTTGGGAATGAACAATCTTTCCAAATGTTCAAGTGTCCGGTTCTGATTAAGACTTCGGTTCTTTGTATTTCCTCCCGACCCCACTCCTGAATGGACAGAGGAACTCGTGCTACGTAAGGGTTGTGGGTGGTCAGGTGGAAGTTGGTTAGGGTTGTGGAACCGTCATTAAACCCCGAAAGTACCTTTTTCTCCAACGTCTAGGAACAGAGAAAGACAAATTAAGTAAACGGTCGGAAAGAGAAAGATTATCTGTTGAGTCTTTTTATCCTTTGGCCCTCAGGTACAAAGAATTCAGGACTTTTTTATTGACGATCCAAACTCCGAAAGGCAATCTTCATTTTTTTGTAAAAAATTTTCTTGAGTAATTTCGACCCTCCACCCGTCTTCCTCAAATGTATCCGTCATCAGATTTAACCAAAATTTGAAGGGTTGAAAAAGGTTGTTTCTATCTAGAGAGGAAAAGGTATTCACAGTGAAAGTTTAGGATTCATTGTTGTCTATCCTCTATTTGTTTCTACATGTAGTTAGAGACGAACATCGGTTTCAACCCTCGGTTGTTAGTACATCCCTTGAAACGACTTTGTTTACTCGTTTAGTGTAGACTGACTTCGGTAAGAGTCAGAACCGAAGAGCCAATAAGCCATGGAAGACACCTCAAGACGTGTCAATTTATGTCGGGTAAATACCTGACAAGTGAACGATTTCTGGGACGGTTTCGTACACACACGGACATACAATCTATCCCTCGTTTTCTCTCATTGACACACACACATATTTGGACCTACATTAGATTAGGACTTGAATAGATGTAAATTTTTTTTGACATTTTCCCTCATTAGAAATCGGTAAACAAATGGTTCAAACAACACTGACGACTCTAGATTAAACGGAAAAACCGTATCTTTCTTTTATGTTTGTCGGAACGGAGTTCGAGTCGTACCGAACACACGACCGAAGAGTAAGGATGGGAAGGGTAGTTGGTAGACACACAGGCGGTGGGGGTAGGTGAAGACAGTTAGTGTGGAAAGTAGGTTATTAGTGTCGGACAGTTGATGTGCAGTCCGTGTCCTACTCCGTGACCCGACGGGGAGACCCCCGACTGTCTGGTGATATTAATCTCATTGACTACTGAATGGGGAATGTAAATAGGGAACTGGTTTTGGTAGATCAAAGAACAAATAAAGGAACGAAAGAGACGAAAGACGAAGATAGGGAGATAAACCGAGACCTCTAGAGTATAGGTATAAAGATACTATTAAAAAGAGATCTATAGACTTAGACGAAAGAGAGGACCAGTAAGAGGGAGAGAATGACATATTATTGGAAGGATTTCGTAACGAAAATAGTAAAGTAAGAGGAGTCGTTGTGTTTTCACATTGGTCGTCCCAGAGTGTCATTTGGAGTTAAAGAGACAGACCGAAGGGTGTAAGAGTTAATACGAGAGGGCGATGGTAGAGTCGGACTGAAGGATGTCGGTGTGGGAAGGGGGTAAAACCGGTAAAAGGAGCTACAGACAATCGAAACGAGAAAAACAAATACACAAATATTGGTGCACCCAAGGATTTGACCTTACTAAAAGTCAGGTGGAGAGGTTTAAGATGTTTCTGGTCTGGTTTGCGGAGATGTCAAAAGACTTAATGTACTTGGGAGTGGACTTTGAAAAGACATTCCTCACGACTAAGACGACTAACTTATTTTTATGTAAACGTTCCTTTGGGTAAGACCTCATTGTTTTGAAGTCTCGAGTCTCGTCGTTTATACCATTTGGGAAAGACTATTTAGGTTAGTACAAAATCTCGTCGTCATTCATAAAAATTTCGGGACGACGTTGGTGAGTTTACGAGACGACAGCGTACTTCACTGTCTAGTTTGTATTTGTTTTCTTACACTGACATGAAAAGTTTCAATAAATGTCCTTCTCCACCAACAGCCCCGTCCCCCAACCTTAAACCAAGAACCTGACGTTGACGACTGGGACGAGATCTTCTTCCCACCTATGACCATTCCTAGAGAAACCTACTCTTTCCTGTTGACCTGTACGGAGTCCTATCGGAGACTAGGACCGGCCCGTCGAGCTGATAAGGAAATTCTGGTATGTATGGGAACCTCACCTAAAAGTCGGACTTTCAGTAGGGGTACCCTTAAACCCGACCCTGGTAGACAATGTCGATAAAACCAGTTTGTTCTTCTCTATTACTTTAGATGAAACATCGGACACAACCCCCGCACCGTTCCTTTCTCCGGTGACAGAGTAAGACGACAGGAGGTCTGACAGCTCCCCGAGGGGCCAGTCCTAGCGTCCTAGAATCTGGTTTGGAAGGGGATGCAAGGAACCACGGTCCGTGACAGGGGAGCGAAGCAGGAATGTGGTTGGAATACTTCAAAGTCATAAAATAGTAGCATAGATAAAAGTCAACCTTATTTGTCTACTCCAGAATCAGTTACAATTGATGACTGGGTGTCTTTACCAAACCCCCTGAATATATCCATGCACACAAACCTCTTATTCTACGGGAAACGGTTCTCGAGAAAACACCACTTCCCACCACTTTATTACTGTCGAGTAATGACGACCAGGAATGTGGGGGGGAAGTCTCTCATAAGAAATGTAAAATAAGTACCCTTTGACTTGAGTGTCCCCAATTCATCAAATAGGTTGAGACCGATAAGGCTTTCCAGTCTCAATACTAAGTTTAAGTTCGACCAGACCGGTTTATCTCGAAACCGAGTAAGGAAACTCGGGACAATGGAGGAATTCATTGACACTGGACTTTTTTTGGTTCAAATTACACAAAATTTTCGGGGGTTTAAGGACGAGACACACTTCACCCCCTACTGTAGTCGAACCACCCAGATCATAGGAATCCCTCCCGGAGTCTCTCGTCTCTTCGTTTGGTTGTGGGTCTAGACTCTTGTCGTCTTCGCCCACATCTGGGAAAAGGAAGGAGTGGTCGGGTCCCGAGGCGGACGTGGAAGACTAGGTTTGACGTCTTGACTAAAAGTACCACCGCTGCGACGGAAGTGCCTGTGACACCGTCACGGGTCCGTCTCCCTCCGTACAAGAATGGTCGGACAGTATAATTTTAGGGACATCTCGTAGAAGAAAGGTTCAAGGAAGGAGACATGAGAGGAACCTTTGAGGTTTACACACTTGAGTAAAGGGTCGTTCACTCCGACGTACTTACGGATTATCGTTTTTTTCTTCTTTTTCTTTTTTTTTTTTTTTTTGGTGTGTATAAATCTCCTTTTTTATTCTAGGTTCCTACAAAGCGTTTAACTGTGTCCGGTGTAAATACTTTAATCTTTTACCAAAAGTTTACAAGTCCCTCTACTTATCTAAATTCTTGGACTTATGTTATAGTTGTTTATTTTTAGTGTTTACAGTAAATATTTTTCTGTACTGAAGAAGTACACTCTACTATTTAATTAACATTAGCCTCTTTACATAGAGATTTCGTTCTTTTTACAAGTGAAATATTAAGTTTAAGTTCTACCAAAGTGAACCAACTCGCCGTCCTTTCGAGTGGGACTGAGAGAGGAGGAATCGAAAGAGACGACCGGGGGACGCGTATAAGGATCAATAGTGCCGGAACCGAGACTTTCGACGCACATCCAGAGGTACAGTTGTGTTACCGGACTCTCTCTCCCGACCCCGATATACGTGGTCTGTCCTTGAAAGACAACCTGAGGGAGGTAAAACGAGACGTCATTAAACTAGTACATTAACCTTCTGACAAGGTCTCGTCTACCGAAGAAGGGGAGGGGATTTAGAGACAAGTGTGATGTGTCCAGAACTCGTTTGTCGGTGAATCCCTTAACGACACTTTGTTGTTTGTCAGAGTAACAGTGTGAGGTTTAAGTTTAGGTCAATAGGTTCTCTGCTTTACGAGTTCATACTTGAAGGGACGAACCTCAGATATGTGTAGCATCCGTCTGGACGGGACCTAGACGGGACATGGTTCGGTGTATGGACGAACAATCACCGCATGACCTTACCGAGAGAGAAAGAGACCGTCTCTTTCTCTCTCGTCTCGTCTAGTGCCGGACCGTGACGTCCTCTCGGCCCCGAGGGACGGTGTCCTGTCTACCGACACAGGAACCGGACGACCTTTATCTGCAGAGGGCGTCGGAGAAAGGGTCCTGGGCTGTGGTCGGATAGAAGGCGACTAAGAGTACCACCAAGTCTCCAGAGACAACCTACGATCGGTAATCTTCGGTTCACATAATCCTCAGTCTCCGTCGGTTCGACTTGACAGGGGTCCGACCAGTCTAACCTGGTCGGTTGTCTTGAGACTCGGTCCCTTCGACTCGTCCGTACCCCTGTCCTCCCCGTCCTACCCCCACTCTTCTCCCCGACAGGACAGGTGACATAGGGACTGTCCAAGGTCTAGTCCCCCCTTGAGACCTCAAAGAGACTCCCCGAAACTTTGGAGACGACCTTTACTCGGAACACGACGGATATTCATAGTTCCTGTGATTTTGTGACCCAAAATGTCTTTCCAAGGAACCTTTCCTTCTTCCCTTGATTTTGAGTCGTGTCCAGTCACCCCACCCGAAACCTAAACTTAGGTTCAAGACGTGACTATTCGAGTCACTAAAAGGACCCACTGAGTTGACGAACCCGGAGTCAAAGAAAGGAACGTGTCACTCTGATTGACGTCTGAATAAAGTATAATAAACTTATTACTTTACTGTAGATTTCACGTGACTAGTACTACCAGAGACAAATATTTTTCTTTTATTAAATAGGTAGATTACCAACAGTTCAGAATACATCATAAAACATTCGAGAGTAAAGTGTGGGGATTGTTAAATCCCGTCCTGGATTAGACACCCCGGGTAACGTTTTCCTTTTATACCTCGGTGATAAGTTTTAATTTTTAAACTTCTAACACTGTCACCTCGTACAGACGGTTCACGTCTGAGACGCGTTGACGTCTTTAGCGGAGGAACTACCGTCAACATGGATGTCTCATCTATGTTAAAATAAGGAGAGGAAAAAAACCAGCTGGGTACTTTTGCTTCCTGGTTTCCGTAGTCATTAGTCACTTGTCGTGGTAGACAGTATATGGGGGACAGTAGAGAGTTTTAAAACCCTGACATAGTCGTACCACAAAAACAGATAGAGGAACGGAAGATTCGACCTCACTGTGACTGGATCCCCAACGGTGTACAGTCCATGAACTATTGTGGAATACAATAATGGAATCGTTACGATACTTCGTCTACAGTATCCGAGTAAAATGTTTATTCCTTTGATTCCAGGTCTCTCCAATTCTGTGAATCGGATTCCAATAGTCGGTCCTTACCCACTAAGATCCCAAACTCGAATTGTAGTTTGGGTATTGGAGGTAGGATTGGGTATACGACCAGGAAATTGGACGTGTGTGTAATTGTTTTTTGTCACTTGTCCGTTGTCGCCCGGACAACGGCACGGTTCAGACTTGGTGTTTGTCCGTGCACACTCCTAGACCAATTATTTTAATGTCCAGACGTGTGTCGACCCGGTGTTCCTACAAGAAGTTTATCACTCTTTAGCAAATTATTGTGCTCACTAATTTCATCATGTTTGGGTATGTTTTACTAAGGGACGCCAGTGTATGTTTCTACAGTCTCTCTTATACATTAATGTGTCTTTCTCGTTTGTATGTAAATATTTTTCGTCCGACGGTTTGTTATACACAGACACTCTCACGTACATATCTTTGAATACATATAGCACAGTATCTATGTGTCTAGATAGTTTGAGTCTCTAGCACCTCCTGTCTCCTCGGACCCTGGTGGTATTCCAACGTTTCTCACCTGTCCTGAATCATTGACTTGTTGTTGTTTTTGGAAATTGTATGTACATACGTATTCACTCATACGTGCACACATTTATATCCATGTGTTATGTGTTTGTGTGTATACGTATATATATATATATATATGTGGTATTGATTGTCCAATACTGGGGTTTCGGTACTGATTCGTGCAAGACATGGGAGCGTGGAAATGACAACCTTACAAACGGACCCGTGAACATAGTCCTCTTCAGACGTCCCATCGATGATGACTGTCCCCGGTGGTGCGGAGAGGGAGACCCCTACCCGTCCGAGTTTCCCTGGAACTTGGGAGCTAGTGGACACTGTAGTAACAGGGAAGTGTACGTCTCTGAAAGTCCCAGAGTTGTTTGATGGACGAAGAGGACAATATTGTTCTCCGATAACATCAAGTAGTTAAGATTCTACGGAAAATAATCTACGTGGTAATCAATGGAGATTCCCTCCCCTCTTTTCGACGGTTAATGTGATCCGTATTACGAAAGATTAGTGAAGTTAAAAATTTAAATAATAAAAATTTCTCGAGGAAAGTTTCATCCGTTTTGATAATAGATAGTGACAAAACGTCCGAAGGGACCACCGAATCTACCATTTCTTAGGAGGATGTTGTGTCCTCTGCACCCAAGTTAGGGACCCAGCACTTCTAGGGGACCTCTTCCTTTACCGTTGGGTGAAGTTGTAAGGGTGGACTCTTTAGGGCACCTGTCTCCTCGGACCACCCGATGTCAGGTACCCCCATCGTTTCTCAGGCTGTACTGGCTCGTTGATTGTGATTGTATGTAAAACGTATAAATCCCTCCTTATACATTTACTTCTCATAGACAATTCCAACAAGGTTGTGTAAAAGCGTAAATCCTAGACTGTCGTGAGAAGTAAAAGGTCGAGACCTAATGGGACACAAGCACTAAAAGGGTGTTCTCGTCCGACATAAAGTCCCCGAGTAACCCAAATTGTTGAGCATCTTCGTGATGTTCGGAGTCTCCGTCCCCACGCCTCAAGACTTCGGCCGAAACAGTAGGAGGTCTCAGACGAAAGAAGACTACGGGTGAACCCCCTACTCCGACTCGTTCCGACCAGTGAGGAGGGCTTCAGGGAGCCGACCTGACCATGGAGGGTTCCCTGTCGTCGTGAAGGGAAATCAGACACCCCAAAAGGAGGTCCAACGACTCACTCGAGGACAAGCGTTGAAGTCAGGACCAGATGACTACAGATGAATACGGGTCTTCTACTGCAGGTACAGTACGACTTGTGGCCCGACTATCGTTGTTAGTTGACATTTGAAGTCCATACAGGCTTCCATTCTCTCTTTTCCATAGAATAAAGACTCCTGAATGACACCATAAGTTGGGGGTGATTATGTTACGGTGTGGGAACCCAAGAGAGAGACACTAGTAAAAAGACGGAGACCGATTGTCGGTGTCGTGTAAAGTGTACGATACACCGTGTAAAAGGTAGTGTCAGTACGGGTCGTATCTTACGTACACATAAGGTACACATGACTCCTGTATAGGGCGGGGGACTACATAAAGACTTTCACTTTCACAATTAACGAATCAACACAGGTTGAAAAACACTGGGGTACATCGGGTGGTCCGAGGAGACAAGTACCTAAGAGGTCCGGTCTTATGACCTCACGCATCGGTAAGGGGAGAGGTCCCTTAGAAGGGTTGGGTCCCTAATTTGGGTCCAGAGGAAGGAACGTCCGTCTAAGAAATGGTAGACTCGGTGGTCCCTTCAGGAAAAGTGATACGAAATCTTACTGGTATGGGTAGGATTGGCATCCGAAGGAAGAATCGTCGTGAAAACTATGAGTGGGGTCAAAATAAACAGTCTGGACTACCTCAATGACGACAATTTCTTTCTTTGTTGAGTTCTTAATTCATGTTCATCTTGTTTATCCACCGACTACTTACTTCTTACTCGACGATGTTGTATTACCCTGCACGTGGACAACAAAAGACTCTTTTTACGAGTAGTCACTTGGATAGCACGTTATGAGTACCTTCAAAGGTGTCAGATAGTCCAACAGGGTGGTTTTATGGTGTCAGACTCCCTAAATTTCGTCGTTTCTTAATAAAGAGTGTCTGACCTCAGACCCTTTAGATTCTAGTTCTACGGTCGTCTACACGACGGACCACTCCTGAGAGAAGGACCGAACGGGTGACGACGGAAGAACGACGTGGAGTGTTCGAAAGGAGATATGAAAGTACGCCTCTCTCTTTAGCTCGTACGTCCGTAGAGAAGAGTAGTCCTTTGATTGGGATAGTTTAGTCCCCGGGGAGAATGCTGGAGTAAATTGGAATTAATGAAGACATTTCCGGGATAGAGGTTTAAGTCATGTAACCCCAACTCCCAAAGGTGGGTCCTTACACCCCCCTCCTTATGTGTGGAAGTCAGGTAGTGTACCAGAACATACATGAATACAAGTATATACGTGTATGTGAGTTTCGGTAGTTTTATAATGTGTCATAATAGACTACCAAAGGAAAGATTGAATGGGTATAAGTACTTATACAGATGGTCATCTTTACCTAATAAAAGTAAAACTTTTATGAGAGTTTAAAATTTGATCCTGACTCTTTTGACAACTCTCCTCAAAATGCCGGGAAAGTATAAGGGTTTTAAACTCAGTGATCTGCCCCGGTGGGGTCCATCTGTGTCCGGTTGCGTCCGCTACGACTTCGGGAGACGTCGGGTTGTCGGGTCGTATCCCAGTAGAACAAGAGTCTTCAGCTCGCCGGGTCGTTGAACCCTTGAGTCTTTGAAGAAATCCTGGACGGGTCGTAGGTTCGTTGTATCTGACCAATCACAATGAAGTGATCACGACCGGACGGGACGACCTTGGTAACGAGTTCAGTCGTAAGACCTGAGAACTCGGAGTTTTCACTGAATTGAGTATTATGTACATTCGTGATGTATCTGTGTCAAATCTCAGACGTTTTGTACCCTCGACCCTACACAATCCAAGGAAAGTCGTTATTTTAGGTCACTAAAAAGACTGAGGTTTGAACATCCTAAGTGCCTGTTAAGACCGTACAAAAATTGAGGTGACGAGTATGAGCTCGACGAGTATTTGTGTACGTACTGCTGACGGGGAAGGGGTCCGTGTCGATTCCTACGACCGCATAATCTTTGCACCCGACATTACCCTAGCTGTAGGTTCTACCCTCGTTCGTGTGTAATCCCAGGGTCCAGCTGGACGTTTTACTTTTAAGAGGTGTGAGAGGAAGTGTAAGGAATACATAGACGATACGACTTAGATAAAATCGAAAAAGAGAAACTACCACGATAAACCTAAATACATACAATCTTTGTAGACGTACCACTGCGTTCATTATGGTCTATGTGAACTTATACAAGTAATAAAAATTTTGGAGTCGGTGTGAGATCACGGGTCGTATCGTGACTGGTGTCGTTTCTGAGAATTCATAAACGACCTCCTTACTTATGTCTTGTAAGACTGGACGAAATGTGTCAGTGGAAAGTCACTGATAATGAAATATTTCATTCTGGTGTATCGAAAGTTAATAATCTTTTTCTATTTTGATTCTGGGTACCGTAAATGTTAGAACCTACGTGTAATGTATAAAACCTAAATCAATTGTAAAATTGTTAAGGTATCTATGGAAAGACATTTAAGAGTTCTTACACCTATGTCAATACGGTAACTTTTGAAGTACTATAAGGTGTCAGGATTCTTATAGATTTATACAACGGAGAAGAGATGGATTATTCGTGCGGCTGATCTTTGGATCTTTGTATAAAATATGATTTTAGGTTAAAGTTAACACAATCGGACGGGGTACAATTCTTTTGTTTTTGTTTTAGGTTGTTTGATCTGAAGAAAAACATGGAGATAAATAGGATTTAGAACTCCGAGAGGAAGTTCCTTCGTATTGACTTACGACGATTGATTTCCCTCCCCCATCTCCATATAAACCACAAGTCGACACATGGTATTTGCCGTGGACCCCCTTTTCCGAACCATTGGTGACGGGACCGTTTTGGTGTCCGTCCACCAGCTCTCAGAAAATTCCTGAGATCTCTCACGTCCAAACGATTTTTTTTTTTTTTTTTTCACCCATCTTGTATAGGAACGGTAAATTACTCTTAGGTAAAGGTCTGTATCAACACAGACCGGTCCTTGTTCTTCTTCAAAGAGACCCCTCTCCTACGATCTCATTAGCGACACGGTTCTTTACCGTCCTATACCTCTACCCCGTCCTTCTAGCTCGTAGAAGACCGACGAGAGGAGAGACCAGGACCCGTCTTTGGTCGTAGGTCCCCTCTCCTCCGGTCACTAGTGTCATGACACTTCTTTGTGTCGGCAGGGCAGAGTCACTGTCAGAGACTCAGTGTCTCCCTAACTCGATATTGTCCTCTCCTGTTGGACTGTTTCTCTCCGGAAGACCTTACAAGGTCTTTCAGAGTCATCTCGTCTCACGTAGGGACTTGGGTCCAGACAGAGCGAGGTCTCGTCTACCTGGACTCGGGGTGGTAGGACCTTACCCCCTCTCGAGACTCGTAGAACCGTACCGTCCCTCTTTTGCCTCACCTTCGTCCTTAGGTCTAGGGTCCTTCCCTATACATGTATGACCCAGGACCTCCTCCGACTCGTGGTCCGGAGGACGTCTGTGACTCTATCATCAAGGGTTCCAATGATTTTTGACGACGACTCCTTGTGTTTTACAAAGGAAGAAAATTATTTAAAAGGAAGACGGTGAAACACTAGTCGAACGGTCACTCGTCACTCTCAGTTATTCCCCCTGACACAGAATAACCTAAACCCCCATAGGTCGGTTACCTTAAGTACGTTAATTGTGTATTCGAGGACGTCCATACCCATGGTCCCCAATTCCTAAGTTTCTTAAATTTTTTTCTCTGGGGAGACGAGTCTCGAGTACGTGATCGACCCCTCTTAATCCTTCCGAATATCCACCCTTACCTTGATAGAAGTTCGTATTCCTTGTTTCTCACCCCAGTGACCCACCCCAGTCTCTTTTAGACCTTTCCTAAAAACGAGCAGTAAATTTTTTAAAAAAATTAACTACATATCAGTGAAATGTCACAGAGTCGTTTCACTAAGTCAATACACACATACATAAAAAAGTCTAAGAAAAGGTAATATCCAATAATGTTTTATGACTTATATCAAGGACAGGATATATATATCGTCCTGGAGCGACAATTAAAGTGTGTATCATTACATATATACCCCCGAAGGGTCCACCACGATCACCATTCCTTGGACGGGGGGTTACGTCCTCGGTATTCTCTGAGTCCAAGTTAGGGACCCAGTCCTTCTAGGGGACCTCCTGCCGTACCGTTGGGTGAGGTCATAAGAACGGACCTCTTGGACCTGACTCTTCGGACCGTCCGATGTCAGGTGTCCCAGCGTGTCTCAGTCTGTACTGATTTCGACGAATCGTACGTGTGTCATATATATGTTCAATTAGAGTTTAAAAACTAAATAGGGAGAGGGGGTGGAGGTGAAGGGAAAACCATTGGTGTGTAAACAAAAGATGGACACTTAGATAAAGATAAAACATTTATTCAAACATAGTACAAAATCTAAGGTGTATACTCACCGTAGTATACTGTAACCAGAAAGACAGACCAAATGAAGTGGATCATCCTATTAGAAATCCAGGCAGGTGCAACGACGTTTATCGTAATGAAGTAAGAAAAATTACTGATTATAAGGTAACACACACACACACACATACATGTATATATATGTGTGTGTATGTAGTGTAGAAATAGGTAAGTACAGTCACCTGTAAATCCAACGGAGGTGTAGAACGATGATTTTATTACGACGATACTTGTGATCCCACGTACATAGAAGAACTTAATCTCGAAAACAGAAAAGGTCTATAAAAGGGTCCTCACCCCAACGACCTAGTATCCTATTGAGATAAAAATCAAAAACTTCCTTGGAGGTGTGACAAGAGGTATTACCGACGTACTTAAATGTGAGGGTGGTTGTCACACCTTCCCAGGGGGAAAGAGGTGTGGGAGAGGTCGTAAATAATAAACATCTACAAAATTGCTCTCGGTAAGAGTGACCTTATTCCACTATGGAGTAACATCAAAACTAAACGTAAAGGGACTACTACTCACTACAACTCGTAAAAAAAGTACACGGACAACCGGTAGACGTCCGGAAGAAGCTTTTTTTTTTCAGACAAATCCAGAAGACGGGAAAAGAACTAACCCAACAAAGCAAAACAACTATGACTCGACACATTCGACAAACGTATAAAATCTTTAATTCAGGAACAACCAGGATAGTAAACGGTTATAAAAGAAAGTAGGACATCCAACAGAAAAGTAAAACAAATACCAAAGGAAACGACACTTTTTCGAAAATTCAAATTAATCCAGAGTAAACAAATAAAAACGAAAACAAAGGTAATGAGATCGTCTATCTAAACTTTTTTATGGCGACGTTAAATACAGTCACAAGACGGATACGAAAGGAGACCGTCTTTTCATAGACTTCTCGATCAGTCCATTCTCGAAGCCCCGTTCACGTCGTCTTCGGCTGCGTTTCTCCACCCTTCGTCGTCCCCGAGGACCTCGCCGAGAATCCCCTCTTGTTTCACTCTGTCTGTCCTCCGTCTTCACACCGAAGGCCCTTTTGGACGGGACGACGAACCGGCACTCGAGAACGTACTCCAGGGGAAGACGTTTCCCACTATGTGTGAACACAGGCTGAGACACCCTGGGGTACCTGACGTCGTGTGGTCCGAAGAGACAGGAAGTGGCAGAGGGTCTCGAACGAGTTTGAGTACAGTTAGGACAGCCACTACGATAGGTTGGTGGAGTAGGAGACAGCGGGGGAAGAGGGGAACGGGAGTTAGAAAGGGTCGTATCTCATTTACTTAGGTTTCGTGAATTTTTTTTTTTTGGGTTGAAAAGTTTCTTTATATGTTTACCATACCACGAGACTAGTACACCCATGTCCACTCACTTAAAAGTATTTAACTTACGTGGCGTGCCGACCGTAGGTCTAATTCGTCGACTTGTAAGTGGTCGTGCGATCACAGTCCTGGGGTAAGTTTAGGACGACGAAGAGGGTTCCCCTCGGGATCGAGGTCTGAAAGGTCGACACAAACGGACAAAGATAGGCACGATACCTTAGGATAGCCAACCTTCAACTCAGACGTTTCTAAATAGGTACAACGACGTACATCAATGTCGAACAAGTAAGGTAGGACACTGACACGTTTCAAATAAATAGGTAAGATGAGAGGCACCCGTAGACCTCTCAAAGGTCGAACCCGAGAATGTTGTCACGACGATACGTGTCAGAGTAGAAAACCACATTTGTCACCATGTGTGAAACAATCCATATGTGTTGTTCCCCACCTTAACGACCCGGTTTAGGAAAAAGTTTCCTCAACAAGGTTGAAGGTGAGAGTAGTCGTCTTATACCTTGCATATTTGTGAGTACACACTTTACTCTTCCGCGTAAGGTCCTATCCTTACATTTGAGGAGATTGATCTTTTTGTGGTATACTTAATTGAAGAATTTATAAGATCTGGGAAGTCATACACTTTCGTTCAATAGTTGTACTCCTAAAAGGCACAAGTTGTATTTAGAATTTTTTAACTTATTATAGAGGAGGAAGATCGAGAATCCCCCTTTTGAGGACAGTATAATGTGTTCTCTTCATAACCTTCGGAAATTTAAAGTCCTACTAAATAGGTATATCCTTCAGATCCAGTGTTTACTTTACTTATTACAGTCGGTTCCCTGAAGGGACCACCAGGTCCCCGATCCTTAGACGGAACGTCACACCCCCTGTACCCAAATTATGGGTCAACCCCTTGATTCTTGGGTGTACAGTACTCCGTTGATTCTGACTGTGCCGGTTTACTTATTTATCTAAAAATTTTTAATTCTCTACTACGACCGGTTCGGATCCGCTAGTGATTGTCAGTGTGCTTACCAGTTTCCTCCACTGGTAAGGTCTCGGTTCCGACGGATGGACTACATGTTGCGTCTTCCTCTTATAAGATGGAGCCCGATTTTTTCTCACTTCCTTTTTACACTTTACTGACTCTGGATTCATACATACCTGACCTCAGAAAGTGTTTCTTAAGACAGAATTGAACAGGAATTTTAGAGTTTCATCGTTTTTGGTTCGAACATATATATTGGATAATGTCTTGACCTATAATTTATTTTAAGACAGACCAAATACACCTACAGTTCCTTCCAAGTGTAAATTTAGATCTGTGCCCTGATGTGAGTAGTCGGTCTCTCTTCATCGTAAGGGGGTTTAGTTGAGATTTTAACATTTTAACTCTAGAATACTATTTCCTCGGTGTACCTTTGACCTTATGTTTATCTCTATAATTTGTTTTAACGGATCTAAACAGTTGGGGTGTTGTCAAATTTCATATCTTATTCCCTATTTTCGCGAGTAAATGTATTTTGTATATTCCAAAGGTATAAGTATACGGCTGACGCCTTTCCGTGAGTAGACATCTCACTTGTAGAGTACAGTTGTTTTTTCTTTTCCTTTCACTTCAGCAAGTCAGCACAGGCTGAGAAACACTGGGGTACCCGACGTCGGATGGTCCGAGGAGGCTTGTACCCTAAAAGGTCCGTTCTCATGACCTCACCCCACGGTAACGGAAGAGGTCCCCGAGAAGGACTGGGTCCCTAGTTTGCTCAGAGGACGTAACGTCCGTCTACGAAATGGTAGACTCGGTGGTTCCTTCGGTTAAGGGAAGGGAAACGTATTCGTTTACCTCAACTCTTTAATATTTTCTGGTGTCATCAGGGTGTCCGTCCCCCCGGTACTTTTCAAGACATATATCAATATAAATTTTTGATTCTTTGACATAAAACAGAGACTAGATCCAGGAGGACATTCGTGATGTTTATGATTGAGTAATTAGGAGTGGGGATAGGACACTCCCAGGACGTTAACAGGATAAAGTGTCTATTTCGTTGACTTCGTGTCTTGTGTAAAATGTCTGTCAATTCCAAAACGGGATTATTTGGAGTGACTTAGGATAGATAGAAAGAGTTTCGTATAAATTGAAATTACATGAACTTCCTATATACTGTAATAGAACGAAGGAATGTGATTCTAGTTAAAAATTCCTGGAGTGCCCGTCTATCGAGACCGAAAGCCACTGGTTGACAAAGAATAGGTATACGAAAATAACACCATTTTCAGTGTTGTATATTTTGTGTGATAAGATTGGTGTAAATTGATATGTCAAGTCACCGTAATTCACGTAAGTGTGATACCACGTTCAGAGTTGTAGAGGGTGGAGGGGTTTAAAAGTGGAAGGGTTTGACTTTGAGACAGGGATAACTTGTGATTAGGGGGTAAGGGGGAGGGGAGGAGCCGTATATGGTTGCGTGTAAGACTGTGACACTTGAACTGATAGGATGTATGGAACATATTCACCTTAGTTTGTCATAACAGACTTGGATTATATATAACCTTAGTACACGGGTTCAAAAATAAGTCTTATAAAGCCCCCTGTTCCTGATTTCTCCGATTTCTAATACCTATACATCATTCTACCTAAAGAAAAAAATTTTTTTCTTTTACATCCTTGACTAAGAGTACTACTAAAACGAGGTCACACACCCTAAGTGAAAGAATCTAGACGTATCATCTAAGTCTTACGGAGGTGCGGTTCAGAAACTGGACAGGATTGGACCTTTTTTAGTCTGCAGTTAAATATAATTAATTTTTTTAGACCGAGATCTTCACCACTCGAAGTTAATAGTCTCAGTTACAGAAGTCTCAGAAGGGACTTCGGTCCGACGCGAGGTTCCCGTTGGCTTATATTTAAGACGGAAACGTCGGGACCCGGTACAGTCAAAGTGCGAGATTTTAAGACCGAAGGAGTGCTATGGATACTCTAGTTACCTTGGATATCATTTATACTTTTTACAGTTGGTGAAATCGGATGGTAACAAAAAAAAAAAAAAAATTAAGTTCTAAAACTTTGTATTACATCAAAACGTTCTCCCCCCGATCTACCCAGCTCTCTTCGCCAACCTCACACAGACAGGAACTGAGTCTGTAGTCCGTTTCGTTTCACCTCCATTCAACAGAGCGACACTGACGTCGGTCCGAGAGTCGAAATGTGGGACGAGAGTACCAATTACCCCGAAGGGTCTACCGAGTCACTATTTCTGAGACGGGTGGTTACGTCCTCTACGTCTAAGCTAGGGACCCAGTCCTTCTAGGGGACCTCTTCCGTTACCTTTGGGTGAGGTCATAAGAACGGACCCTTTAAGGTGTCTGTCTCCTCGGACCACCCGACGTCAGGTACCCCAGTGTCTCAGCCTGCGCTGACTCGTGTGTACTTGAGTTCCAATTCCCGGTACACCTCCACCACCCTGTCGGTAAAAGTGAGTGATCACACGAACTGGAAAGGTCAATATCGGAGAACAGAATTTTCGTCCGTGTTCGAATTCGTTATATGAAGAACTCACACTTTTTAGGGTCTCTTGGTTGTCCGTGTCACGACAGGGGAACTTTGGAAAGGGTCAAGTCATGATCCCTTTTACCGTCTGTTTAACTTAGTCTGAGCCACATCTGTCGACCCCCGTCCAGGTTCCTGTGGTAGTCTTTAGTGGAGTCTATTACAACGTGAACACACGTAGGTCACACGTAGACTTTGGGTGAAAGTAGGGGAGACGTGTAACGGGAACTACTATTTGTCGACGGCGGAGTCTAATAGATGTTCCTGTCTGCATGTAATAGCCCTCCAGACTACTATGGTCGCGTAGAATTACATTAGTGTAGTCTCGAATATTTGTGCAGAGCCGTCCTACCTCCCCTTCGGCAATGAGAGTGTGGAGTCCCGACATCTCCAGGGGGCACCTCCCTCTAGACAAAGACCGACAGTGGACTTCGTTCTCACCCCGCTAAAGGACCTCTGATGTCGTAGCCTCCTCATCTGAGACGACTCTTTACGGGTATTTGGTCTGACGAAAGGGAGGCTACACCCAGGACTGAGGTGGTCTTGACAGGTCGAACCACCTGAGGTATTTTATAAAATAAAGTTAGTGGGACCTTTGTAATTTTTTTACTTTTTTTCGGGTCGCTCTTTTGTCGTTCCGAATAAACACTGATACTAGTAGTCGAGAGGGGCCGACGACCCCCCGTCTTCACGTACCGGGGACTGAGGGAGGGAGCGTGTGGACGATGTAAGGTACACTTGTGCAGTTTGGGAGTTCGGACGAACTAATTAGTGGGTCGGGTTCTTAGACGCCTTATTTCAAGTACAATGGGCCTCTTGATATACTTCCCGGGAGACTCCAGTCCTACGTTCTGGTTTGTTTTAATTGCACGGACAGTGTAGGTAGTAGAACATTAGACGAAGGTCAAGGTATTGGGGGCTTGCAGACCTCACACGTATGGTTCTTGTAAAGACAAGCTACACCTAGTTTTGTCAAGTACCTGTTTCCCGAGACTTGAGAGGGGTGGTGGTTCTTTTAGTAATTGGTCAAGACGTTCAGTTTGTCGGGACCCTGACGTCAGTAGGCGAGTTTGGTTTAGAGTTCCCTGGATCTGTAAAAACTCTAAGAGAGTATTTACAAAGAACTCTGTATTACTGTTATTTTAAACTAAACTGGATTCTTATTCCTTATGTAACAATTGAAAGGCCGTTGTATGATTGAGCAAATCTAGTACATTTTCTATGTTTCGAGAGTGACGTGCTTTGTCAAAATGTTAATCAAGTTCGCTTGACTACAAGGGGTTTTATTTGACCGTCCTAATCTAACATTGGACTTTAATATTGCATATATGACGTAAAGTATGATAGTACTCTACTGAAAAATTTTAGTAAAAGATGAGAACAAAAGAAACACCGGTACGACCCAGAAACAGCGACGCACCCGTGAAGAGGTCAACACCTCTCGGCCCTGGTGAGAGGTCGACGACGTGATGAGGGCTCACAGCCCGAAGAGTGACACCACCGAAGGGTGTAGCGCCTCGTACCCGACGTCCCACTCCCCCGAAGACATCGACACCGCTCACCCGAGTCATCAACCCTGAGGGCCCGAGATCTCGCGTCCGAGTTATCAACGCCACGTGCCCGAATCGACGAGGTATCGTGCACCCTAGAAGGACCTAGTCCCCAGTTTGGGCCCGGAGGACGTAACCGTCCGCCCAAGAAGTGGTGAGTCGGTTGTCCCTTCCGGGAACTCTACTGAAAAATAACACTAGAGTCCTGTACCCCACCTATAAAGTTCCCGTCACACGGATGTGTAAAGTGAGTCCTCTTTCCCTCTGAGTCTCTGTGACACCCTCTTTGGGTTCCAGTGTGTCGTGAACGGGCCCGACCCGACTCTCTTCAGGTGTAGAGTGAACACAAGAGGAGAGTGTTAACTATAGTAAAAGTTCTAAAATACGATATTTGGAGGGTTAAGAGATTTTATGCAATTTCTAAACTGGTGTTCAAATAAAATACGATGATCGGGGGATCAAGAGCGTTTATGAAGTGGTGTTTCTAAACGTAGTGTCTAGTACACTTATAATAAGTACCTAAACAAGTAAAGTTTCGTACGTAAGGATCTGAGGACTGTCTTATCCTTCGACCTGTTGGTCCTATAAAATACAAAACCAGTAAATATGAGGGTAACAGACCCTTCTGTGCAAAATCCATATTAAAGGTACATCTCTTCGGACATACCAAATCGTCGATCCTACTTTTTCTTACCTTTGTCACAAGAGTGGGAATCTTTAAGTCTATAATGTGAGTCAAAACACCCGATTCTCACAGGTGACTAATACGTTCTCACTGTGGGTTAATGTGTAATTAAAACCATTGTAATCCTCACTAAGAATTTATTTTTATTTCCCCGTCATAGTGACACCAAATGTCCGGTCATCTTAGACTTCACTGTTCTGAAACTAAGTAGGTTGTCATTCGTTTACTCTTGGTACACGGTGCTTTTTAAGACGTAAATAATAAAGTAAAGTAGGAATGTGGGTGGAAGACCGTAAGAGACACGGGTAAGGACTGTTACTTTGACCCCTGGTCACTTCCTGTAAGATCTTTAGTATCTGTGTCAGTACACTGTTCCGACTCGAGCCTTCAGTGTGTGTAGAATAAGGTTGACAGGGTTCCATCTGGTCACTGTGACCTTAGGGTGAGACTTGTTCCAGTCGTGATGGGAGGGAGGTCTTTTGAATTACAAAATTCGAGACCTATGGTAAAAAACGGTGTGTTTTTTTACACTTTCATACAGTTTTATGTTTTCACTTAGACGAGAATGAGTAGTGGAAGTCGTCCTTTTGTCCTTTACCAAAAATGATTCTTCGTGCCTCCACCACTCCTGTCCCACCCGGACTCCGAACCACCGTGTCCCCCCGTGTTTCCGTATGACGGACGACACTCCCCAAAACCCCCTCCCACCCCTCCACGAACCACGAACCTATTACTAGGTCTGTAGTTATACTTACGAAGTCAGTTGTTTAGGACTAGTTATAATCGAGACACGATCCATTGTTGTTCCATTCTGCGGATTCCATTCCCCGGACGGAGGGTTTCCGAGTCAGACCTTCTTCCCCTCTGTCTTATACCTTATTCGTTATTTTATGGTGTGCAACTGTCGATATGATGCCCGAAGGTACGTCGCACTCCGTGCGTGACCCCTGACCGGGGGGCTATACCCCTCCACTGTGCAGGACCTCCTTCACTGTAAAGAAGACCCCAGAGTTTTTTATTCCTCCTCAAAAGGACCGTCTCTTCTTCCCTTCCCGATAGGTCCGTCTCGAATAAAGGTTTCCGTGTCTCCAACCTCTCTAGTGCCACACAGAACCTTTACCTTCTACCAAGAGGTACCGGTGTCGGGTGTTGCGTGGGACAGTTCTCCACCCCCGTTACCGCTCTACTACGACCTCTCCACCCGCCCTTCGGATTAAGACTCAGACGGCAAACATGTGACACTCCTCAGTTTCCCAAAGTCCCTTTCTTCACACTTCACACTTCTAGTACAACCTCCGAAACACCTTCTACCCGACCTCTCTCGGTCCGTTCACCGTCCCTCCGACCGACAACACTTGAGATGAACCTTCCTAGGCGCGTCGTTGTGTCGGTGGGTCGACCATTCACTCCTACCCCGGTCCCACTCTAGGACGACCACCAGGGAAGAGGGACGGTTCTGTCTGTCTGTCTGGTTCACTTCACGAGATTGTAGACCCGACGGGTCCTTCTAACCGTGGGGTAGGGTTATGAGAATAGACCTTTGAGGGTACCTGTCTCCTCGGACCATCCGACGTCAGGTCCCCCAGCGTTTCTCAGCCTGTACTGACTCGTTGAAGTGCAAGTGAGACGTGAAAGTACGTGACCTCTTTCTTTACCGTTGGGTGAGGTCACAAGAACGGACCTCTTAGGGTCCCTACCCCCTCGGACCACCCCAGATACCCCAACGTGTCTCAGCCTGTACTGACTTCACTGAATCGGTCGTCGTCCTCGTTTGTCGCTGTCTACCCAAGTTTTTATTATCATTTTCTTTCTTCTTTTCGAAAATGAAACCCAAATCTAAGGATGACAGAACACCTGGTCCAATTGGTGGGTTTAGTTGTGTCGAGTCGATAACTCTTTTTGGTTGTGTTGTGTCAGTACCCTTGACTCCCTTCGAACCCGAAGAACCCGAAGGAACCACCGAGTCTACCATTTCTTAGACGGACATTACGTCCTCTGGGTCCAAGTTAGGAACTTGGTCCTCCTAGGGGACCTCTGCCCTTACCGTTGGGTGAGATCATAAGAACGGACCTCTTAAGGTACTTGTCTCCTCGGACCTTCCGATGTCAGTCACCCCAACGTTTCTCAGTTCGTGCTGACTCGCTAAGAGTAAAAGTCAAAGAACAATTTGGTTGGTTTCAGTAGTTCAGGACTGATAAGGGTACACGGTCTTAATTCTGTGTTTGCTCAAGGAAAGTCTCATCCAACGTAGTTAAGAAAAGATTCTCGTCTTCCAGTGATGGAATCGGAAAACAGATTTTTCTTTCGGTTGACCGTTCTTTTATATAGTAGATGTCTGATATAAACGTCGACCAGGGGTTCTACGGGTGACGTTTCGTCAGGACCTAGTGTTGGTAGTAGTACTCTGACTCTAGTATTCGGATTTCGGGATACCGAGCCTATAGTCCCGTCCTGTAAATGAGGCAAAAGGTCTTTTGAGTTTAGAAGTTGCTTCGTTTTTAAGAGTTTTAGACTTTGTGGTTTGCCGGGAGGATCTCGGACGAGTATTAAAATGAGGTTTCTCACCCTAGATACACCTCTTAGAGAAAAGTCAAATCTGTGTCTAAAAGCCTGTGGACGTAAAGAGGACTTCCTGGGGACTCTGAAACATAGTCTCGTACTTCAGTACCCCACAGTAGTCCAAAGACCCCGACGGAGGAGGAGTGTACTCTAATTATAAGTAGACATGGGAAACTCAATTTCACTCACCGTTCGGCCCCCTGTTCCATAGTGTAAGAAATTATGGTACGAAGTATAGCATACATGGTTTAGTAATTTTCTTTGTCTCGTACGACACAGAAACTAACCAGTGTCTACCCTCTTTTGGTCGGTGGTATTATTTAAGTGTCTCCACCTCACACAGCAGTGTGTGCTTTCGTCCTACACACTGGGTCCTCCACACACACCCACCCCCCTCAATCCCGGTGTACAGTAAAATGACGACACCCAGACGAGGGTGCAGTCATCGTTACACAAGGAGGTTTTGTCGAGGTTACGGTAGTGGCTACGGTGCCGCGAGACGGTCTGGGTGCACCGTGAATGGTCCATGACGTCAGCGACCGCGAGCCAGAGTCCTCACTTGAGGCTTCTGTACCCCTACTAAAGAGGTAAAGACTACTAATACCGGGACTTTCCCACTTTTCCGTACAGTCGTCGGTTAGAGTATTCGTGACGCTAAAACACTACTGCGGTGTCGAACCAAGTCTTATGTGTACTGTGAGAGTCCCCTGGAAACAAGGAAGTTGAACGTGTCGTTTCGAGTCACATTGGTCGAGACCTCGGGAGTGGGATGACATCCATAGAGATTCTCGTGCTGCAAGAGAAAAAGACGATCAAATTACGGGTCGTGGTTCGTATGGTAAACCGTGTACTGTCTACGGGTCACTTATTTACCTACCTAGTTAGTCACTAGGTGTCTCCGAGTGAGACCCGATCACGGGAGGTTCTCTTGAAGGACACTAGGAATGTTACACACGGAATTTGACTCGTCAGGTTCTACCGTCGTTGGTCGGGGTACACCCATGACTCGTAACCTTAGTACCAGTCACGTTCGACTCCCCGAAGGGTCCACCGCGATCACCATTTCTCGGGTAGAGGGTTACGTCCTTTGTATTCTTTGCACCCAAACCGGGGACCCAGTCCTTTCAGCGGACCTCCTTTCGTACCGTTGGGTGAGGTCATAAGAACGGGCCTCTTAGGGGTACCTGTCTCCTCGGACCGCCCGATATCAGGTATCTTGACGTTTCTCAACCTGTACTGACTTCGCTGAATCGTACGTGCGTGCGTCACGTTTGACTCTTCGACTTATCAAGTAAAATAAAGTGATATTAATTAAATCGAAATTCAATTCGTCAGTGTTCACCCGATCACGAACTTCATCAGCTGTCCCGTCAAGGTTCACAAGCAATGAGTCATAGACACCCGGTCGTCGTGCCCGGAGTGGACCCTCGATCAATCTTTACGTCTGAGAGTCCAAGAGGCGTCTGAAGGACATGACTTTAGACGTAACAGTAATCTAAGGGTCTCCTAAACCTCCGTGTAATTTTAGACTCTCGTCGACTGGATCTGAGGACTCAAAGATCCCATTGTAGAAGCCAGGTCCCTTTTGGTGACAGTAGAGTTTCAAGTCCTTTAAGTGTTTGAGGGTTTTTACACGGGTTCTCGATGACGACTGAGGTCCTGAAAACTCTCTTGTCTCGAGGGGTTTCGGCTGTAGATTTCCTCTTCTGTGTCCTAGCTAGTTATCGTTGAAGGGGATTCGGAGAAGGGCACCTCGGAGGACACGAGTCCGGAACAAGACGTCACCAGGGACGTCGTGGATGAAGGGTTTACAGCTAGTCGACACCACCTTCCGACGGTCAAGATGTTGTTTGGGTTCACCGACCCCCTTGACGTAAGATAAACTTGGGGTTTCGACGGGTCAGTCCCTCGGTCTCTGGACGCCCGGGTTGTGTGAAGAGACACTTTTGGGTGCCCGTACCCCTTACGGTAGTTACTCGAGTCGAGATCCACCTACGGAACAACTGTGCCCCTCCAACGTAAGAAACACGGTTGTTCGGGGACCGTGGGGAGTGAGGGCGACGTCTCCGTCCGACAGGGACTGAACCTTTGTTAGGGATAATTCCCGACGTCGACGGGCTGGGGAGGGGGAGGGAGAGTGGTGGACACGGGTCAACGACGACAGTATCTTTGACCTCCTCCCCCCGTCCGTTTCCTCCTCCACTGTGGTTTTTAGAACCCCCACAATCTCTTAAATCCCTAGGTCCTCCTTTTACCACCTTCGCCATTCCTTTACCTCTTCAAACCCCTCTGACTGGGACCCCTCTTCTACGGAACACGACTTTGTGTGTGGAGTGAAGAAAATAATACGACGGTTTGTTATCCTGTTTAATTTCTAAGGAACGACATTCGGGTCTCAGTGAACATTTTACGTTGGTGGAGAGGGATGGGGTTCTTTCCACTATGGTTGGTAAGTGTTTAGTCACACTCAATTGACTTTAACAAAAACAGGATGAATTGTCGACTCTTATTGACATTACTCTCCTCAGAACTATCTCCTACTTCTTTGAACCTCTTGAACTTTATTCCCCAGTCCTTACAGTTCCAATCCCGGATTAGAAAAGAAAAAAGAATAACACCACTTTCAGTGTATTATATTTTGTATGATAAAATTGATAAACTGACATGTCAAGTCTCCGTGATTCATGTAAGTGTAATAACACGTTGAGAGTTGGAGTAGGTAGAGGACTTAAAAAGTGGAAAGATTTGACTTTGAGACGGGGTAACTTGTGATTGAGGGGTGTTGTCATAAACAGACATGGATTACATATACGTCCAGTCCTTGGTTGTCAATCTTGACCTGTACCTTGTTGTCTGACCAAGGTTTATCCTTTACCTCATGTAGTTCCGAGGATATAACAGTGGGACGAATAAATTGAATGTACGTCTCATGTAGTACTCTTTACGACCCGACTTCTTTGTGTTCGACCTTAGTTCTAACGGTCCTCTTTATAGTTATTGGAGTTTATACGTCTACTGTAGTGGGAATACCGTCTTTCACTTCTCCTTGATTTTTCGGAGAACTTTCACTTTTTCCTCTCACTTTGTCAACCGAATTTCGAGTTGTAAGTCTTTTGATTCTAGTACCGTAGACCAGGGTAGTGAAGTACCCTTTATCTACCCCTTTGTCACCTTTATCACCGTCTGAATTAAAAAACACGAGGTTTTAGTGACGTCTACCACTGACGTCGGTACTTTATTTTTCTGTTAATGAGGAACCTTCCTTTCAATACTGGTTGGATCTATCGTATAAGTTTTCGTCTCTGTAATGAAACGGTTGTTTCCAGGTAGATCAGTTTCAATACCAAAAAGGTCATCAGTACATACCTACACTCTCAACCTGACACTTCTTTCGACTCGCGGCTTCTTAACTACGAAAACTTAACACCACAACCTCTTCTGAGAACTCTCAGGGAACCTGACGTTCCTCTAGGTTGGTCAGGTAAGATTTCCTCTAGTCAGGATCCACAAGGAACCTTCCTTACTACGATTTCGACTTTGAGGTCATGAAACCGGTGGAGTACGCTTTTCGACTGAGTAACCTTTTCTGAGACTACGACCCTCCCTAACCCCCGTCCTCCTCTTCCCCTGCTGTCTCCTACTCTACCGACCTACCGTAGTGACTGAGCTACGTGTACTCAGACTCACTTGAGGCCCTCAACCACTACCTGTCCCTCCGGACCGCACGACGCTAAGTCCCTCCGGATCGTACATCGTTTCTCAACCTGTACAGACTCACTGACTTGACTTACATATGACCTTACGTAAAAATTCCAATTGTATACAGGATATTTGTCTGACATGGAAGAAAAGGGGCAGGATATGTCTTCCAAGAGTAATCGACAGATAAAATATGTATCATCACATATACACAGTCAGAGGATTAGAGGGTCAAGTAGAGTGGGAGGGGGATGGGGACAACCACAGGTAAGAAAACAAGAGATGTAGACAGAGAGATAAAGACCAAACGTTTATCGAAGTAGACATGTACCGCTTCATGCAATCTTTCTCTTTTTATTTGTAACATGTAACGTGTGTACACCTTAGATCCTTTCGTCATGTTCCGGAGTAGAATTTCATCGTTCTTCCCGAGACTCTTGTACACCCTGCTCTCGTTTTCCGTAAGACGTCGGTTAAGGGTGCCGTTAGAAGACAAAGGTTCAAAAAGGACCTTCGATCAGAATTGAGAAAAGAAAGGGAAAAGGATGTATCGGGGACTTAAGGTCGAAGGTCCGAGTCTGATCTGTCCACCCATCGACCCTCCCTTCATTTTCTGTTACTCCTTCTCCTCCTTCCGTCTCTTTCACCTCCGACCCCACAGTAAGTCACACCGGACACCCCTCCTCGGTCGGTTGCAGGTTGGTCTGCACCTTCTCGGAGGAGATCCTGGGTTCACAGCCCGTCAGTCCCCGGACGAGGCAAACCAAGATAATATAAGGTTTACGAACTGTGGCACGGACAGTGGATCGTCCTCGGGGTACTTATAATTAACTTATATTCTTGTCTACTCTCTACTTACCTATTTCTCCCACACCACGTATATGTGTCGTCTGATGATGAGTCGGTGTCTTTCCCTACTTCAACCCAGTGGACGTCTCTACACACACCTGGGTCTCATAAAGCATGTCTTACTACATACAGTCTTTCTCTTTTTTTTGTTTATAGCAAATTACCGATCTACCGTAGTGGCTGAGCTACCTGCACTCAAACCCACTTGAGGCCCTCAACTACCTGTCCCTCCGGACCGCACGACGTTAAGTACCCCAGCGTTTCTCAGCCTGTGCTGGCTCGCTGACTTGACTTGACTTGACTTGCGTATATACACCTTAGATCTTTTACCATCTCTACTTGTGTAGACGTCCCGTCCTTGTCTCTGTCTCTGTGTCTCTTATCTACACACCTGTACCCCTCTCCCCTCTTCCCCTACCTGACCCTCCGACCCAAACTGTGTGTCTGTGACGGTTCATATTCTGTCTGTCGACCACCTTGGACGATATATCGTGTCCGTCGAGTCGAGTCACGAGACACTACTGGATCCCCTCACCCTGGGTCCCTTAGTTCTAACGGTCCTCTTTATAGTTATTGGAGTCTATACGTCTCCTGTGGTGGGAATACCGTCTTTCTCTTCTCCTTGATTTCTCAGAGAACTATTTTCACTTTCTTCTCACACTTTTTCGACCGAATTTTGAGTTGTAAGTTTTTTACTTCTAGTACCTTAGGTCAGGGTAGTGAAGTACCGTTTATCTACCCTCTTGTTACCTTTATCACTGTTTGAAATAAAACCCCCCGAGGTTTTAGTGACGTCTACCACTGACGTCGGTACTTTACTTTTCTGCGAACGAGGAACCTTCTTTTCGATACTGTTTGTCACATAATTTTTCGTCTCTGTAATGAACCGGTTGTTTCCAGGTAGATTACTTTCGATTCCAGAAAGGTCACCAGTACATACCTACACTCTCGACCTGGTATTTCTTTCGACTCACGACTTAACTACGAAAACTTGACACCACAACCTCTTCTGAGAACTCTCAGGGAACCTGACGTTCCTCTAGGTAGGTCAGGTAGGATTACCTTTAGTCAAGACTTATAAGTAACCTGCCTGACTACAACTTCGACTGTGAGGTTATGAAACCGGGGGACTACACTTCTTGACTGAGTAATCTTTTCTGGGACTACGACTCTTACTAACTTCCGTCCTCCTCTTCCCCTGTTGTCTCCTACTCTACCAACCTACCGTAGTGTCTGAGTGACCTGTACTCAAACTCGTTTGAGTCCCTCTATCACTTCCTGTCCCTTCGGACCGCACGACGTCAGTTACCCCAGCGTTTCTCAGCCTGTGGTGACTTACTTACCTGTTGTTGCTGTTTCCCCTCACCCTACCCCCTCACTCCAGGTTCTCTCTTCTCTACATACATATGAATGTCGACTAAGTGAAGCAACACGTCGTCTATGATTTGTTATGACACTTCGTTGATTTGAGGTTAATCTTTTCTTTCGTTACCTACTCTCTTGAAGCCTCCTCGAAACGGAACTTAGACTCCCTCCTTCTCTCGTCTTGATCCTCCGTCGTCTACAAACGAATGTGTTCCTTTCACCCCACCTTCGGTGTCGTGGCTCTCCCTCGAAGTGAACCTATGGGCGACGGAGACGGTAGAAAGGAAGACGAGGACGACTAATCCGCTCAGGTGGGCAGTGAGGGTTGGGACCCCGGACGGAATGCAGTCAATGAGGGAGACACAAGGGTCGGAGAGGGAGATTGACCGAGAGACAAGTACCAAGTTTTGGTACGAGTTTTGTGAAACACTAATTTTAGTTTGTTTTAACTTGGGTTTTGGTTTGTTTATAATGAGAGGAGGACACTTTGGGTGAAGGTCCCAGAAGAAGGAGAGAACCCTTTGGTTCCAAATGTGGAACAAACAAATAAAAGGAAATTATAGAAGAAATTATTCTGTAATGTCGTGTGTTGACTCGGGGATCGCACAGTCAATTTGTACCTCTACCTCTAGGTACGTCTCCTCTTCCCTTTGTTACAGCAGAATTGGGGTAAGGAAGCCGTTGATTACCTTTATGTCTTTTGTTTTCCTCCTTAAGACACGTAAAATAGTTCAGAAACTTCTGAGACATTGTCAAAATCTTACTTGAAACGTCACTACATAATTTCTTAGAAGTTTAATTTATTACTCCTACAAATTTTTGACATTAGAAGATGTCCTCTAAATTCTGTTTGTGTGTTTTTTACTGTGTGTCTTAGATGTAAGTTCCAGAGAGACAAGTGTAGAGGGTGACTAGGGAACTTTCGTCCATTTGAGTACGGAACGGGGAGAGATATGGACTGATGGGAGTACTCAGAGGTTCATCGGAGGAACGACGACGTGAGGGACCCGTACTGGAGTAAGGGGTGAAAGGTCCGTAACCACCCAGGGAGGACTGGGACTGAAGGCCCTGAGAGGAGGGGGACCAACGGGAGACCGGAGGGTCCTATGAGGGGAGAGTCTGAGGAGGGATGGAGGACGTACCGACACTTGACAATGAGACAGAAGGACGGAGACGGACCCGTGAGTGAAGGGTGGAAGAATTGGGGGTTCGAAACCAAATCTCCGGAGAGGAGGCTCAAGGTAATCGGACCACGAGGAAGGTTATGTATTGTGTATGACAAAACAATAAGAAAGGAATTGACAGATGGAGGACTCGGTCGTGTATTCGAGGATTCCGTTCTTGGTACAGACACGACGAGTGTGATACCGGGGTGATGACACGTGTCTCGGTCCGTCAGTGTTCGTCATGACCGATGTCTTAAAGGTTCCAGGACCCGGTTTATTTTTACGTCGACGACGATTCGGTGAAGTCAGTACAGACTGACACGCTGGGGTATCTGCCGTCGGATGGTCCGAGGGGGCAGGGACCAAAAGAGGTCCGTTCTTGTGACCTCACCCAACGGTAAAGGAAGAGGTTACGTACCTTCACTTTTCACTTTCCCTTCCGCGAGTCAGCACAGGCTGAGAAACACTGGGGTAACTGACGTTGTACGGTCCGAAGGGATAGTGATTGAGGGTCTCGAACGAGTTTGAGTACAGTTTTTTTATTGTGTATCAATAAATTTTTAAATCTAATAAAAAAGTACAATTTATTACTCTTAAATTTCTGACACTGTTATCCCGTACTTCGGTTTATACTCCCGGGAAGACTCACACCCCAGGACACTGATGTATCCAGTGTACGGGTTCTTATTTAGTAATCGAAATTGCTGTTGTGTACGGCTACTGAGGTCTATAGGAAAGGTCGGGTGTATAGAGACGGCACGAGGTCGGATTTATCGAGGACGGCCGTTTGTAAGTGAGTCCATGAGTGCCCACAGAGTCTGAGCCGTACAAAGTCTGAACTACTGGGGGGGGGCGTGTCGTGTGGGGGTTTTAGCAGGAAGGTCGTAAGGGTCTAAGTCCCTTGTCGTTGGGAAAGGTGGTTCCCCGGGTAACGACTTCGGCAGAATCGGAAACTTGAGAAGAGTGGGACGTATAGGTCTGTCCGTCGCTAGGACATCGCGGGTTGGGGAGTTGTCGTCCGCCTCGACGGGGGACGGAACCAAAGAAGACAATGGCAGACCCAAGTCCGGGGTAGCCTCGAACAGGCGGACTGAGTCCTCGAGAGTCAGGACGGGAGGAGCCTTGGGACGAGGGGTCCCAGTGGTTCTAGTAAAATTTCGTAGTGTAGGACGGGGACCCGTGGAAGGGTCGTAAAGGTTTGAGAAAGTAATAGACCCAAAACGGAGACAAAGACCAAAGTCGGAGTATGAACGATAAGGAAAGGATGAGGCAGAGGGAAACGGACTGGTTGGCTGAGGAGAGACTCTGGGTCGGATCGTCGTACAGGAGGGTCGGATGAAAGTAACGGAGAAGAGACCCTGGGGTGCCACAGTACATAGACCATATCGGGAATTCACCTACTGGAGACACTGACGGGGATTGATGGACTCCCGTAGAAGACTCGTCTCGGGTTCGGGACCAGAGACTTCTAGGTCGTGAGTCTCGGACCAGACACTGTCTGTACGTTATTGATAAACGACCTTCCTATTCACTGATTTATCTATACTCACTCGACCTGAACCTACCTACTTGTCTGCATAGGTCTTCACTGTCAGAGTTTATTCTGAAAAGAAGTATTAATACTGAACATTAACGGATTAAAAGATACCAGACTCAGGAGTTTTTAGTTATTCGGAAGGGTGACCAAAATGTTTTTCTGTCACCTGGACTTTCCTACGACAAGACCGACTTCGTGGTGACTTTTCACTGAGTTTTCTATTCCTCTTTTATTTATCCCGGGGACGAGAATCACCCCTCTTCCGTTACCGTAGGGTGAGGTCATGAGAACGGACCTTTTAGGGTACTTGCCGCCTCGGACCATCCGACGTCAGGTACCCCAGTGTTTCTAAGCCTGTGCTGACTCGCTGAAGTGAAAGTGAAAAGTGAGAGTACGTAACCTCTTCCTTTACCGTCGGGTGAGGTCACAAGAACGGACCTCTTAGGGTCCCTGCCCCCTCGGACCACCCGACGGTAGAGACCCCAACGTGTCTCAACCTGTGCTGACTTCACCGAATCGTCGCCGCCGTCGTCGTCGCCGTCGCGAATCACCCGTCTCTTCCGTCTTACGTCGGTGGCGATCCGAATGAGACACAGAAGTAAAGTTTAAGTATGTGCTACTCCATAGTCGTAGGTCGAGGTTACAAGTAACCACCCCATTAGGATGGATTAATACGAGCATTCATCTAGTAACATAGATTTAGGGAGAGACGTGTCTCGTAAGAAGTGAAAACAAACTTGATAGTTCAAGAAGGAAGCACTCCGTAGACGCCTAATTTCTTACTGTCGCACAGACTCTCAGTTTGAGAGGTCAGGGACGTAGTGTTACGAGAATACACTAAGGACCGAAGGAAAACTAGAGAGAAAGTACGGAGACTAGAACCCTAGTTAAACAGTCTCTCGTCCAAAGGTTGGACCTCGTCCCGTCACTCTCCCTTCTTCAAAGTTTCCCTTGTCTCATGTGCGCTTCCGAAAGTTTCGGACAGGATTCGTTTGTTATCTCTGCACGGAAATTTCGACGTAAGGGAGTGGTATCCTCGGATGTCTGAAGTATCGAAGACGAAGTAATAAAGTGTCTTGCAAAAATGAGTCCCCTCTTTTATTAGATGTCGTCGTTACTCACGGTTCCTCTCAATCCGTATACGGGACTGGAGAGAAGACCCCGGAGTCCAGATCTGGACACCTACTGACACCAGTCCTACTGTAAAGGAAGTGGGTGAGTCACAAACCACTGTCTGGTCCACTCCTTCAGTGGTCCCCAACCCACTAAATCAGTCCACCGTTGGTGAACGGTCGACCATAGGGTATGGTATGTCTCCCGTGCCAAGGATTCGTATAAGACGTTTCAATTCCGATCGGAAAGTAAATGTCTCTAATTGACTTTATATGTACGAAATTAAAGAATAGGTATTTTATCTACCCCGTCACAAACATTGTACCACTTACCATTCCAAATTACACAAAAACACTGAATTGACGTTCCTACCCTCTTTTCTTCCATTTCGTTTCTGTGGCCGTCAATTGACGCGAGGGGCGATGGCATAATCGGTGTATCCCCTTGTACCCGTTAAATAAGGATTGACTACTCTTTACGCTCAAGTCTCTTATTCAGGATCTCTTAAGACGATGAACATAGGAGACCACAGTGTTAAACCTCATTTTTTCTAAATGAAAAAAGGGGGTTCGACCAGTTTTACATTTGACTCTCTTTTTATTTCCCGGTTTGTCCGACGAGTAAAGTCTATAAGAGAGTTAAAATGTGAAAGAGAATTCCTCTAGTGTGATTGAGGGTAATTTGGGGTAGAGTCTCGTCCTCCCTATGAGAGATTTCCGTAGACTCTTTGTACGTTTTCCTTTTTTCTTATTTTCACCGCTAATTTATTGACTGTCTTCCCTTTTACGTTTATAAGTCATTTGTGTCTTTTTCTTCGAGATGGAGTGCTCAGGTCCTTTTCCGTTTACTCTCGTTTTCCTTATATTAGAAAATGTAGTCTGACCGTTTGTAAATAACTTTTTTAATTGTTGTGTATTATCGAGAGTGTCCCACTCCCCTTTTTAGTAAGAGTATTAATTCCTCTTGTACTTAATATGTAAAATTTGTAGAAGTTTGACATTGACCCTGAAGGGCCCACTAGGTCACCAACTCTTAGACGGACGGTTATGTCCCCTGGGTCCAAGTTAGGGACCAGACCTTTCTAGGATGTACGACACCCCGTTAATTCGACGGTGTGGCGTCGATGACTCGGGAACTCGATGTTGATCCCTCGGGACACGGGATCTCGGGCACCAGGAGTTGTTCTCTTCGGCAGAGACGCTCGTCGGACGTGTGGTGTTGCTTCTTATCGGGGGCGAACACTGTTGATCTCTTTCGGGCTCACGTCGTTATTTCTGGGTCGTGTCGGTTTTGATTTATTTTAAAATTTTTTAATATTGATGTTTTTTTCCAAGTCGACAGGATGACACCCCTTATATAGGATTTCTTTATTTTGCCAGTCAAGTTCAGTTGTTAGGTAGAAACTGTAGTGAACACGTTTCTGACCTTTGTGAGACTTACAGACAGTGCTCCCCTTGACAACTCACCTAACCATACATTAGTCATACTATCATATGTCAGTGAATTTTTTTTTCAGACAAGAGACTGGACCTCCATAGTTCTCCATAAATGACAATTCCTTCTTTTCGTGAAAAGTCTCATTATACACCTTATTAGGGTAAAAATATTTTTGTTTTTGATATAGATCTAGAAGAGACATACACGGACCCACGAGTCGACGAAGTCAGCGCAGGTTGAGACGCTGGAGTACCTGACATCGGTGGGGCCGAGGAGACAGGTGCCCTAAGAGGTCCGCTCCTATGACCTCAACCGACGGTACGGGAGGCGGTCCCCTATAGAAGGACTGGGTCCCTAGCTTTGACGTGGAGGACGTAACGTCCACCTAAGAAAGTGGTGACTCGGTGCCCCCTTCATGTGCTCCGCAGATCAAGGTCCGGTTTTAGGAGACACACAAGGAAGTCCGAGACGACTCGTCTGGACACCCCTTCGACGGGAGGAGTGGGGACCACGAGCCGGTCCCAGTCGTCCCTCGACGTCCGGTCCCGAGGGAGGGCAGAGGGAGGGAAAATCTGCAAATGTGTGAAAGGACGGAAGGGTCGGATCCGTACAGGTGGTCCTCAGAACCGAGTCTGAACCTCAGAACCGAGTTCTGAGAAGAGACGAGGGTCATGAAAAGGTGAGGAAGAGGAGAGGTAGTGGATGGACGGTGGGGGTGGGGTGGGGGACCAGGTCTCCGTTCCGAAGAGTCTAAGGAAAACGGGACGACACAAACGACAGGTAGTAACGGACTGGGACTGGCCCCGGGAACACCCCTTTTACTTGTGAAACGAAAGGAGAAGCGGAGGACCGACGTGATAGTGGTACTCACTTATGTAGAAGCGACAAAGATTGACCGGTGCACCGACAGACTACTGTATTTAATACAAACTTACTCATCCCCCTTTCCATACCTTCATCCTTTCAATTAAAAGGAAATCTGTGGAAACATAGTAGACTGAGTATCCTTAGTACAATGTAAGGAAGGTGTGTAAAACTTCTCCTTAAATAAACGGGTCTAGACCGACACATAAGTGTTTTCTTATAAGTGGTTCTTAGGAGGACTGACGACTAAGTAGAAACAATGTGATGGTCAGAAGTACTTGGGACACACTGGGCTCGTAACTCACAGGTTTCTTAAGAAGGACCTTGGGTTCGTAGAGAGCCTCGAGTCAGCACTGATGTTTTCTGAGGACATTGACGTAGTCCTCGACGACTCTTAGGTCCCTGTCTTAAGACAATATTTTTCACTCTTGACCACTTCCGGTTTTTACCAACACGGAAAGGGGCAGTGAACGATATTCTTCTCTGGGTGTCTTCATCCAAGTCTTGACGGCTTGTACGAGTGTTTACCTCTACTCCCTTTCTGTAAGACGCACTCTTTACTTGCCTCACTGGACTTCCTAAGCAATCGGGAAGAGACCTACCAACCTAGCGTAAGGAAAATCAGTGTATCTTCCCATACCTGTCATCGTTAGAAGGAAGAGGAGGGTTTCGGACCCGGAAGACCTGATCAGATTATGTGAGTAAAGAGACTCCTGGATACTTGAACTTTGACATAGAGAATCCGTGACTGACATATGTAGGGACATCTTTACATATGACAATAAAAAGTCGTCACTGACTGTGTAAAAGTTACACAACTTAGTCACTGTGAACCTATTTCACTTTTGTTTTGTAGGGGGAGACGAAGGTTAAGTTACTGACATAGACAACGGACGCCCGACGGGTGGTGGTGTGTTGACGGTCTCAAGTTCCCACTCCGTCGGTGGGTCCCCAGATCTACACCAACTCCCTACCCTCTCCTTAAAGAATATCTAGTGACGACCCTCAGTCACCTTATCCGTCCTCGTTTGTCGGTCAATGTGAAAGATAACGAGTCTTCTGTAGAAGGAGGAAGGTCCCGTTCGTCGTGAGTTGTATATGACCACTCCCAACACCTGTTTCACGACATCAAATACAGGTATCGATGTGAGCCCTAGAAAGAGTGACACACCGAGTCCAACATTTCTTAGACGGACGTTACATCCTCTAGGTCCAAGTTAGAGACCCGAGCCTTCTAGGGGACCTCTTTCCTTACCGTTGGGTGAGGTCATAAGAACGGACCTCTTAGGATACCTGTCTCCTCGGACCACCCGGTGTGAGGTACTCCAGTGTTTCTCAGCCTGTACTGACTCACTGATGCATGTGTGGGAGACCTCGAAGGAGTGATCCATCTTGTGGGAGTACCTCTCAAAGTCTTTCACGGGGGAGCGAGACCCTACGACAACCCAAACTTGTCGTCTCCGAGTACGTGTGTAGACGGAAAGGTCGGAAAGCAAGTGACTTTACTCTACGACAACGGAACCATGGGCTGTGTCGAGAATGTGGTAATCAATGTCGATGGGTCTTTCGAAGTCTCAGTTCAGTTCCTCGTTGTGTGACTTCAAAATCCTCCTTCTCCTTCAGACCTCTTACTACCTCCCGTTTGTGTCCTTTGAGGTCGACCGTGAAGGAAGGACACTCGGAGTCCTTCGGATTTACGGGGACAAGACGAGCTGTGTAAAGTCTCGTTGTGGAAAGTCGGGAGACCGGAGGAGTTCCGTTTTAGAAACCGGAATTCTGGTTTTTGTAGGATTTTAAGTGTTAGTTTACTAAAACATTTATCCACGATACATTTATACCATGTTCCTATTATTACTATGACATCGAAAAGTCGAAGTTATCTTCCAAAACAAGTTCACCGTGTTTCTGACCCCCTTTTACTTGTATAAATACATAGGGTCCACCGCGACCACCATTTTTCGGTCTGATCGACGGACGGTTACGTCCTCTGTATCTCTACTCTCAAACTAGGGACCTAGTCCTTCTAGGGGACCTCCTCCTTTACCGTTGGGTCAGTTCATAAGAACGGACCTCTTAGGGTGCCTGTTTCCTTGGACCACCCGATATCATGTACCCCAGAGTTTTTCTCAGTCTGTGCTGACTTCACTGAATCCTACCTACATAGGGAATATATAACTATATCTCCAAATATCAATATCTACATCTAATATATATTATATATAAATATAAATTTTTAGAAGTATATATTTAGAGGTAAATATTTATATATGTGTGTGTGTGTGTGTGTATATATATATATATATGTGTGTATGTATATACTTTTAGAGGATCGAATTATTAGTATCTTAGAGAGCCACCTCGACTTTATCGTTTCTTTAGGTTTTAGCGGTCCGATGCTCTGAACTCTTCGTGAATTACCACAGACCTTCAGGGCAGAGGTATCTCCTTTTACAATTCCTTCTATTTGCAGTCCCGAGTTCGAGGAAGGACTTCCGTCTTAGGTTTGGTTCAACGAAGTGAAACACTTTGTGTAACCAAAGAAGAGAGACGTCGTATCTTTGACGAACGGACGTTTCACGAGAGTCTGAGAAACTTTCTCAGGTCCTTTACATGGGTACACTCTCTACCTGGCATTCTTTCCGACTCGTGACTTCTTAATCGCGAAAACTTGACACCACGACCTCTTCTAAGAACTCTCGGAGAACCTGACGTTCTGGTTTGGTCAGTTAGGATTTCCTTTAGTTAGGACTTATAAGTAACCTTCTTGACTTCGACTGCGAGGTTATGAAACCGATGAACTACGCTTTTTTACTGAGTAACCTTTTCTGGGACTACGACCCTTTCTGACTTCTGTCCTCCTCTTCCCCCACTGTCTCCTGCTCTACCAACCTACCGTAGAGGCTGAGTTATCTGTCCTCAAACTCGTTTGAGGCCCTCTACCACTTCCTGTCCCTTCGGACCGCACGACGTCAGGTACCTCAACGTTTCTCAGCCTGTCCTGAATCGTTGGCTTGTTGGTCGTGCTCCCTCGTGTCTTAAAGTAAGGGTAGAACTCATTACTCCACCGGTGGTTGGGACGTCGTATCTTGGACTGGTGTACACATCTTTTCACACGGATTCACGTGTGTGTGTGTGTGTGTGTGTGTGTGCGTCCTTTGTGAGAAGACCGAATGACAGTCAAGACGGTCAGATTACTCCCTCCAATATTTCCCTTTCTGTCGTGATGAACCCCACTGCCGACTGCAGTCCCGGAGAGGGTCGAGTCTGAGACGCCCTATGGGCAGACATCCGTGCTAGCGTCCAAACCTCCACCACACCACCACCGCTCCCGTGAGCGAACCCTTGACCTGAAACATCCACGGTCGGAGTGGAATCCAATTAACGGTCGAGAGTCGGAACCACAGGAACCGTTATTTTTTCCCATTTCTGGTGTAGCAAAGAGTCCGTGGAGGGTCCAGGTGTAAATTCACTAAGACTTTCCTTCGGACTGTAGGCATCTCACCTGTTTATACCTATTTGATGACCTCGATGATGAAGGGAAAAGTCCTCCACCATTAGGAGTCTTAAATTTAAGACTGTTTATGCTTGGTTATGTCTTTCACGGTCTTACCCTCTTCAGTGGGACTCACGAAGAAATTTTAGTATTTCCTGTTCCTCGGGTAATGGCTCGTTCGGGGGGTTACACTAAATGACAACGGTTATACGGGAGTCTTGCGTCTCGACGTTTGTTCGCCGTAGAGACTGCCACAATTCTCATAAGTACCCTACGGGACTAAGATAATGTGTGAAAAAGTTGACTTTCACTAAGCTTTGCGTTGTAATTTGACGTGTAAAGGTCTTACCTCCTCTTTTAGACGATGTTCCACTGTTTCTCTTTGGTAAACTTTTTGGACAAAACTGTCGCATATAGTTAAGGTTTCATCTCCCTCCTCCGTAGGTAAAACAGTTTTTCGTAGTCTGGAACACTTAAGAGAAACCCACATCGTCCTCGTAGACGGAGGAAGTTTTCATTGTCTTTACACAGCTACCTTTTTCGTCCCGTCGACTACCTTCTACGGGCCGAACGGTGGTGGTCTCCTGTCGGTCCGACCACTACGATTAATTTCCACAGTTTTTTATCGACTTCCCTTTTTTTATTAGAGTACTCGGACCTTAATCACAACCACACAAAAATCAGTAAGGTAAAGGTCTTACCTATGATTTCTTTTTTCAAACGTTTATGCTACTGAGTAGATTGTCCTGGAGTTTATGCTTTCGCAGGGTTGTCTTTATAAGTGACTTTTTACCAGTCCTTTTTTTTAAGACTAGAAATTCATCGTCGTTTTTATTTACTGGTGAGCGTCTCGTCCCTGACTCAGTTTGCAAGGACAAAAGGAGCGTTCGTCGGGTCAGACACAAATATGGTGGGTCTTATTAGAGAGTTACAGTATTAAGTCGGTGAAAGATGTTTGTAGGATGATACGGTCGTTTTAAGTACTTTGGTTCACTTGGTCGTACTATAAAAGGTGTGGTCCATTTTTCGGAATGTCAGTACTTTCTTTTGAAAAACTCCGTGAAAAAAAAATTTTTTACTATTCCCCGGGTCTATATATAATTATCACCCCAACCATAAAAAAAATTATAAGGTACAAGGTATTTTAAGTGAGAACATTTCGCCCGTTAAGTCAACTAAAATCATATAAGTGTTACAACAGGTTGGTGGTCGTGATAGATTAAGGTTTTGTAAAGGTAGTAGAGTTTTCTTGGGTGGGGTATGAGTAATTGTCAGTAGGGGTAAACGGGGAGAAGGGGTGATTGGGAACCGTTGGTAGTTAGACAAAAGACGGAGAGATCTAAACGGATAAAACCTATATAGTGTATTTACTCTAGTATATTATGTACCGGAAAACACAGAATAAAGAAAGTGAATTTTATTACAAAAGTTCCAAATTACGTAATATCGTCTGTAGTCATGAAGTAAAAAAGATACCGACTTACTTATAAAGTGACATACCTTTGTGAGAAAAATAAATAGGTAAGTAATCAGCTATCTGTAAACCTAATAAGGATGAGAAACCCATAACACTTATTACGACAATACTTGTAGGTAGATGTTTATACACACACCGACATACAAGAGTCCAGAGAGCCAATATACGGATCCTCACCTTAACTACCCAGTGCTTCCTTGAGACACAAATTGCAAAACTCCTTAACGGTTGCCCAAAAGCTTTCACCGTCATGGTGAAACGTAAGGATCAACCACCCAAAACTTTGAAAGGGAATTCCCTGGCGTCTCAAGTTTGATTAAAGACTTTTAGGGTGTCACCCAAGATTAAAACGTGTCAAAGTTTTCGTGAACCGACCGTTTCAAAACGGACGTACGAAACTAGAGTCACGTGTATGACTTGTGACTCACCAAGGAAAAGGTAAACCCAGTCTTCCACGTATAAGACAAGAAGAGTTCGTGTCCTAGGGATAGATATTAGGTGTCGTGACGTGTCAAGGGGTCGTATTTACGTATGTTCGTGAAGAGTTCGAGGGTTTACTCGTGTGAAAAAGAGGGAGATGGTTCATCGGTCAGACCCACTCCGGTAGTCTTCGTTGAAAAAGGAGATGATATCTGAAATAACGTTTCCTACCCTCGTAGGAAGGAAAAGAAGAAGGAAAGAAGGAAGGAGGGAGAGAGGAAGAGAAAGAAATTTATTGACTACCGTTGTTCTCAAGGGACCAAACACACGGTTCCGTCCATCCTGTGCGTCTCGGGTCTTCGTTAGAGAAATGATCGTGAGGTGTAATCAGTGTTAACCTGTGTCGACACAGGTTAAGGTAGGAGAGATAAAATTTTCCTGTCACGGTCCCTCGTTGACTTTACTCTGGGTTCGTTTCTTTATTTTTGTTACGTTCCCCACCTTTTATCTACGAAACTTCCTCGAATTTCGTTAATACCATATATCGGACTTCCCTTTTTACTCCTCACTAAGCTAGTGTTAGAGGAAGTTCGTTAAACTTTAGCAAAAAACTTCCTTATCCACTCACTGGTCAAAGAAGTATGAAGTCTCATTGTGTTTGTTCTCCTTTAAGATAAATTATTGTAGTCATTTAAGTTGCCAACCTTTGTTCTTTTCTTAAAGGACTAGAAGTGTAAGATGTTACTGATTTCGGACACCCAGAGGCAGGGACCTTAAGAAGTTTTCTTGTACTCCCTCGAAACAGATATAAACGGACGGTTCTTAGGGTTCCGTAGGAAATAACAACAAAGAAATACTACGGTATTTAGTCCTTGATGTAGTCACCACACCCCGTTTCGGTCTAGGTATAGTTATGTAAGATCTGTCATGTGACATTTTACATAAATGATATCGTAATGTTTGATATGATACCTTCATTTATCTCGTAGGAGCAACAGTGTACGGGGCTAGTTTTATTCGAGATACTGAAACGGACCACCCCGTCCACCGAATAGACATCGGGTACCAATCTACTGTCCAACCAACTTACGGAATGGACATCCCGAAGAGCCGAGATGGACGATTACCAATGAAGTATAGTCAAAGAGTATATTGTTTCTGAGAACTCTCAGGGAACCTGTCGTTTCTTTAGTTTGGTCAATTAGGATTTCCTTTAGTTGGGATTTATAAATAAGTACCCTTCCTGACTACGACTTCGAGGTTATAACACCGATAGACTATGTTTTTCGGTTGAGTAACCTTTTCTGGGACTACGACCCTTTCTAACTCCCGTTCTTCTCTTCCCCTGCTGTTTCCTACTTTACCAACCTACCGTAGTGGCTGAGGTACCTGTACTGAAACTCGTTCGAGGTCCTCTATCACTTCCTGCCCCTTCGAACCGGACGAAGTCCGGTACGTCAGTGTCTCTTGAGCTGTGTTGAATCACGGGCTTTGTGTTGTTATGCATTGTTTCCGAACCCTCGTAAAGAGTAGGTGGCTTACATTCATAGTGAACCCAAAACCCTCGGTTGACTCATCATCTCCTTTCGTTAGTCCCGAATCTCAAGTTTCAGATCAAGTTCGATATTTGATCAATACCACCCTTTTAGTCGATCGGTGAGACTGTAGGTTAAAAGGGATAAACTCTTTCCCTTTTATGGAGAACGAAGTCTCATTCACTAAAATACACATTTTCTTGAAATTAATACAGATTCTTATCACCTAACTAAGTAATTTCCGTTACACGTATCGATGTTCAGTTTCATCTTACCAGTAATGAACCTTGAAATATTGAAGCGTAACTATATTATTGTCAGGTGTTAACACTAGGATTCCTTGATATACTTCCCTCTTTTTTTTAGCATAGATCACTGGAGTGAATCGAAAGTCACTGTTTTACCGTACGACTGAAGGGTGACAGTGAAGGTCAGTACACAAGTCTATGGAGGTCTTGAATTGTCTTCTCTCTGACTGTCCCATCATTACCTTGTAAGAACGAAGAGAACTAGTGATCGAAATTTTGAGGTGGAACAAGTAATTATAATTACAGTATTGGAGGAAGTCTATAAATGTCCGTACATTAAATTCTAAAATAAAACCTTTTGTCTATATAATTTCCAAGGGTACGGTTCAGAGGAAAGGTACTTTTTTTAAGGTGACTCAGAAATCAAATGGACCGATAACGTTGACAGGTTTACGTTTCACTGTCAGACGTGATGCAGCCACATTTTGTCTTTTCAGTGTCTCCATATTATACAATTTAAAATTTTTAATATACACATAAATAATTTACATATACTAAAATTTTATAGAAGAGGGTTCATGTCCTCTACTTTTCCAGAACCTTAGACGACTCCACGAGTTCGATCTATTACCTCCCACTACTACTCCTTTGCTGTCCTCTCTACCCTTCTCTTCGGGCAGACCTCCTCCTCTGTGACGTGGAACTAAACCCGTGCAACGTAAACCACGTGCGCGGACTACGGGTCACTCTTCCCGATCACTCGTGTGACGACCCTTTTGCCCGTGTCACGAGTCCTTACCCCGGTCACGATCTTGCTCTCTCTTCCCTTGTCAATACAAATATGCCATCAATTTCGATACCGTAACTTTGTTCATAAGGTCCTCTTCATATATCTTGTACCACTATTCATAATCCACTCTCGTGTCTTTTACCCAGGTAAGGGAGTAAATGGACAACTTGAGTAAAATGTCTCATTTAGGTACTTGACTTCGACGGGAGATGTCACAAAAGGTACCTTGTGAGAAGACGTACTATTATCCTTTGGTGGTGGGGGGTTTTTTGGTTCCGTAAGAGTCTTCTCAAACCCTTTGTGAGAACGACGTCCTGAAAAGTCTCAGAAATGATGTGATTTTACACAACAACAAGAGATTCTGCTCCACTGACACGTTACTAAGGGTTTAGACTGATCCCCTGTTTGTAGAGAATTGTGGAGAAGTGAAAAGATGGTTCACATCCAGTTCAAGTCCCCACTGACGGGAACGGACCCGACATCGGATCCCTGTGTCGCCCGAAGTGAGAACCCTCGGTACAGGGATGAGGGGTTTTGGAACTACACTTTTTAGTCCCGCGGAGAGAGAGAGAGAGTCCTTTTCCGATATGTGGTAGGGAGAGAGAGAGACTCCGGTGAAAGAAAAACTTCTCCGTGAAGTAAGTGTTTGGAAGTCTCCATTTCCCGCAATCTGGTCCTATCCCAGACGGATCTTATTTTGGTTCGAGAGAAGGAAGGGGAACCAAAAGAGGAAAGACCTTCATTTCACTTTCACAATCAACGAGCCAGTACAGACTAAGAAACTTTGGGGAAACAGGTACCCTAAGAGGTCCGTTTTTATAACCCTCACCCAACGGTAAGAGAAGAGGTTCCCTTGAAGGGTTGGGTCCCTAGTTTGGGCCCAGAGGGTGTAACGTTCATCTAAGAAATGGTTGACTTGGTTGTCCCTTAGGGAAGAAGAAAGATCGAGAAGAGAATTTATTAGACGGTCCATACTCTCGAGTTCCACGCGGGGACGATAGGACTGAAGTCACTCAAGACTAACCTTCGCACCCCCGAAAGAACTAGACCGAAAATAAAATAAAAACATAAACGGTGAAGAGACCTTACTGAAGGGAGTACTGGTCCTAACCCCCTTTCTCCGTCTGTCTGGACCATAGCTAAGGTCGAAGTTGTTTTCCACAGAGTACAAGGTCGGATCGAAGACTTTCCCGACGTGCCCCTAAATTCCGGTTTTACACAATGAATATTTTACATAAGGAGACGGAATAGGAGGCAGGTATATAAAGGAGCAAGTTGAAAGATCCTAACCATCCGTCCCAGGTCTTATCCTAAACACTTATCTCAAAAGGTCAGAACCGACACGTCGAAGATTAAGGAGGGGACTGAGGAAAGTCTTGAACTCGACTCGAAATTAAGTAGAGACGACTTACAGGAACGAAGAGATATCGAATAGATCATCCAGAATAAAGGGTGTTTCTTTAGAGGGACTGTGTATGTCCACTTCTTTACATAAAACTTCGAATACGGAAAAGGTAAAACGTTCGTTAGTCTGGTACTTAATTATGCCACAATTCTAGGGTAATGAAGACTACCCGTCAACCGGTTCCTGTCTTTCGTAGTTGGTGACTAGTCACAAGTGTTTGACTTTTGGGTCTTATCTACCAATGAATACCTGTACCACTTCTATTGTGTTCACTGGAAGGAAGCAATATAAACTTTTTAACTTCACTACTCCTTCTCTGATTAACCGACGATCTCCGGTGTCCACATTTTGACTACCTACTGCTTCTTTTTCTTCGTAAATAAGGGTTAAATAACCCAACCGGTTTCTCAAGTAAGGTAAAAAAAGGGTATTTACCGAACTCATCACGAACAGAAATTGAAGTAATCTTTGTTAAAACAATCTAAAATAGTACTGTCGACAGTATAGTCACACGTAAAATTTTTTACATAGTTTTAACCACTAAAAAAGACATCAGTAAAATTATAAGTTCTCCCTTCTTTTTTCGTTGTAAAAACCGTTTAATACGAAATAACGATATTCTTTACATTTTTACGTTGACTTTACGTTTTTTCTAAAGACGACACGGACAGTTTTCACCAAATGTCAAAGTTCGACCTCTAAAAACTGACCTGTTACGAGGTTCCAACCCATCTGGTCAACTTCAACTATCGTTAATCTAGTTTTGTAATTGACTCTCGTTAGTTACAATGTGGTACGTTCTCTGTCGGCTTATAGCTTTAGTTCGTAACTTTTAGTAAACGTAGTCAAATCAAAACAATTATCGAAACTACAAACCCAAGGTACATTCACTTTTTTTTGGAAGAGTTGGTATAAAGATGTACACTAAAAGATGAATTTACATTACTTTTGTAAGATAAACATTTTAATTAACACTGTCCGTTACTTTTCACCTATGACTTGTTATTACAACTTACTTCGTTAACACTCCGTTCGTTTTAATTGGTGGTGGTTTGTGTGGTTTCCGGCCAGAAATGGGTTTCTTCCACTGCAACACATATACCACCCTAACTTTCCCTCAGAAGATAATCCTCGAGGAAGTCCTTTTGGTTTACTAATTGAGGTTGCTCATGTCGAGATCTGTTTGATTTTCGTCGTGAACTGCTTTTCGGGGGTTTTAATCGGTTATCTTTTACGGATCATAAGGTGACCTATGGAGTTCTGGTACACAAAGAAACTACCGGTCCGTTTTTGACAATGACGAACCGACCCTTCAAGACTAAGTAGAGGGTATAAGTGATCTGTAACGTGAAAACCTAAAGGTAAATAAAGTCGGAAATTTTTAAAAAGTATTACCTTTTTTAAAGGGATCTTCCGACATTTTCCGTCGACCTTGTCAAGAAGTGAGTTTTTTTATTTTATCAAAACCCTCCTACCTTAATACTTCAACGAACCTTTTACCTTCTTCCATCACCCTGTTTTACCACTTATATAACCAGTTATTTTAAGAACCACTTTTACTTTTTTCACGGAAAATAAAAATGAATTTTTACTTTCCTTGAAAAACCGGTTGAGTTATGGACAGTCCAACCTCCTCTTTATTGGTGCTTAATTTTTTTTATTATTGATTCCAGGTTCTATCTACTTTTATAATGTCTTCTCTTGACACGACTCTACTTACCCTAGCTTAGAAGACCGAAGTTTTCACATATAGATTCCCGGGAGTTACATGAACTTCGACTCCGATAGTACCATGACAGTTATGAGACCCTTCTTACCGTCACTTCCTTTCTACACTGGTTTCCAATCTCTGTCTGTTCAGCCAAGTGAAAAGTTGTTTCCTTTGTGACCTAAGATGTTTGATTATTCCTCCCTGGACTACAGTTATACCTCCGTCTAAGATCTCTACCAGTAATCTTTCGTCGTCAGTGACCACCAGACGGACGTAGAGGACTCTCCTTTCGTACAGGAGAGGGTTCGGGACAGAGAGGTAGGGAAAAAAACAGGTTCATTTTCTTTACGGTGAACAGAAAAATTTGTCCGTCTCATAGGTAAAGAAAAAATTACGGTGAAAAGAAAAGTAAACCCAAAATCTTTGGTTGTTTTAGTAAGTATTAGAAAACAACTGTCATTTCATGTCCTTGACAAATTCACTTTTCTCTCATTCGGCTTTCACCGACTCCCCGAAGGGACCACCAGATCACCAATTCTTAGGTGCACGGTCACGTCCCCTACGTCCAAGTCAGGGACCGACCCCTCGACCCTATGGCGTACGCCACCCCGTAAATTCGGACGTACGGTGCTCTCTCGGACGTGCGACGTCGGTTCTGGACTGTGTCGGTTCACTTTCTCTCCGGTAGTTTACCAGTAACACTAAGTCGAGCCACCGTCCTGACTATCCTTTCACTCTCGCTCACCCGAGTCACTACGACAGGACTGCCGTGCCAGTAGTCGGGTGTGCCGTACCCAGTCAAGGTACACACTTACCCCTTCAGGGTGCTCTTCTCCCGGTCCCGGTCTCCGGACCCGTGCTCCTCGAGTCTAGTTGAGAGACTAATGGTGTACTTCCTTTGGTCCCTACAAATGAGACTTCTTCCTTTCTACACACCTCCCCGTGCGGTCCTCGGAGACCTACACTTCTTTGAACTTCATACTCTCACTCACCGGTGCAGACACACTGTCCTTGCACGGAAAGAAAAGAATTGGAATGAATAGACATCAAAATTTTTGACCTGAGGTTATTGCAGATGACGAATACGTTGTCCTTTTTCAAACGACAAACAAAAGACGAAAACAAAATTGTTTACAAAACACTTCATTTGTACACGTACACTTATATGTTTCGTTTAAGGACACGTTCTCCTAACAGTATTGTTTTTCCTCCAGGCCCAACCTCTCAAGATTCTACGGTGGTTCGGTCGCTGGGACCCTTACACCAACACTTTTCCGTTTTTTATAAATGACTCTTTGAATTCCTTTTTTCATCCTCCCCTGCCCCTGTTCTCCTCCCTCTCATTACGTTAGAACCTCTTCGACTGACTGTTACGGTCCTTAGTGTCGATCGTCCCCTTCTCTCCTAACGAATGGCACTTGGTCAACCTGGACCAATCCGACGGACTTTTGCACGAACACTACCGTCAGTCCTAGTCGGTTTCTCAGAGAGGTTCCCGAGCCCCTTCTTTTGAAGAAGGTCTCAAGGGTCCTTCGTGAGTTACGGAATTAACCAGATCGACCTTTTACTTCGGTCTCCTCCCACCCACTGGGTGTTTTCGTCGGGGTACCCGCTCCTGGTCTTCCTTCTGGGCACCAGGTTCGTTCCCCTCACTGCCCGTAACAGGTCAAGAAAATTCATACGGTCGTAAACTCAGTAAAGTTGACGGGTACACCCCCGGAGCCGGTGCACCGGTAAATAAGGGTGTGAGGGAGTCCGAGGCCACTCCAGGCCAATACTTAGACTTAAGAGACTCATGTCTGGCATGAGTCCCTGTCCTTTCCTTGTAGTGGGTGTGTTAGTCCTCGTACTGAAAGGTATCTATTTGGCGAAGGACAAAAGTGACCCTACTCCTCCCGTCTTTCATCTTTGCGTCGAAGGTGCTTATAGATCACTAAGGCGACGGTAAACGTTGTGTTTTTACCTACGTTTTGTCAATATGAGACCCGATCACACAACCTTTTTTAATTTTAGAAGTCCACTTATTTTTTATAGAATTCGAGATCAGTTCGATCATTGAGTCTCGAAATGGAGGAAAGAGTTTGACATTTTATTTTTATTCGGTCCAGTGGGAAGTATATAGAGTGTCCTCACCTCTTTTGATTACTTCTCCATTTAAGTGACCTTCTTTTTGTGTGGAATCATTAAGGTGGTCGTTATCCAGTTGTCTATGTGACAAAAGGTTACGAGACGACCCCTGTTCCAAGTTCAATATTCGAACAAGAAAATTATTTATTGGGACAGCCTCTCCGTGAATAACGACATTGTGGTGAGGTGTTTTGTGAGTCCTGGTTGTGCTGAGTAGTTTAGGGTCATAGATACCTGGATGAGTTGAACTGTAAAGTTTACAAATCGTAGTCTGTCGTTCTGTGTGTGAGGGGTCTCACTGTCTGAAGGTCCCGTGTCTCAGCAGGACAAGGGTGATCGAACCCGGTCAAGCGTTGGTGGGGAGTCTCCTCCTACCGTCTACCTCCGAAAGGTGTACGTTTGGAAATGTCAGAGTCGGGCCACGTTAAATCCTCACTCCAAGTCTTCGTTAATCACTCTCCTAATTATCTCTGTAGACGATATTAAACTTTGTACTCAAACGACGAGTTTCCCGATTTTGGTATCACGAACTTCGATTCACGAACTTTAACGGGGCCTTAGGATTTCAGTACATAGGATTAGTTCTAGTATAAGAAAGTTAGTACCTACTTTTTCAATTGTGAAAGAGCACAAACCGACCCTAGTGAGCCTCACCGAATGACATCGACACTCTAGAGGTAAACCAAAGGTGTACGTAGTAAGAACCCTCGATGTTTCAGAAACTTCCCGTAGATAAAAACGGAACTCCAGACCACCGCAGTCTCAAGCGTACTTGGAGTGTCTACTTTTGATAGGCGCGTACTACGTAGACACGGATGTCACAAGAGTGGTTTCCCTCCAGAGACGTACACCGCCCCCACCCCCCCCCAAAGACATAAATATGCCGAATTCACAAATAAACATCAATTTTTACAAGGACGGACAACTCCAGATTCCTTAAATTTCTACTAGATATTACGTACCGGTAACCTCTTATTTTCACCCTCTTAAGTAACCCCCGTTAATTGGGGGTTTTACGTCGAATAACTGGTTTAGTTACAAAAAAAGACAGAGCCGTCATACTGTATTCGTAAAGGTTTCGAAGTTCGAAGAATAGAAAGAGGGGTGTAAAAAATGAATATGAAAATTTGACACCTCTTTTCTTTCTCCATAAACTGGGTTCTCTAAACTGGGTCAGTCCTTGATGGACCGACGACTCACTTAAAGAGAAGAAGTACTTACCAACACTCACCTCTCCGGTACAGGGTCTTATTGAATTTTTTTGTTTTGTTTTGTTTTGTTTTGTTTTCTGTGTTGTTTGGTGAAAAAGATACTTTCCACCACTTTACCAACTTACTAGGTCTCAATAGGACACCCCATTCGTGACTAAGAGTCCGACGTCTAATCCGAGATTTGTGTTCGGTCCGGTTGAGACGGTCTGGTTTTTCGAATATAAATTGACGCACTCCGTGATACCTCTATGACTATGTGCACACTCTAACTTAGTTCTCGACTTACGACTCAAGTCCGTCTCCTTTGTGAGGACTCCCCTTGGACTGAAGTCTAGTGGTCGAGACGACACTCAGATCGACAAGTGATCCACTGTTTCGTCCACTTTCATGTTGTCTTTGGAGATGTTGGAGAGAACTCGGGAGTCGAGTCTGAAGGAACCGAGGAGGGTAGAGACTCCTATTAGTCTCTCTTGTACACAGTTTGCGTCCTGCGACTTTAGTGACTACACTGAGGTTATGAAGGACGTGTAGGAATTTGTGAGGGGTCTCCACGTATTACGTCTCTATGCTATGTACAAAGAAGTACCTGTAAAAAACTCAAATATTTGGGATAATCCTGTCAGTAAAGTAAAAATCCCTACTTCTTGGGTTCTGGATCGCTTCAATCACCAAACCCGTCTGACTTTAGGTGCAGAGTCGTAGTAAGTGGAGTCCCAAGAACGAACTTGTGTGACACGAAGGAGGGTGTGTACCTCCCTATAATGAAAGGTGGATTTAAGGACCAACAGACCGACAAAGACTTGTAGGCCCCTGTGGTGACTACGTAAGTCGACGGGAGATCGTTTCGCCTTAACCGAGGGGGTTACCGAGTTCACCATTTCTTAGACGGACGTCACGTTCTCTGAGCCTTCCACGTCGAAGTTAGGGACCCAGTCATTCTAGGGGACTTCCTAAAACTTTACCGTTGGGTGAAGTCATAACAACAGACCTTTCAGGGTACCTGTCTCCTTGGACCACCCGATGTGTCAGGTATCCCGACGTTTGTCAGTCTGTGCTCACTCGTGTGCACGTAGACTGTTTCGCCTCCCAAGAAGGGGCAGAGTCTCGGGACTGAGCGCGGTCGACGGTGGAAGAAGTAGACGGGGCCCAAAGAACGAGGTGTAGTCTTCTCTTGTGGGACAGTGAAGAGAGAATACTTTTTATGTTTCTGGTTTTTTTTTTTTTTTTAGGTTTTCCCGTTATGTTTTAATGGTAAAATAAAACATAATGGTTTTAGACCATTATGATGGTTTTTTTTTTTTTCAGTTTGAGACCACTTAAGGAGGGGTCTGTTAATGGTCCCTGTTTTTATCACTTTACTCTTGTTTACCCTCACTGGGTCTTCCTTTCTCTCACACGTGGACCTCTCGAGTCCCTGAGGCCTCGGCCATCCAACTCTCCGTGGAGGACCCCTGTCGGCTCAGGGGGTCGACCACAGGATGTAACGGTTGTCCCCCTTTGCACGCGACCTTTACATCCACACGGGAGTTAAAGTCTCTCTAGTCCCGACGACTGTGGTTTGTCGGTTTGACGGTCATACGTCGTCTTGGTAGAGTCGGTGACCCAGTCTCGACGGGACTTACGACTGGGAGATGTGTATGTCCACCCCCGAGTCGGTGGTTTCGTCGATCTGTAAAAATTCGTACTTTGTACCCAGGTCCCGTCAGGCCACCAATACTGAGACTCTAAGGTGACGTCCCCCCACGTCCGAGCTAGGGACCGACCCCTTGATTCTAGGGTGTACGACGTCACACCGGTTATGTATTTTTACCTGGAGTTAGTTTTGGTACACTGGAACTCACATTACCCTTGAGGTCATTGTGGTGTGTTTGAAGGTCCTAGAAAGAAGGAACGAGAACAAAAGAAAGAAACCCGTTTACAAGGGGTTGACGGATAGGACACTCCCCGGACCCCTAGTCTGTCCCTTGAACTTCCTTGCCACCGACGACGAACCTCGAATGTCGGGACCCTCCTCGTCACTGGACTTCCCCTTCTACTCCCGGAGTCTGTCCCTCTGACCTCCCCTGGTACTCCGGGCTTACCGACCGTCCTCTTCGGTGCACGTCTTACCCATGTCGACATACCCGTCTTCCTTCGTGTGTACGTCTTTGGTGTCGCCCTGGGGGAACGTACACACCCCCGACCTGCTTCGAGTCACTCCTTCTACTCTATCCGGACCTCCCGACCTCTCACTCCGACCCGGTAACCTCCTGGGTCACCCGGTAGTTTTCTCAATTCTCTTCTAGTTACTATTTACGACACCCCGAGTCTCGTCTCCTGACTGGAAGACGTTTCCAGAAAGAATACACACCTTTCACCTGTCACGTCCCGTCTCGGATTTCTCCCCTCTTTTCACAGCAGGACGTTTCAAATCACTCTCTTCCCGGTCAGGACGTGCTTCTACCCCGTTACCTGGCTGTGTCTTCTCTACATAAGGGTCGCAGTAGACCTCGGTCTTGGTGTCCTGGGCGACCCAGTCTACGCTACCCTTCGGAACCCCTACCACATCCCTCCGACACTAGTGACCCTGACTCTCCCGCACGACGGGGTGTTGATCGATAGAGGAAATACGACTCCGGGGGTGGTAAATCGCAGTGAGGACCTCATTCACGCGGATGAACGGCTCCGAGGAAATTTCTTATACTATTTCGGGTGTTGCCATAGTCACGACAGTACCCGAAACGTTTGTCGTTATAACAAATATTCGTTAAACCCCCTTGTCGGATTCGTCTCAACTCGGACCAAGACCGTCTCGAAACTCCTCTATGTTTCTATTCTAAAATAAGGACGATGTTTACTCGAGACCGGTTAATCCCCTCTCTTCCTTTCTCCACGTTAGTACGACGTCACACCTTTCTCTTCATCATTGTCGTGTCTCCTCTGGAACCCCAGGGGTCGTGTGTGCTCCCACGGTACTTGTCCAACGACGGACTCTTACGTGTCCCCTCTGCCCTCTCTGCAGTTCCTTCTCCACTACGCATTTAATTCGGAAGATCTTGTCCCCAGGGGTTGGAGACCCTAGATTACGGACTACTAGACTGCACCTCGACTACTTTGTTGATGTCCAACCTCCTCTTCCCCCGCTTTCTCTTACTCTACCAACCTACCGTAGTGGCTGAGTTACCTGCACTCAAACTCGTTTGAGACCCTCTACCACTTCCTGTCCCTTCGGACCACGCGACATCAGGTCCCCCAGTGTTTCTCAGCCTGTGCTGACTCGCTGACTTGTTGTCGTTGTCGTTTCACGTGTTATGTACATTACATAAACTTGGTAGGGGTTTGGTAGGAGGTGTAGGGGTCAGACACCTTTTTGACAGAAGGTGTTTTAACCAGGGACCACGGTTTTTCCAACCCCTGTCGACAAGATCTTTTGTAGGGGGCTCTTAACGAGGTGTCTGTCCCATCCTTCGTCATCGTCGACAGTCCTGTTCCCCGTCTCTTACCAAACCAAGTCCCTCCACCCTCACATACGAGACCAAAAAGGTCCCGAACCCCACGTTCCGACTCCTCATTGTCCTCGACTTCCACGTCTCTCCGATTGTTTCTTCGGGTTTCTTAGACTGGAACTGCCACTCCTACTTTTCAGTGTCTACCCTAAAGTCGCCCCTGCACCCCACCGGTCGTCGTAGAAGCACCAGAGTCCCTACCTGAGGGAGGAGGGTTCCGACGGTATACCTCCTGAACAATCGATGTCTGTCCTTCACCATGCCTGCACCCTCCCCTCTTCCCTGATCCCAAGATCAAATGCATTTCCCGACGAATCACCGTGGTAGTCTGACCCTTGTGTCCTTCTCCCGTGGCAGACCCTTTTCTTTTCAGGAAAGCAAAACCTGTGAAAAATTCCAAATATCCTGTAGAATAAATAAGTCTGAAATGGAACAAGGTCCTTCCTAAATGTGTCTCTAATGTGTTTCTGTGTGTTCTATTTTAAAATTTTTTATTTGTATATACCTTTTGTTTTGACCCCTTCTAGTCTCCTTCGATCCTTAATTCAATTATGGTTTTGTACACGACGCTCCGAGAATTGACAGGCTTTTCGCCGGTGTTTACGAAGGACTGCTCCTCGGTTGTTTTGGTGGTGTTAACCAGATGAGTAGAGTCCCAAGGTTTTTTTTGTTTGTGGTTTTGGGAGGGGTGGGGAAATTGAGTCCGGAACGGGATTTGTCGCGTAGTCTTTTCCGGAGACACCACGAATCCTTTCCCGTGTGACACACTACTGTTCCTGTTCAGTGAGTCGTGCTACGGACGTCAGTTAGGTCGTTGTACCTGGGGTCTCGACGAGAACACCTCGTCGAAGAGGTTCGAACACCGTAGTCTTTTGGCGGGACTTTTGGTAAATCCCACCGGTGTACACACTCCCAGTCGGAATAAGATTCCTGTCTGAACCTTTACACACCTCCCTACACCACGAAGAGACCACAGAGTCGTCATTTCTTAGACAGACGTTACGTCCCCTGTGTGCCCAAGCTAGGGACCCAGCCCTTCCAGGAGCCTTCCTCGCGTACCGTTGGGTGACGTCATAAGAACGGACCTCTTAGGGTACCTGTCTCCTCGGACGACCCGATGTCAGGTACCCCAGTATGTCCCAGCCTGCGCCGACTCGCGGATTCGTCGTCGTCCCCCACACCCTTGGCGTCCAGGAGAGATCCGCCGGAGAGAGGTGTTTAGAAAGTTTCGTGTCTCTTCGTCATTCAAGTGTCAGTGAGAGACCCGACTCGGTCTCCGACCCTTTTTTGCCCACCCCTCTTTCTTCTGACTTTTCAGACACCTGACAATCTTCCGGCTGGGACGGTGACGGAGGAACCTTCCGGGGACTGTAACACGTCTCTCCCCTGCGCCACTCTACTGATTTCCGTCCACCGGTACCCCGGACTCCAACCCCTCTCTTCAGACCAAACCCGAATATACAAACCTGTTGTAAGCTTAAAATCACCCTCTGCCTCCATATGCTCTCGTGGGTCCCTACCCCACACCTCTTCGATCACCCTCTCCTTTGGGACCCCCACCCGACGAAAAATCCCCGTCCTCACTTCTCCTCGGTCGTCACTTCCTCCCTCTCTCCTCTACTCTTCCACTCCAGGACCTTCGGTCGTCTCTCTGAAAGATCCTCCCTTTCCGACTCATATATAAATTCCGTCGACGGTAGTCAGAGACATTAGCCCACAAAATCAATTCCTTTATGATCGACGACATTGTCCATTCGGGAACAGGTTCAGAGTCAGTGAATCGTGTTACGTACAAATAAAGTGGAGCGACAACAAGTCAGCGTTTCAGCTCAGACTGAGAAACGCTGGGGTACCTGACTCGTACGGACCGAAGGGACAGGAAGTGATAGATAATAAGGTGGATACTTTGCAGTCCAGGTCAATCGTCGAACCCCCTCCCTCCCCCTCTCCCCTTCAGTGTCCCTTAGTCCGTCGGTCCACAAGACGGACGAAATCGAGTGAAGGTTCCAGTGGGAGCAAACAGTCGTACGACAACCTTCTTGTCCCTTCTGTCCTACCAACACGAATTATCGAAGGATCCTCACCGTATTTGACGGAGTTTGAACTACTGGATTTTATTGGCTTTAGATGAACGAATGTCGAGACCCCCGATTTTCAGACTTTAGTTCCACAGTCGTCCCGGTACTAAGGAGACTTCCGAGACCCCCGTTCAGAAAGGAACGGAGAAGGATCGTTGGGAACCACGAGGAATCGAACAACCGAATTGGGGTTAGAACCAGAGGTAGGAATGACAGTGGGAGGGGATAGACAGAAGTGTACCAGTAGAAGAGAAAACAATTTAGGTACACTATGATAAAAAAAAAAAAATTAAAAAACCGGTGTGGTGTACTGTACACCCCAGAATCAAGGGACTGGTCCCTAGTTTGGACTCAGGGGACGTGACCTTGACGTCTCAGATTTGGTGACACGGTTGTTCCTTAAGGGATGTACCAGAAGAATGTCTTGTAGTCACAGCCTAATTCCCTTGTTAGATCAGGTGATGTTGAAGTAGAATTGAAGGTAGAAGTAATGTAGACGTTTCTGGGGTGAAGGTTTACTCCAGTATAAGTGTTTGTACTCCCATTCCCAAACCTGTATGGAAAACCTCCCTGTTTTAGTTCGGTAACGTCACACATTCACCAAAAATACAGGACGGACTCTTCGTCGTGTGTCGTGGAGACGAGTGTGGGGAAACCGACTTTGACTCGGTGCAATCGGTGACCGACGTGTCTTGCGACCCCTCCCGTCACTCAAGGAACACGGACCTCGTACACCCTTTCCCAGACCCCTCGTCAATCGGTCGAGAGGTATGTCGTTCCACTCCTTTCATTCCTTCCTTTAACACAAGGTCTTTCCGTCCCTCCTGTCAGTTCCGACAACACTCGTTTCTCTACCTCGGTCCTCTACGGGTAGAGTACCCTCCTAGAACGTACACTTCTCCTTGACCAATCTCCCCCTGTTTCGTCACTCGTCTTCGAGTGACACTCTACTCCCTCAGCAGTCGTATAAACGTCCGTCTCCCCTTCGTCGGTCTTCCTTCCCGTGGTCACCTCTGTCTTTCCCATCTCTCCTACACATCCCAGACGAGGTCCTTCTCTACTCGGGCTCTTGTGGCTACCCTTTATGGTCGTATAGGGACCTCGATGTGTGTCACTCGACTTTTGAGGATACTCTTTTGTTCACTACTTTCTTTTCGATCGACCCCCGACAGACCGAACCATTCGGACAACTGACGAAAGAAACTTCGGAGTGGACCCTGTATGAGTAAAACGTGTCGAGGAGCATGTACAAGTACATCGGTGTAATGTGTGTGACACGTGTCGATACGATCCTTTGGGTACTTCCGATAAAGAAAGGGTTCGGGACGACCTCTAGGGGTCACGACATTCGGACTGTCAACAATATCTTTACAATCCAGTTGGTCTTCCGGCGGACGACCGTGACATCAGAGTCGTATTATACCGATACATAGTGATGTCTTTCGGTTTGCCGGGCGTCTGGCCGTCACGACTCGAGAAGCACCGTACCACGGAGGGCTTCCGCGACCGGAGGTCTACGACGTGATAAGCCCCCTTCCTCCAACAGACGCCTAGGGTTCGAGTCCCTTCCGCATTTACGTTCACACGTCTACAAGGGTACACCTTATAGTGACGTCGGAAAGTTCCCCGTTTAGGACTACCAACACTGTGTATACCCTCCGACCTACGTCGTAGGCCACTCTGTCGTGAGTCAGGAGTTCGTCTCCCGCTCTCCCATGGCGACGGGTCGGTGGTCGTGTCGGTCAGAGCTCCGGACTTGTTTGGGTCGGACGAACTCTCTGAGGAGAATTCGATTTATTAATTTACAGAGAAGATCTGTGTCGTACCTCCAACCAAATAACCCAGGTAAAATACACTGTAAATAAGTTACGGAACATGTCCATTTTCGTGGTGAACTTTTCACATCACAATTTTTGGTAGTATGTCTTGACACGAAAGTTGTTGAGGTACCTTTTAACCTTACCTGACAACTACCTCCTATTATTATTACAATTGTTATTATTAATAGTAATATCATTATTTTTGTCTGTAAATAACTTGTACATGATCTACGATCTTTGACACGAATCGTAAAATATGTGAATAATAGCAAGATGGTTGGAATTATCTGTCTTCCAGAAAGTAATAGGGGTAAAGTGACACTTCCCTCATTTCCGTGTCTCTCCAACCCTTGAAACGAGTTCCAGTGTGTCGTGATAATATTCACCGTCTCGATCCTGATCTTGGTTCAATCCGACAGAGGTCTGAAAGTGGGTGATACATCGGAACACACAATCAGCGAGTCAGTACACTGGGGTGCCTGATATCGGACGATCCGAGGAGACAGGTGTCTTAAGAGGTCCGCTCTTATGGTCTCATCTAACGGTAAGGGAAGAGGTTGATCCATCCGACGAGATGGTATTTACAATAGACAAAATAAGTAACCCTAAAACAAAATTCTAAAAAAGATTTACCTCTCAAACGTTTCACCTATTGTCAGATAGGTAAAAATCTATTGGATAATTATGACTCTTGGTCTCGTCGGGTAAACCTTCTCCCTGGTATACAGGAACTTTATGTCCACCATTAATTCCGATACGGGAGGGTCGAGTCTAAGTGTTTCTTACTCCGTCTCTCCCCTCCTTTTTTTTTGTTACGTATTTGAAACTGTGTCTTTCTTGTTTTTTCCCCCTTCCCACGTCCCATCCCTCGGTCATCTCTCTACTTAGTCACACTTTTAATTGACGTACTTAGATCAAAAATGTCCGTCCGACCTGCCGGGTGCCATCCCTTACTCAAAGGGGAGACGTTGGAGTTTTCGGAGAAAGAACGGACCTTCTCTTTTCGATTCCCAGTCTTGTGACCCGCGGTTCGAGCCGGGTTCCGTCTCCCAGTCCGTCGAGTTGACTCCCGTGTCCTCCAGACGCGGTGACTCGAGGGACCCTTCGTACCGGAACTGAAGTGTCGACTCAGAAAGTTCTTTTTTTTTTCACAAACAGTTTACGGATTCTCGGACCTCCGAAAAAATTTCCCGAAACGACTTTTTCCTGAAAAGACACAATGAATCTCTGTTGGTGACGAACGGTTCTTGTGATCCCACTTTTTTTTTAGTGTTTTGAACTCTCGACCTTTTTTATAATGTCCGAAGACTGACACGGGGATTTGATGGATTTCATATTAACATTTGATGGTCGGAATAACGACCGAACTTAACAAGGTCTAGGTTGGACCATTCTTACCTCAAGATCCCAGGTGTCGATTATGGACCGTTGTCACAACCGATTCTGCTCAAAATGAGGTGTGACCTTAAGATTTTGTCGAGTCCTTACGATAGGCTTTTCAGATGTTACGTGTGAAATTTTAGTTTTTAATTACCTCGGGAAAGTATGAGCAGTAGATTTGACGTTACGTTTTACATAAAATGGAACATAGTAAAAATTTACTGTTTGATTGGGTCCACCGAATCTATCATTTCATAGACGGACTTTACACCTTCTGGACCCAACCCTTCTAGGGGACCTCTTTCTTTACCGTTGGGTGAGGTCATAAGAACGGACCTCTTAGGGTACCTGTCCCCTCTGACCACCCGATATCAGGTACCCAAGTGTGTCTCAACCTGTACTGACCCACTGATTGTAAAAGTGAAGTTCTATATGATTTCACCGTTTGATAAACGTCATAACCATCATTGTCGTTATTTTGACATAACTTTTGGTTATAATTATTGATTGTAACTAATTTACGAAAGGTATGCCTTCTGTCCGTGAATAGATTTGTGAAGTTAGTCGTACTCTACAAATTACGAAAAGGACAGTGTGATACGAAATGAAACAACTAATGGTCTGAGGGAGGTAGGGGTTGGTTTTCCGTTTGAGGTGCTCCTGGCTTGAAAAACAAAGATAGTAATTGATTCATAGATCAAGGATGTTGCTGTGGACCTTTTGTCACCTTTACGTCTGTCAAAAGCTTAGTGTAATTAAGTAAACTAGGAGTGTCCTGAGACACTCTATGTCTAACAATATTAACCATCTACCCCATCGAGTGTATGTCGTCCCAAGTCATTGAACGAGTTCCAGTGTGTCATTCACTACTTCGAACTTAAGTTTGGGTCCGACGGACCGAGGTTTGAGACGGGAAAATTGGTTATAGATCGTAAAGACTGAGAAGATAAAATTATGTCCGTTATTGATTGTACTTAGTTCACGAATGACACATGGTCCGTGTATTTCTAGTTACGGAATGTACCTGAGAGTAAGGTGTCCTCTGTACCCAAGCTAAGGACCCAGTCCTTCTAGGGGACCTCTTCCGGTACCGTTGACTGAGGTCATACGAACGGACCTCTTAGGGTGCCTGTCTCCTCGGACCACCCGATGTCAGGTACCCCAACGTTGCTCAGCCTGTGATGACTTCGTTAAATCGTGCGTGCGTGAGTAAATTATATTACCAAGGTACTTTTTCCGTAATAATAAAATGAGTGTATCTACTCGTTTAAAGTAGAATCTTCCTAGGATACGAAACGGGTTTCAGTCCGACATTCAACACCTCGAGATGTAGGTTGAGCCCGGGTGTACTCAAGGTTCACACACGTGAGTTAATGGTCCGGCAAGACACAGGACTTAACAGAAGACGGGTGTCTGGACATGTACGGGAACTACATATCCAGACGAATCAGGGAGAGAGTTTTGGAATAAAGTCGAAATATGGGTTACGAAGTAAAGTGTAATAGTGACAAAAGTACTAGGTGTGTTTAGACGGAAATAAGTGTGTTTACTACTACCTCGGTTTGTCGTCACGGTGACAGACTCCGGACTTCGGTCGGACTAGGTCCCGGACTTAGGTTTGGTGTGCCTCGACACTGAGTTTTTCTTTTGGAGGACGAGAGAGTTCTCCTTCCCCGCGACCGACAAGGTGCTCCGGACCCTACTTCACTCGGAAGTTCCTCCCTAAGACCCTTTCACGAAGAAAACCACCCCCCGCCCGGGTCTCCCTACTCAGTTTCCCTAGGACCTACCTACCTCTCGTTCCTGCCACCTTTGTACTTTGGGTAGGGTCAGTCGGACTGTCGAGGTGGTCGTTTCTCCGTCCTTCGGACTGGCCGGGGTGGCCGTCTCTCCGCCCGCCACCATCCTCTTCCCCCACGTTATGAGCGTCACCACCACCCTCGACGTCCCGATCAACCACCATTGCCATCACAAGTACCACCATCGTGATGATCTCCGTCGCCAGAAATCAAGATCATCTTTGCCGTCCACGCCGTGACCACCACCATCTCGACTACGATGACTACCGTCGCGTTGACGATCGTCAACGCCGTCGTGGCCGCCATTCCCCGCCGGCGCCGCCGTGGCCGCCGTGGCCGCCACTCCCGTCTCCGCGATACCGCGATTGCCATCGCCTCCACGTCACAATCGCCATCACCACCGTCGTCACAGTCACCCGCGTCAAGGGTCGTCGTCACCACGTCATGTTCGCCTCCGGAAGGGTCCACCGAGTCACCGCTTCTTAGACGGACGGCTACGTCCTCTGTACCCAAGTTAGGGACCCAGTCCTTCTAGAGACCTCTCCTTGGCCACGGGGTGAAGTCATAAGGCCGTGCCTTTCAGAGTACCTGTCTCCTCGGACGGCCCGATGTTAGGTGCCCCAGAGTCCCTACCTGGGCTCTGACTCACACGTGTGTGCCGTTGCGACCGCCATCGTCACTACCACCAGTAGAATTGTCACCACCTTTGGCGTGCTCATTGTTACGTCACTACGACCGTCGCCGCTGTCGTGCTCTCCCACCGGGAGCCCCACCCGTCATAACTTTGTCTCGAGCTGTCCTGTCAGACGGGACCAAACTTCCCGTCTCGTGTGTGATTCCCTTTCCACCACGGGTGGTGGGTCCGGGTGTCCGACGGACGGTAGCGGACCCTCGGCGATCAAGTCTTATTCTCCGTTTAATTCGAAACTTTTGACGAGTTCCAACGAGAGACCCACCGTCTACGCCACGATCTGAGTCTTTAGTCCTGACGACTTCGGGACTTCCTGCACCTCCAGTCGTGACCTATCAGAGCTTCGATTGTCTTCGGACCCTAGACCCCCTTGGGGACGTCCCACTAAGAATCCCCAGGGTCGTCCCGACCGTCTCCACCGTTGACCTTTCGAAACTCCACAGAACAGACGGAAGACCGTAGATTCGGTCGTTCCACCTCCTCCTACCTAGTCCCGGAGTCCTCACGTCCCCCGACTGAGCAATCCAGTCATAGACCGACTTACGATTAAATTACCAGTGTTTATAGTCTCGATCTTCTGTAGAGACTCTAGTCAATTGTTCTAGAAAAATTTACGAACAAAAGTTTCGTCCCTTGTCTCTGAGTCTCTCAGTACACTTAAAACCTGTTAAAGTACCAAACCCTGTCCGGTGTCGAAGATAAGGACGGAAACCGAGGTCGGGTCATGGGTAAGAGGTCGGAGTGACTCCGTCGAGTCCCGTTGCACTCTGTAAATCCAAGAAAATAGAGTTATTACGGAATTTAAAGTTGGTTGTTCTTTTGTTCCATAAGAAGTGTTAAGGGATTTTATTGATCGCCGAGTCGTTTGGTGAGTACCTATCCTTATCATTCCGTCCCTATAAACTAAAATGTTTCCCGAGTAAAATGACTCGTCTGTGGTTTTTATTCCACCCCGGGGTGTTTTGGACTCAAGATTAAGATAGGGTGGTGACCGATGGGTACCCTTGAACTCTTTCCGTCACAGAGACCTGGAGTAAAACGAATAGTCGTTTTTTTTTTTTTTTTTTCTTTTCTAAATCCCATCTGGTCACCAAGGGTCGTACTCTCGACCTGGTATTTCTTCCGACTCGTGGCTTCTTGACTACGAAAGATTGACACCACGACTTCTTCTGAGAATTCTCAGGGAACCGGACGTTCCTCTAACTTAGTCAGTTAGGATTTCCCATAGTTAGGACTGATAAGGGACCTTCCTGACTACGACTTCGACTTTCGCGGTTATGAAACCGGTGGACTACATTTCTCGGTTGAGTAATCTTTTCTGGGCTAGGACCCTTTCTTGACTTCCGTTTTCTTCTTCTCCCGCCGCTCCTACTCTACCAACTTACCGTAGTGGTTGAGTTACCTGTACTTGAACCCGTTTGAGGTCCTCTACCACTCCCTGTCCCTCCGGACCGTACGACGTCAGGTACCTCAGTGTTTCTCAACCTGTGTTGAATCGTCGACTTGTTGTTGTCACCAAGGGTCTCACCAATGCAGTCTTAGTTGACCTCACCAAAATTTTATTTCTGAGTACCGGGGTGGAAGTTACTAAGACTTAGTCATTTAGACTTTTATCTCTTGGCTGTTAAAAATAAATAATTATTTTTTTTTTCTTTTTTCTTTTAGAGGGTCCGTCCATGTGCCTACAGATACGACCTAACTGTCTCTCTGTCCATCTACATGTCTATACACTACTTCTACGATACTACCGTTTACGTCTTAAATTCATCATCCGTATGTCCTCCCGTACCGCTCAGAGAGTCAAAAAGACAAAAATTTAAAAGTATCAGTATCATTTTACAACTTTCTTTACGTTTATTTTTCCCCCCTTTAAAAGGGGTCCACTAAGACTACACGTTCGTTCAAATTGGAGAGACCAGGTCAGTAATTGGACGTCTGGTCCAAACTCACCGAAAACATAGGGTGTCTTGTCGGGGCCCGTGGTGGAACCCTTTTCCCTCGACCACACTCGGGAATTAGACCAAGGTTTGCAGTCGACCTTACCGAGGGAGGAAATCGACAAAAATATATAACCTTTGTGTGTGTTACCAAGGTAACGAAAAAATATTTTCCTCACATTTGATGAAATCTTCCCGTAAACCAAGTCTGCCATTTCTTAGGATGTTACATCCTCTGCACGTAAGTTAGGGACCCAGTCCTTCTAGGGGACCTCTTCTTTTACCGTTGGGTCAGGTCATAAGACCGAACCCTTTACGGTGCCTGTCTCTTCGGACTACTTGATGTCAGGTACCCCAACATTCTCAACCTGTACTGAATCACTGATTTTGGGGTTTGGTGAGATCTTCAACCAGAAACTCCGGACCGTATCTAGGTTACGAATACTTGTATATCTTGATGAATCCCAAAACACGTGTTTTACCTTACTTCCAAGATTTTGATCTCGGCCCCCTGAAGGGAGTATCAAATCACCGATTCTGAGGTACAAGGGTTACGTCCCCTGGGTCCAAGTTAGGGACCAGTCCCTTCACCTAGGGTGTCTACCGTTAATACTCAAGTGTTCGACGTTGGATTCTAGGGTGTACGACGTTACTTCTAATTTCTAAGGACTCACGACGTTGATTCTGGATCGTGTCGGCTTATGTATGTATGTACTTTATAAGTTTGTTTTGGTGTCGACCCTCTGCCGAGTCAATAAACGTCTCAGTTTGTTCTCCCTCGTCGAACACGTTTCTGGAGGAGTACCGACACTGGTCGACGACAGTACACACGGAACCCGGGACGGGTGTGGAGGGACGGAGTAGGGATGGGTGGAGAAACCTGGTAAAGAGAGATCAGGAGTTGATAATTTCCGTGCAAGGACCGAGTTCCGGAAACGATAACACAGACGGTCGTACGTGAGGGGCCCATAGGTACACCAAGTACGTAGGACGTCTGGAAATAGGGGTTTGGGAGAGGAATCATTACGAAAGTAAGGGGTAGACTTGGACGTTGGGTTCGACATCGATGACTCAGGAAGGGAGTAGGATAAAAAGAGAGGTCGTCAGTAGTGCGAGGTCACATAAGTTGTAGAGTGAATAGACGGAACGAATAATAGATACAACGGTTTATCAGACATTCGAGGTACTCCCGTCCCCCAATACAAATACGGGTGCTGTTAGGTCTGTGGTGGTACTCCGACCCTGAGTTGTGTCTACGCGTCTTACCTCCTTCCCGGTGGACGGTTCGAGTCAGGTACATGGAATGTGTATCGTGGAGACTAAACGGGCCCCAGGACTGCTCACCCCTGGTCAGGGAATATGTTGTCCTTCCGACTCTACAGTAGAGATCCCCACTCCAGACCGAGAATATTTGGGGTCATAGGGTCCGAGTAGAGTAAAGTGACAAGTCCCGGTGGTACTCTGCCCGAGTAAAGGCCTCCGACTGTGGAGGGAAGAAAAGAAGAACAGTGATTGTCGATTTGGTGGAAACGAGGACTCCTCAGATAGTTGAACGGCCATTTTCTCCCGTTTCGACTTCCAATTCACTGGCGCAACAGGTCACCTGAGAGGTCTCGGTTGATGAATCGTCTATTGGTGTGCGACGTGGGGTTCTCTCTGACGAGTCACTTATAGTTATGGGACAGAGTTGTGTACTTTTTGCAAGTATATGGTAAAGGACGATTACTGTAAAGTTACTCCGAGTGTTAAGTGTTTTTACTCCCACCCGGGTGGTTTTTTTGTCGGTAAGATGTTTACTGAGGTGACGGTTGGTTGAAAAGTTCGAGACGAGTGTTTGTGTTGTCAATGGGGAACCTTATTATTTCGTTCACCAGGTGGATGTCTTGAGGTATCATCACCTAAAACTGGACCCTTCGTAGGAACAACTACGTCACACGGGAGCACAGTGACAGTAGGAGGTTCAGTTTCTTGTATTAGGGTACACACGGGAAAGTTGGGTTCCGTCGGAGGTGAGCGCTTTCGACTCCCGAATAGGATTGTGGACGTGATCTTTACCTCTGGACTGAGGGACGGGAGGGTATGGTGTGTTGGCGACAATTCACGAGACTTCTACCCCTGAAAAAGTAAGTGACAAAGGGGCTGTGTACGGACCGTGTACGTCCGTAGGTTTACGAGTAACTTACGACGAAGAAGGTACTGTAAAATAAATTAAATATGGAATCGTAATGAAACCCCGAGACTGACACATTATGTATGTGTTACTCAACATGTTCGAATTGTATTTGTTTGAATTCTATCTAACTCTGCATAAATATTTACTAGGTAGACATCAATAATAAAGTTGAGGTAATTCCTACTGTACTTCCTCTCCTTTATACGAGTTTGTTTTGTGTGTGACTTGACGTCAAACTCTCACCTTTCTTCGATTTGATCGTTTGACTTGACCATACAGTGAATTTTTGGAGCTGTTGTATTGACACTGTTAAATTTTTTATTAGAGTTTCCTTGTCTTCCACAACTCTATAGTCGTGTCACTATAGGATGGACCAATGATATAGAAAGAAGAGATCGTATTTTACTCATAACGAAAGATACTACTTGAAAGATTTCTGTTTATAAACCATACGACAAATGAACATCCGAAAAAGCAATAAGTATACACAAGAATGAGATTCTAGTTTCACCTAGTGTCATTCTGTCGAAAAAGAAGTGACTGTTAAATCCGACTTGAATGACTTAGAGAAGATTTTGACAGTCACTGTTTTTAATTTCCTTGGTTTCTCTAGTGACTAAACACCTGAAATTTCTATTATTATAGGCTCAACGTCGAGGTTCCCCAGGTACCCTTTTTTTATTTTTCATTGGTGGTGCGTATTTCTGTCGTAGTGAATGACTTGGATTATAGTTAAGGGAAGAGTTGTAGGTTACCACCGACTTTGATGGTTTACAACTAGTTTTATTTAAGAGGACCCGGACTTCTGTATCGAATATCTTCTGACGTAGGGGGTCGTCAGAAGAGTCTTACCGGTACCAGAACTTAAGATCGGTTACCTTCCGTACGACTACTCTGTACAGGGGGAACGTCTCGACCCGGTATTATTCCGAGGAACTCACCGGGGAACGACCTCTCTACTGGATCCCCTAGAACCTTTGGTTCACACCTTCACTGTCTTAGAGGAATTAGGGTCCAGGGGCTTATAGACTTTCTCTGGTTCGGCGACGAAGAGGTCCCCGGACTGATAAAGACGTCAGTCGGATGGACTATCTGGTACCATGTCGTCCTTTATGAACATGGAAAGAAATGTGTTTCACACTCTAATTTGAGAATACTTTCCTTCCTTTTTACTTTTATCAATGTCACAAAATTTGGACCACGAATTACCTCTGTCACTTTTTAGTTTAGTGAACCAGGTTGTAAGAGTGATCCATCAATATGGTACTACATGTTTATTCAAGGAATTCTCTCTTGGAGGACAAAAGACACGGTCGAGTAACATAGAGACCTGTCAAGAGTGAGTGACTCGAATATGACTCGTACTACTATTGTCTTCAAGTGTCCTGAAGTGACCACCAGGTCACTAATTCTTAGACGGAACTTTACGTCCCCTACACCCAAACTAGAGACCAGTCCCTTGATTTTAAGGTGTGCGTTACCCCGTTAATTCGGGTACACGGCGTTGGTCTCTCTTCGGGTGTGTAGGTTTTGATTCTGGGTTGTGCCGGTTTATTTATTTGTTGTTTATAATTTTGTTTTTAATCGTCAAGTGATAATTACTCGCCAAGGGTACCGGGAACAGGACACGACTTTCGAAGGGTGAGTAAAACGAGGAAAGGAGTGGACCCTTCACCGATGAGAGTAGTAGAAGACCGAGTCTGACGTTACTTCCTCTGGGTCCAAGCTAGGGACCCAGTCCTTCTAGGGGACCTCTTCCCTTTCCGATGGGTAAGGTCATAAGAACGGACCTCTTAGGGTATCTGTCTCCTCGGGCCACCCGATATAATATCAGGTACCCCAACGTTTCTCAGTCTGTACTGACTCACTGATTACGAAAATGAAATTTTCTTTTTTTTTGTTGAAAGGTTCTGAAGGGGTCACCGAGTCTGTCATCTCGCAGACGGATGTTACACCCTCTGGACCGAAGCTAGGGACCCATCCCTTCTAGGAGGCCTCTTCCTTCACCGTCGGGTGAGATCATGAGAACGGACCTTTTAGGGCACCTGTCGCCTCTCACCATCCGATGTCGGGTACCCTAACGTTTCTCAGCCTGTACTGACTCGTTGTAGTGAAAGTGAAAAGTTCGACTCCGTGTCTTTTGTACTCGAACCTGGTTCCAGTCTATATTGGTTTTCATCGTCTCGGTTCCGTTACCGTGGGGTGAGGTCATGAGAACGGACCTTTTAGGGTATCTGCCTCCTCCGACCACCCGACGTCAGGTACCCCAGCGATTCTCAGCCTGTGCTGACTCGTTGAAGTGAAAGTGAAAAGTGAAAGTACGTATCCTCTTCCTTTACCGTTGGGTGAGGTCACAAGAACGGACCTCTTAGGGTCCCTACCCCCTCGGACCACCCGACGGCAGAGACCCCAGAGTGTCTCAGCCTGTACTGACTTCGTTGAATCGTCGTCGTCTCGGTTCCAAGTTGGATCCGTCGGACTCAGAGGTGAGAATTGGTGGTCGGACAGGAGGACCCCACCAGTGGAGACAGGGTCTGAGTACTTCTCACTCGGAGTAATGAGAGGGTATAAACTGTTTATAGATTTCTAGAGAAAGTATCGTTGTGTTGATTATAAAAGTACATCGATTTTTTTGGGATCAAGTAAACTCAAAAAAGAAAGCAAAATTAAAATGACTTGATAGGGTCCCTGCCCCCTCGGACCACCCGACGGCAGATACCCTAGCGTGTCTCAACCTGTGCTGACTTCACTGAATCGTCGTCGTCGTATGAACTAAATGTTGTAACACAATTAGACAAACAAAAAGATTAGGAAGTTTACGGAAGTGGTGAACCCAAAGAGAAACCTCTCAAGAACAAGTAAGTATGGGGCCAACTTGACACAGTGTATCTCTCTTTGAAGTACACATTTTCCTCTGTTTATTATCATCAAAGGGTTTTCTCGACTACACTCCTACTCGACTCAATAAGTGTATTTCGGGATTTTAATCTTTGTCACGTATCCCGTTTCATTCTGTTGGGGTTTGTAATCGATAACAAACGGAATGTAAAACTTACGACACCGGGTCCTAATGTAATCCAAGACCCCAAATATAGTGTGATGACTGGTCAGACTTAAATGGTAGGTGACTTTATGAAAAAAAAAAAAACGTCACGGACATCGTATGCCCTAGAGTCAAGAGGTTGGTCCCTTGTTTGGATGTGTGAGACGTAACCTTCGCATGTCATAATTGGTGACCTGGTGGTAAAAAAGAGAAAAAAAAAAAAACGTCCATTAATGAAATGTTATAATATAACCAGAGACGGTATGTAGTTGTACTTAGTTGGTGTCCATATTCGTATAGAAAAAAAAAAAGTCGGTGCTATTTGATTTTGGTAACTATTCGAAGGAAGGACTAAGACGATCAAGGGAGGGGTGGTATGTACAGTGTGAAATGGACCTGGTACCATTCGAATTCGAAGTGGACCAATCCAAATCGGGTGGAAGGGTCCGTACTTTCCAGAAAAACTTAGAACGGTCAAGTTGGATCTGTCACATAATTTTTCGTTTCTGTAGTAAAACGACTGTTTCCAGACATATCAGTTTCGCTACCAAAAGGTATCAGTACATACCTACACTCTTAACCTGGTACTTCTTCCTACTACTCGCGATTGCTTAACTACGAAAGTTTGACACCACGACCTCTTCTGAGAACTCTCAGGGAACGTGTCGTTCTAGTTTGGGTCAGTTACGATTTCCTTTAGATGGGACTTATAAGTAACTTTCGTGACTATGATTTCGACTTCGAGGTTATGAAACCGGTGGACTGCGTTTCTCGACTGAGTGACCTTTTCTGGGACTACGACCCTTTCTGTCTTCCTTTTTCCTCTTCCCCCGTCGTCTCCTACTCTACCAATTATCGTAGTGACTGAGTTACCTGTACTTAAACACGTTTGAGACCCTCTATCTGACCTCGGACCATACGACGTCAGGTTCCCCGACGTTTCTCAACCTTTTACTGACTTGTCGTTCAAATAGAATGAACCAAAGTGTCGTAGTCGTTTCATCTAGTTATCCACAACCTTTAAGACTTTCTCTACCCTTATGGTCTGGTGGACTGGACGGACAACTCTTTGGATGTACGTCCAGTCCTTCGTTGTCAATCTTGACCTGTACCTTGTTGTCTGACCAAGGTTTATCCTTTTCCTCATGCAGTTCCGACATATAACAGTGGAACGAATAAATTGAATATACGTCTCATGTAGTACTCTTTACGACCCGACCTTCTTTGTATTCGACCTTAGTTCTAAGGGGCCTCTTTATAGTTAGTGGAGTCTATACGTCTACTGGTGGTGGGAATACCGTCTTTCACTTCTCCTTGATTTTTCGGAGAACTACTGTCACTTTTTCCTCTCACTTTTTCAACCGAATGTCGAGTTGTAAGTCTTTTGATTCTAGTACCGTAAACCAGGGTAGTGAAGTACCCTTTATCTACCCCTTTATCACCTTTGTCACAGTGTGAAATAAAACCCCCCGAGGTTTTAGTGACGTCTACCACTAACGTCGGTACTTTAATTTTCTACGAATGAGGAACCTTCCTTTCAATACTGGTTGGATCTGTCGTATAAGTTTTCGTCTCTGCAATGAAACGGTCGTTTCCAGGCAGATCAGTTCCGATACCAAAAAGGTCACCAGTAGATACCTACACTTTTAACCTGACACTTCTTTCGACTCGTGGCTTCTTAACTACGAAGACTTGACACCACAACCTCTTCTGAGAACACTCAGGGAACCTGACGTTCCTCTAGGTTGGTCAGGTAGGATTTCTGATCAGGACCCACAAGTAATCTTCCTTACTATGATTTCGACTTTGAGGTCATGAAACCGGTGGAGTACGCTTCTCAACTGAGTGACCTTTTCTGAGACTACGACCCTCCCTAACCCCCGTCCTCCTCTTCCCCTGCTGTCTCCTACTCTACCGACCTACCGTAGTGACTGAGCTACCTGCAACTCAGACTCACTTGAGGCCCTCTACCACTACCTGTCCCTCCGGACCGTACGACGCTAAGTACCCCAGTGTTACTCAGCCTGTGTTGACTCGTTGACTTGACTTGACTCTCGTCGGTTTCTAGTTCCGAGTCCCAAGGTGACCTTTCAAGGAAGGGCAGTGACAGGGTGACGAAGGATAAAGTCGTCGGTCCCTATCTATTCCAGTGACAGAACTAGTGTCAGTGGAGTACGGTTGTAGAGATTCCCGTTTAAGAGGTACTCTGAGGGTTCGGGTCGGGGACCCACCCGATCCTAGTGTCTATTCGACTATTCCCGCAGGAACCATCCCTACCCCTTGGTGTCGGTCTTGATGTCGGAGGGTCTCCGGGTTGTTGTTCTCTAGTTTTCCGGTGTGTCCTCGGTGTAGATTAGGTAAAGTCTATTCCCTCGGGATGAAGTTACGTATATCCCACCCTGACTCTGTTCCTCGATCTAGTACGTTCTTTAAGAGTGGGTTGAGGGTGAAAAACTTCTTTGTCTGGATTCAAAGTCTTACCGTCCGACCGTTCTTCCTTAGGTGTCTGTCGACCGTCTCTCCCTCGGTACAGTCTCTCGTGGTCCCCTTTGTAACGGTCTCTTCGAGGAGAGGACACGAGTCACTGGTGTGTCTCCGACGGTCTACGACTTGCCGTGAGTTTCAAACTACGAAATCGGAGTCCGGCCCTTTCGATAACAAAAATAGGGACTCTTATACGACCGAGGAAGGACCCGTAGACTTACGGGTCTCCAACTGAATTTCCGTCGCCAGGAAGGTATGTCGTCTTGACGGACCTTCCTACAAGGTTGTCTGTCGTCTCGGGGTGGGGGACCCGAAGACTAAATCATCTAGTCTCCATCTCGGGATCTTAAACGAAAAGAGTATTCCACTGTCAACGATAACGAGGACCAAACCCCTGGTACGAAACTATTGGTGACTAAATCCCGGTCTCCATGGTTCCTCTCCCAGTCTTCTTTTAGGTTCTCCTCTTTGTTCCTCCTTTAGGTCTCTCTCTCCCCGGGGAAACCACGGGAGACACACCTGTCGTTCACCGAACTATCCTTTTCATTTCTGACAAAACTCGGTAGTACACCAGAGGCACAGAAACACACATAAACACTGGTAGATTATCAGTGAAGTACCCTTTATCTACCCCTTTGTCACCTTTGTCATCGACTGAAATAAAAAGACCCGAGGTTTTAGTGACGTCTACCACTAACGTCGGTACTTTAATTTTCTGCGAATGAGGAACCTTCTTTTCAATACTGGTTGGGTCTATCGTATAAGTTTTCGTCTCTGCAATGAAATGGTTGTTTCCGGGTAGATCAGTTCCGATACCAAAAGGGTCTCCAGTACATACCTACACTCTCAACCTGACACTTCTTCCGACTCGCGGCTTCTTAACTACGAAAACTTGACACCACAACCTCTTCTGAGAACTCTCAGGGAACCTGACGTTCCTCTAGGTTGGTCAGGTAGGATTTCCTCTAGTCAGGACCCACAAGTGACCTTCCTGACTACAACTTCGACTTTGAGATTATGAAACCGGTGGAGTACGCTTCTCAACTGAGTAACCTTTTCTGAGACTACGACCCTCCCTAACCCCCGTCCTCCTCTTCCCCTGCTGTCTCCTACTCTACAGACCTACCGTAGTGGCTGAACTACCTGTACTCAAACTTACTTGAGGCGCTCAGCCACTACCTGTCCCTCCGGACCGAACGACACTAAGTACCCCAGCGTTTCTCAACCTGTGCTGACTCGTTGACTTGACTTGACTTGACTTAAAAGAAAGATCTAACATCCATATCGATTCCCTACTACGTTTATATATGATTTTTGTATCCCCTTCCGTACGTCCTTTTCTAGATTTGTTGAGTTGAAAGTATCGTCTTTTACCCTATTTAATACAAAAGAGAGATAAGATGAAAAGTCTGTAAACAGTTTCTTTCACTCTCGACACCATTCGAAGTACGTCCAGTTACCTTCTTCTAGTTTAAATAAAATTTGTGTCTCCTTCCGATGATAGTTTCTTAGTCGAGAGACCGTCCAGACCTATCTACTTGGTGAACAATCGTTATTCGTTAAACCCTTCCAAGACATGACCGGTAACTATAGGTGTTCCTTATTTGTCAAGAAACGTAGGGGGACCCAACCTTCGTCAATGTATCAAAGTAGAATAGTGATGATTTCCCCTCTTCAGACTCTACACATTAACCAAAACTTAGATCTTTACATTCAGAACAAATTATAGATCAAGGGTAGGAGTTCTTTTAAGTACAAACGGTCTCCTTAAGTGGAGACTTACGTATACCCTTCGAAATTGAATGTCTTCCCATTAGGACCTTTTAATTTTTACTCCCTTTCTCTTTACTTTCTTTTGTTAGGACCACCCTGTTGTCCGAAACAAAGTTCCTGTTAGGTACCTGGCGAACAATATGTCTCGACGAGGTACCTGTGTAAGTTGGGAGAGGAACCTCTTAGAAGTTTTTCTACTGGACCATAAGGAGCCTCGGACAGTGAGTAGAACTTTTTGAGACGGTAGGAGAACTGACTGTCTCTTTAATATTCGTACTATTTTACCTCCAGACTTAAGTGCCGTCAATGGTAAATATTCCGTTCGTAGGTCTTCTACACCTTTTACGAGTACAATGAGACTAATCGTAGTTTTACTTTTGTGTGTCAACTTGTATGAGAACCTCTTGGGACCCTGGAAACCTTCCCTTACTGTCAGGAGTCAGACTCCTTCCCCGTAAGGGGTCTAGTGTTTGCTTATTTGACCTGGTGGGTTTCGAATGTACGAAGAAATACAGGTACGTAAACTTTATCGAAGATTTACGTTCGTAGGTGAGTTGATATACCATATTTGGTAAAATCCACTTTAATTTCTACGGTGACTAGTATTCCATACGGTACTAAAATGTACGTTATCTTTTCTTTTTTTACACAATCTTTGATAACTAAAATCCCTACAATTTTATACTTTCTGTTCTTGTGGCACACTCAGAACCGTACCTAACCTGTAAGCCCCACATCGTGTGACTCTTGAGCCAAGGGGATAAAGTTCACTACCCGCACTACCAGCAGGCCGAGGAGTCATCGACACCCTGGGACCCATTAGGGGAAGTGGAGTCACACGAAGTCAAATAAATAGGCTATAACGACTGTCTTGATTGACACTAAGAGAGAATAAATTGTATACGGATCCCTGAAGGGACCACCACGTCGCCGGTTCTTAAGTCGACTGTTACGTCCCCTGTGTCCAAGCTGGGGACCAGGACCTTCTCGGGTGCACGACGACTCCTTACTCCGGTCACTCGGCGTTGATGACTGCGAACTCACGAGGTCCCGGGTACGCGACATTGTTCTGTTCGGTGTCGCGGCCCTTCGGGTCTGTGACGAGACTTCTCGTCGGGGGCGAGCGATGTTGATCTCCTTCGGGCGCGCCTTGTCGTTTCTAGGTCGTTTCGGTTTTTTTTTTTTTTTCTTTGGGGTGTTTTTTGTGAATAACTGATAGAATAAGGACGACAATGAATTTAGACCGGTCTCACCTTAGTACTTAAAGTGTTTACAACTTGCCAGAAGAAATGAGACTCACTCAAGTGGATGAGAGTCAACGGTTTGGAAATCTGTGACAAACTTCATTCACCATTACTAAAACAGAGGAGTAACGGAATCACGAGATCTTTATTTTTTCTTTAATAGAGGGGTTTACCTCAGTTTGTAGAAGATTTGACTTCTTAGTGAACGTCGGGATTCCTCGCGCACTGAGTCTGTGTTACCCCCTATCAAACGTATAACGAAACGTACTGTAGACGTACGGGGGTTCAAGTCAAAACGACCTTCACTTTTTAGGCGGGTCGTCGACGACGAAAGGATCAGGGAATAATAGTGGATCCACGAAAGTTGACCCTTTTTATTTAGTTGACCGCACGTAGTTCATCAGTAGGGTGCTCGGACACCACACCCCAATGGAACCTACACCTCCCTTCCCGTTCCGACAAGGTCCGTCAATAGTGGACCGTCGTGACACCTGGTAGGGTGTGTCTCCCACCCGTGACTGAGTCTTTGGTCATTTCGGTGTATATTGTGGTCGACGAGGACTTTTGTTCGGAGTTCGTGTGTAACACGGACTATCATTCAGTCGCCTACGTGTCGAGTGTTACGTCGAACTTTTTGTCAGTGACTGGTGGTCATGACCACCGAATTACCATTTCTTAGGTGGACGGTTACGTCCTCTGTATCCTCTGGACCGAAACTAGGGACCCAGTCCTTCTAGGGGACCTCCTTCTTCACCGTTGGGTGAGGTTATGAGGACGGATCTTTTAAGGTGTCTGTCTCCTCGGACCGCCCGGTGGTAGGTATCCCAGTGTTTCTCCGCCTTTGCTGACCCGTTGACTCGCACGTATGTCCTGGTGGTCATGAAAGGTTTAGTTCGGTCACGTCTCGAAGAGAAAAGGACTTTCATTTATTGACACCCCATCACCTGGATTCTGTTTCTAAACGAAGTGAGAGTTTTGACAGTTCTAAATTTGGTTTGTCTACCTATCGGTTATAGACCGTCATTTATTCTTTTGAGTCGTTGATTAGTCCCGAGACAACAGCCTTAAGAGACAACCGGACTAGTAGACAAATTTGACCCGAGAGCCTAAGTACTGGGGAACGGACATTCGGTATTGCCTGAATGTAGGTGTGTCCAGACTATTTTTGAGTGAATCAACGACAAAGACCCCTTATTGACTTATATGGACACTTGAGTTTGTGTCTATATTGTTTACTTATTTGATCCGTTACTACGATGTATTCTACTATAGTTTATAGATAACAAATATGATCTCGACTTTTATGTGTTTATTCACAGTATAATCGATATAAACCTGTCACCGACGTTATGGTTGAGTATAACGAGAATCCCAAGATACACTGGATGTCGGGTATTCACTTGTCGTTTGGGTTGGTCGGTAGTCGGTATCTTGAGGTTTAAGTATAGACCCATGACCCCGGTCTTATGATGTTCATATTAATTCGACTGATCCAAAATTTCTACGATAAAAGAGTATTCTATTAAACACACAAACCCCCAGTCACGAAATGTCGAAATTATTCCTATTTTCATGGACACTTTGAAAAGTTTAGTAACCCTTATTGGACATTTTGTGGTATGAAAATACCTGCGAATCTTTATCAGTAAACTTTTAAATTTTTTGCCTGAGGTTCTTTCTACTTGGTTGACTTTGTCGGAAACCCCGAAACGAAAGGGGTTCACGGTGAGGAGTGGCACGGTAGAACTCTTACGGTCTTCACAATCTTTAGTTGTAAACCAGGTTGTCGTGGTAAAAATCTCTACTCCTTGAGTTCGAGACCCAGATCCTTGACCGTGAATTTTCACCCCCCGTTTTCGGGTCCCCTTCTCCACCCTAACCGACCAGGACCTGTCTCGTGACTCGTAGACCCTTCGTCCCGACTTCGAGACCGACCAGCCCTCGTCCACCCCACCCCACCCCTCGAGTCCCTCCCCCGAGGTGGTTCCTCAAGTCTCGAAGTTTCCTTTGATGTAAGTTTTCACTCTTGTCCCTCAACCCCTCCGGGACGAAGAGACTTTTCGTGTTAGGTTGTATTTCGATAGGACCCGCACCTTCGACCCAATGGAAGGCTCAGACCCCAGGCGACTACTTTCTACGAAGGGACCCTTCTCCCCTACCCTTGTATCGTGAGTCAGTGGTCGTGGACGCAGTGACCTTCCCGGTCCTTCCGTTTAAGTAAAGATTGTTGTACCTTGATTTAGGTCTGATTTTGTGCCACTTATACTCACGTTTTCGACTTAGTAGTCACGTCAAAATGAGTCTTGTCTTTCTTTAGCAAGGGACTAGAGGAGCAGAGAGAGGTTGTTCGAGTTCTAGGTCTTGTCTTATTCCCGAGTCGCGGTCGAGGAAGCACACGTAGAATTTTCCGGGGTTTCTACTCCTAGGGATAAAAATTCTATGAGGTCGGGACCCCTTCCGTTCCTTCTCGGCCTCTACGTGACCACTAGAAGGTGAGCGGGGGTGGGACCTCGACGCCAAGGCCGGACGCAGACACGGGACCGACTGGTTCGAGAGACTGGGCTCAGGGGACCCGGGGAACAGTGCACCGAAGGTCAACCCGAGTAGGTTAACCTCCGGGACCGTCCTCTTTCCCCGATCCTTCTTCCTCTTTCAGTCCCCGAAGGAGAGTGAGAAAGGACGCCGGGGACGGGTCCCCGGAAGTAGTCGCCGGGGAGAGGGTCGAGGCGACATCGTAAAGAAGGGACCTGGGACGTCCAGGTCGCCCCAGTTACGGAAGGACTCGACTTTACGAGGATCGGCCAGGGGAAGGCGAGGAAGTCAGTCAACTAGGTGTACTCAACTTCATATATAGAGGAGGATCCTGGTGAATCCCTTATCTTCGGCACTCTATTTGTACCGTAGAATATAAGTGAAGGTAAATGGACCTTTTTAAAATGTAACTTTGACTCTATAGAATGCCTCGTCTTTTCTTTAAGTGTATTCGGAATTTGTATTTGTCTAGAAGTTTTCTGTAGTTACAAGTTTAGGGGCTTTGACGACAGAACCGTCCAGTGAGAGGAAACCAGAGGTCTTAGAAGTCACCCTTCTGACCCACTTCTACGAATTGATCCCACTGACCTCTGCGGGAGTCCGAGAGGACGAGACATTAAGGACCTTAAGGCCATTAGAGGACCTTAAGGAACTAACAGACTTCCTCCGACAGAAGGGATGTTGGACTACCTTTGTCCCTTCCACTCCCCACCTCTGACTAGAGTTCCTCTCGGTCTGGTTCGTCGTTTCGACTCTTCTCCGTTCACCGGGTCTCCTTCCCCGACCTCCTTTCTGTCGTAGGAATCTGGTGTCGGCCTCATCCCTTCAGTGGGTAGAAGAGTCCTGAGTACTAATCGCAGGTCCGGAAACTGACGGAAGTCTTAGTCCTCAGTCGGAAATCGTTTTTCAGGATGATCTTTCGGTTGTATAAAACAATGAATTCCCCCGCCTGCACACATTATGTATAATCTCCCGAAAAGTGTCCCAGATATTAAATCATATCTGCTTTATTGGCTACAACGACTTGGATTTCACTCGTGTATGGTCAATAAATTTTCTTCTAATCCCCCGAGGGGACCACCAGGTCACCGATTCTGAAACGCAAAGGTTGCGTCCCCCAGGTCTATTACTAGGGACAAGTCCCCTCATTCTAGGGTGTACGACGTTGATTCTGGGCCGTGCCGGTTTAGTTATTTGTGTCTGCGAAAGATTCACCACCAATCTTGTGCTCAGGTCCCGAAAGGACGACCGAGTCACTGCTTCTCAGGCGGACGGTCACGTCCTCTCTGCTCAAACTAGGAACTTGACCCTTCTAAGGTGTACGGAGCCTCGTTGATGTGGACACGCGGTGTTGAGAGCTCGGACACGGTGTCTCGGCACCTCGTCCTCGAAGACTCGGGCGCACGTCATCTCAGGCGCGAGGCGTCGTTCTTTTCGGTGACGTTCTTCGGGCGTGCAACGGCGCTCTCTCGTCGGGGTTGGGCCGCGTCGGTCTCTTTTCGGGCGTAGGGTCGCCTGTGGGTCGTCTCAGTTTTTATTTTCTAATTATTATAGTTTGTTTTTCTACTCAGATAGAATAACGACCATTGTGACCTATGTCATTCCCAATTCAGTAGAAGACGACCGGGTTTAAGGAGAGTCGACTTGGGTCTCCGCTCCTTTTCCGTCGGGAATCCCCGTGTACGTATTTTCCTCCTTGAGGGGCCGAAGACCCTTCCCTGTTCCGTTTCAGTGGCTCGGTTTCTCCTTGATCGGCCCTTCAGGAGGACCCAGGGAAGGTTTGTGGGTGAAGTAAGTTTAGGGAGAGGAAGGAGGATCGTTTACTTTCGGAAACGATTCGAAAGTAACTTTTAGTCCAAGATTTCAGTTTTTTGTTAACCTATGATGGTCAAATCCAATTAGCGCTCGTATATATGTGTGTATATGGCGTGATGTCCGTTCATTCCTCTTCCGTTGGACGTGGAAAAGTATGGTCGGACTGTTTAGAAGAATTTATATAAAAATAAGTCTACATCTTCCGAATAGAAAGAGTTATAGCTTAGGGTTTGTCTTAACGAAATAAAGATTTGTAAAGCCAAAAAAAAAATTTCTATTTTTTTGATTTCCTTCCGTAAACTGAAATCTTTCTGGGTCTTCCGAGTAGACGAATGGACGACAGGGGTCGTAACCGGTGCATGTCGAAGGGGTCTTCCGTCTGGTGTTACTCACGACACGTCGGTGGTCTATATAACATGCTTGAGGAGAGAGCGAGTTAAACATCCAGGATCTCTTCTTTTGTCTCAGTCGCGACCTAACATGTGCCGAAGGGAACACCGAGTCTACCATTTCTTAGACGGACGTTACGTCCTCTGTACCCAAGATAGCGACCCAGTCCTTCTAGGGGACCTCTTCCCTTACCGATGGGTGAGATGATAAGAACGGACCTCTTAAGGTACCTATCCTCTCGGACCGCCCAAGCATGTCCCTTGACCTGTCCACCCTAACATGTCCTAGTTTCCGAAAGAATCGGAGTGAGGGACTGCCGTCGGGATTCTTAGACTTACACGAAGTTTCTTCCCTCTCCTTTTAGAAACCATGACCGAAAAGATGGTGAACTACTCGTGAAGACCTCTCCTGTGACCGTGGTCTGTCAGCGGAGGGTCCGGTAGACGTCTGGTGTCTGTCCTTTGTTCCCTTCCGTTTGTATATTGGTCTGTTTTTCCTCTTCTTAGTTTGGTTAGCATAAGTTATGTATAACACCGAATACCTTTTAAATCAAAAACATACCTGCCGAACTCGACGGTACACCTTTTATCTAATCTCTCCGATTATTGTGGCTCACGAACCTAGACTAGTTATGAAAGTTCGGGTTTCAGAGGTTCTTTATTAAAGGAAAGGTCGGCCTATTTTCTCCACTGAACTTCCTGACACAGGAGTTGAGTTGAGGTCATCCTCAGGTGGGGGTAGAATGACTAGTTTCCCTCTTCGAAGACTTGAGAGTAGACTGAAGAAGAAGGATTCCGGTGACTAAGTGTTCTCCCTGTGTGTGCTTGTCAATGTCCGTTGTAAGTCACTCGTGGAGGAGACAAAATGTTTATCTTAGAGTAGAGCAGGAGTGTCGGTATAATAATTGGAGTGACAAGTCTACGTCTGTTGGACGGCGACATCAAACCTAAGATTAGTCCAAGAGGAGATTTCAGATCATAAATAATGGACGGTGAATTTCTCCAGAGGGGTTCTTTTTATTTTTATCTTGGTGTGAAGATAGCTGTCTGTCCGTAGTAGGAGTTCTGTCTACCGAAACACTTTAAGGCACAGTCACTGTCTTCGGTCCCAAGGTACTGAAGTCTTTTTTACACTCAACTTAATCCTTTGATTTGACCTGTGATCGATTTTATTACGGGTTTCGAGGGTAGCAGTGCAGTGGATGACAGTCCCGTTCCCTCCCCCTTCCTCCTACCCGTGTCTTCTCGTCCCTTGTCACGGGACCGACTGAGGCTCCCACGACCCCCGACTGGCTTACAGTCTCAGGAAAACACTAAGGGTCCTTGGGGGTCCTAATCTTGAGTCGACGACGGCGGTCGGAGGACTGTCTTTCCCCCCTCTATTAAGTCATTGGGTCGTAAATAGTCGTTGACGAGACGAGGTCTCCGGCCTCCACCGTTATTGTCAATCTATTTAGTGGTCGCTCTTTGGTCTTTGTCCCCTTCTCAGACTCGAGACGGTTGTCTAATTCCTGTCTCACAACCAGTTTTAGATTCCTCTCTTTTTCATGTTTCTCTCCGGGACCCTCTTGGATTATAGGACCCTTACTTGATTCCTGTCCCAACTCCCCTCGTACCCCCCTTCCGACTCCTTGGTACCCTCCCCATTCCTACTCACATATACCCTACACTACCAAATGTTCGTTCACTTCTTTTCAATCCCCGACTCACTTACTCTCGTAGTTCTCGGTGTCTACCCAGTTCGTGCGTCTGGTGGAAGTTTCTGGTATGACCTAAAAATCTTGAATAAATGTTTGAGGCATATTTAATCGAATTTCCCGACTGTAGTCCTAATTTAATCTACCTCACCCACTCCCCGAATCGTCTGGTAGACCTACAAGGGGTGTCGGATCTAGGGTACTACCTCTCGTCTTTAGAAAGAGGGAGAAACGCTCTGGGAGTTGTGGGTATAGCCTGGTTCATCTTCCATTAAATTATTTATAGATAATTTACCCGTTTTTTTCTTTAGATAATATTTTACGAACTCAAAGGTTTAACAATGGAGACGGACTTATACTCTCTACATAAGGTATTAAGTATTTACTTTTCGAATGTTACGCTTATTTACGAGTGACTCTATTATTAATTCGTCCTTGGGTGTACAGGTTACTTTACGTCAGTTAACTGTTCTTGTTTACCGATAGACTTGGGTTCGTCCTTACCACCCTTCGACCTCTCACCACTCCTCCTCCCTTGCCTCCAATCGTCCCTTTCTGTCAGTATTCTTTTACTTTCTCCTCTTTCTTTTGTAAGGCTACAGTCTTCGAACTTGGAGATTTCTTACGTAGTTTCGTCTTGGTTGTCGGGATGAGTCTTCCTCAAACACTCATCCGAATAAGTTAAATAAACGTGAATTTATTTACTATATTTCAACTATGATACTATCTATGTATAAAGTAGTTTAATTATGTCTTTGTCTATATATTTCAGGTGTGGGTTGTGTTGATTAAAATTATGTCACCCTTCTTGACGAGATCAATATCTTTGGTAGGAAAGTGTAGGTCCTAGTTATAGACAAACTTATGGATTTCGGATTTACTTTCTGTTAAAAACATGCACTTGACCTCACACTTACTACGAACTCTTTGATTTAGTGACGAGGGTAGGTTTTCTATGTTTCAGGTACACTTTCTCAGCGGGTGTCGTTTGTTAAGGAGGTCCTAAGTCTATTTGTTCAAATAGGACGTAGTATCCACGAAAAGCATAGTGTCAAATGTAGTGTTCTCTGAGACTAATAATAATAATAATAAAGTATGAATAATAATAATAAAGTATGAAACTTTTTTTTAGTTCTATCACAAACTGTGATTCTAATAGACGATGTAAACGGAAATTAAAATTCCCTTTGTAAGGTCAGTCGAACGGGTCACTTTGGAAACGATAATGTAATTATTGCACTCAGTCATAGAAAAAGATTAACTAAAGTATTAAAGAAAGTTGAAAGGGATTCAAAGGTGACAGAAGGGAGGCACCAAGAGGACCGTATTCCTTACGATCTAGACCGTTGTGAAGGCGTATTCGTCACTTGGTGTCAGATCGATAAAAAATACGTTCGTCGAAACGATTCTACGGGTACGAAAGTAGCGAAGGGCCGAAACACACCATTATATGTATACGCACACACGAGTCTGAGTGTCCGTGTGTGAAATTAATTTACACATGAGAGACCCTAGTGTCACTGTTCCTAAACTTTTTATATAAAGGTGTCTGAATTAGGGGGGACTTCCTAAGTGACTGTACTTTTATACGAAAAAATGAAGGAAATTTTGACCCACATTGATCTTGTCTAAGATTTTTATTAACGAAGGGGGGGAGGGATCTTCGGTTTTATCGTGTAAATAAAAAAGGGATGTGGTGGATGATGAGAAATTTTTCTACATAGTGTTTTAGAATCATGACTTGCTTGTAATTTCCTGGTCGACTCACCAAGAAAATGATGGTCTAGTTTGTACTATTTACTTCAGTTATTTCTACATAAATGACAACTTAATTGATGGATTAAAGAAGTTTGAGAGTTGAAAAGGTCAGTGGAATTCGAAGAGTGTGAGATCCACCCTCTTTTTTGTGTATTTTTACATAGGGAGTTCTTATGTAAGGGAAGCCCATAAAAAGAGTTTTCTAGTTCCTTTGGTGCCTTTTTAACGGGTGACGAAAAACGATTTGTTTCTGGCTATACCTTGTCGAAGGGGTAAAATCGACAGTACTTGGAGGTCCGTATTTAGATCTTATTTAATGGTCGTTTTGTGTTCGTGTATGATAGTAAGAAAAAAGTTCATACTAGACTTTCCTAGTTGAATTCACTGAGTCTTCTAAGTTAATTGTTCTATTGACTAAATAGACGAGTTAGTCCTCAGGGAGAGTTCTGATGAAAGATGAATTGTCTTGACTAAATGGGACAAAACACCGATAGACTTATAATGTAAATTCATTCCAAGTAGAGATTTAGTTTCTTACCTAAGTTAAAAATTCTGAACCCTAACACGAAACGAGGAAAAACAACGTTCTTTCTTACTCTGGTTACTTCCCTTTTTTTTCTCTACACACACTTTGCTCTGATTGAGTCCTCCTTTCTTGACGTTCTTTCTTTTATATGACGAGTTCTAGTAACATTAAACCAAACTTTCAAGGTCTCTATTACGTTGAGGTCCTAGTAGGAAACAAAGGATGGTTAAAATCTGACGTTTTCCTTTCGTTATAGTTTGTAGTCTTCCCTCGCACAACCTCTCAAAGTTATCCTGGGACCGTAGAGGGGGATTGACCCGATTTTGTACCAAGACTCGTGTCACAATTATCACAGTCAGTGTTTATTATTCTAAGACGTACCAAAGTCATAGACCCAGACTAAATCCAAATAAGACTCCTGCTCGGTTAGACAATCCGAGACCCCTTCCTCTTTTTGTAGTGACGGATTATAACGGTGGACGACCGACAAACACCTTAGTGTACGAGTAAGGAATCTCCTTGAGGACAAGATTTTTTGTGTGTCCACGACAACGAAGTCAGTACAGACTGAGAAACTCTGGAATACCTGGAATCGGGCGGTACGAAGAAACAGGTACCCTAAGAGTTCCGTTCTTATTACCTCACCCAACGATACGGGAGGAGGTCCCCTAGAAGGACTGGGTACCTAGCGTGGACGCAGAGAATACAGAGGACGTTGCCGTCCGTCCGAGAAATGGTGGGTCGTGGTGGTGTGGGTGTGGGTGTGGGTGTGGGTGTGGGTGTGGGTGTGGGTGTGTGTGGGGGGGGGTGATCTTCAGGTGAATGGTGCTTATAAGATTAAGAGTTTTGGTGATCCCAAGTATTTGATATTTATTTGAGACGTAAACAGGAGGAAAAAGTGGTATACAAGAAAGATACTTGTTTCGGTTCGACTCACCATAAAGGTTGGTAAATGAGGTACAAAATCTTTCTACATACCGTCAAAATGTTCAATTTTATAACGATAAAAAAGAGAGACTCATTGTTGGTTTGGAGGTTTTTTGAGACGTGACACCGTTCCTTAGATATCGGTGTGACTTTTACTTTATCCTGTCTTAAGACTCTAGAAGGAGGAACACAAGTCTTAAGTTGAGGACATCCATTTTTCCAGTAGTGATGACGGAACGAAGACCAAGGATCCAGAGGGCGTTGGTATGGTTGTTACCTTTACTGAAGAACGTACTCAGACTTTACGACTGAGGGGACAAAGACCTCCGACACCTTCTTTCCTCCTGTGACTGTAGTTCTGAATCTTCTGTGAATAGAAGAAGTATGGACAGTAGGACCTAGTCCGGTGGTGGATGTATCATTCACTGTTTTGAATCGACCCCGTCATCCGTAACAATATTTTACCACTACCTTTCGTCTTTACTTCAGTCAGTTCCTCAGGGATTCCAAGACCAGGAAGTCCTTCACTCCCAAGTAAAAGGTACCACCTGTGTCCTCCTGGTCGGAAGAGTGAGACTTCTCTCTAGGCTCTACTCTATGTTACCCCTCCCCCGCGTCCCCTTTGGGCGGAGACGGTCGTACCTAGTCTCCGGACATCAGTCTCCAGTGGAAGAGTGTTCGGTACTTGACACGATCCGTTCGGGTCCTAGTTTCTCCTTTCCTTTGAAGTTTCTTCGAATATCATAAACTACTTTAAATAGTAGAGGGGAACTCTGCGGACCTACCGTGGTACCTGAGTTGCCCGTACTCAGACCCGTTTGAGGTCCTCTATCACTACCTGACCCTCCGGTCTCCCGACGTCAGGGACCCCAGTGTTTCTCAGTGTGTACTGACTCGCTGACTTGTTGAAACGACTTGTAGAGGGGCACAGGTGTCGTAGGGGGTGGTTCAAGACAATCAAATGTAAAAGACTGCTCGTGAGCGAAAAAGGATCTCCACTTATGATATATAAGACCGGACCACAAAGACTTAGAAAAATTGACTAAGAGAGGAAGTCTGTCTATAGTTGAAAAGTAAACTACAGTGTCTCATAATTTGCTTTACGACATATAGAGATACAAGTAGATTACACTGATGTTTGCGGGGGTCTATATTTTAGTTTAGAAAGTGAAGATCTACGGGAACCACAGATCTTCTTACGACCGATATTTTATATTCGATTTATTTATAGTCACTAACTCTTCCCTTGACCACCCTCCACCCCTCTTTCTTCCCCTGTTCTGTCTGAAGTCTAAGATGAAGGGAGTTGACAGGATTTATTTCGCTTTGGAGCTTACTTTCCGTTCAACCGGAAATTTCTACAATGTAAGACTTAGAGTTCTCCCCGCCGACGTTTCTACAGTAGTCTTGTCGTTCAAACTCCGAAGCCACGACCCGTACCCCCTAAACCCCCCTAATTTTCACGTTCTCCTTCGTTCTCTCGACTTCACTGACTTAGAATAAGTTGTCACTCAAAAGGACAATGTCTGCTAGTCTTCCCGTCTTTTGGACGTTTTGGATTTCTCTTGGATCGTTGTCCTTTCGATCTTTCGATCGACCGACAACCTTCCCCTTTTTTTTTTTTTTTAATTCTTACCGATCCCTTACGAGTTTGATGGTGTGTTAACGTGAGTAGAGTGTGCGATCATTTCATTACGAGTTTTAAGAGGTTCGGTCCGAAGTCGTTATGCACTTGGTACTTGAGGGACTACAAGTTCGAGCAAAATCTTTTCCGTCTCCTTGGTCTCTAGTTTACCGGTTGTAGACGACCTAGTACCTTTTTCGTTCTCTCAAGGTCTTTTTGTAGATAAAGACGAAATACCTGATACGGTTTCGGAAACTGACACACCTAGTGTTCTTTGACACCTTTTAAGACTTTCTCTACCCTTATAGTCTGGTGGACAGGACGGAGAATTCTTTAGACATACGTCCAGTCCTTCGTTGTCAATCTTGACCTATACCTTGTTGTCTGACCAAGGTTTATCCTTTTCCTCATGTAGTTCCGACACATAACAGTGGGACGAATAAATTGAATATACGTCTCATGTAGTACTCTTTGCGACCCGACCTTCTTTGTGTTCGACCTTAGTTCTAACGGCCCTCTTTATAGTTAGTGGAGTCTATACGTCTACTGTGGTGGGAATACCGTCTTTCACTTCTCCTTGTTTTTTCGGAGAACTACTTTCATTTTCACCTCTCACTTTTACAACCGAATTTCGAGTTGTAAGTCTTTTGCTTCTAGTACCGTAGACCAGGGCAGTGAAGTACCCTTTATCTACCCCTTTGTCACCTTTGTCACCGTCTGAAATAAAAACACCCGAGGTTTTAGTGACGTCTACCACTAACGTCGGTACTTTAATTTTCTGCGGATGAGGAACCTTCTTTTCAATACTGGTTGGATCTATCATATAAGTCTTCGTCTCTGTAATGAAACGGTTGATTCCAGGCAGATCAGTTCCGATACCAAAAAGGTCACCAGTACATACCTACACTCTCAACCTGACACTTCTTCCGACTCGCGGCTTATTAACTACGCAAACTTGACACCACAACCGTTTCTGAGAACTCCCAGGGAACCCGACGTTCTTCTAGGTTGGTCAGGTAAGACTTCCTCTAGTTGGGACCCTAAAGAAACCTTCCTGACTACTATTTCGACTTCGAGGTCATGAAACCGATGGAGTACACTTCCCAACTGAGTAACCTTTTCTGAGACTACGACCCTCTCTAACCCCCGTCCTCCTCTTCCCCTGCTGGGTCCTACTCTACCAACCTACCGTAGTGCCTGAGCTACCTGCACTCAGACTCACTTGATGTCCTCAACCACTACCTATCCCTCCGGACCGCACGACGCTAAGTACCCCGGCGTTTCTCAGCCTGTACTGACTCGCTGACTTGACTTGACTCCGTTAAGGTTTGGACGAGGAGGGACTTTTCCGAACTCCTCTTTGGTGGTTTTCGTCCAGTTGTTTCCTCGCGGGATGTGTAATAATTTTTTGTTTAAAATGGAAGTTTGTGGGTGAGAGAGTTTTTGGATTATAACTCCCTTCCTCCTTTCCTTTTTATGAAAAATACTCAACCGTCACCGGAAGGTCCTGTAATTTGAATCTTATGTGAAGACACAACACTCGAGACGTCGAGTTGGGTCCGATGAATTACCAATTCGGTCCGTGTAAAGATACTGTGTCCTCATCTAAAAAGGAGTTCAGGGACTACTTCGTTTCCCCTTTGATCTCGTAGAGAGATATTAATCCCATTTGTATTTTTGTAGTAGGTCTGTCCCTGTGAAACCTCTCATTTTCCCCTGTCACAATTATTGATAAGGCCCGGTTATCCGTAGACAACCGAGTCGGGGGTCGGCTCACCCTGAAGTCGGTGGGACGGTTCTTGGTCCTCTTCGTTCCTTATTACTCACAAGAGTGAATTATTCCGGTTCGTGTACCTCGTTTCGGGTCCATCCGGAGACCGTACGACCCCCGATCTGTCTGTTAGGTCCCTTTTGGATTCACACTTGTCCTTCGATGTTCAATCCCACCTAATCTTTTCTCGTCTATACCGTATTTCGGCGCTAAGTAAGACACCACGTCACTCAGTAGGTATCCGACCAATGTCTGCCGGAGAGGTTCAGTGGATTGTCGTAGGGATGAGAACTGTAGACAGTAGATTGATATCTCTGTCTGAAATAAAAAAACCCGAGGTTTTAGTGACGTCTACCACTGACGTCGGTACTTTACTTTTGTGCGAACGAGGGACCTTCTTTTCGATACTTATTGGATCTGTCACATAATTTTTCGTCTCTGTAGTGAAACGGTTGTTTCGAGGTAGACCATCTCCAATAACAAAAAGGTTATCAGTACATACCTATACTCTCAACCTGGTATTTCTTCCGACTCACGGTTTCTTAACTACGAAGAGTTGACACCACGATAACTCTCAGGGAACCTGTTGTTCCTCCAGTTTGGTCAGTTAGGATTTCCTTTAGTTACGACTTACAAGTAACCTTTCTGACTACGACTTCGACTTCGAGGTTACAAAACCGGTGGACTACGTTTCTCGGTTGAGTGACCTTTTCTAGGACTACGACCCTTTCTGACTTCCGTCCTCCTCTTCCCCCACTGTCTCCTACTCAACCAACCTACCGTAGTGACTAAGTTACCTGTACTCAAACCCGTTTGAGACCCTCTACCACTTCCTGTCCCTTCGGACCACACGACGTCAGTCAGGTGTCCAAACGTTTCTCAACCTGTGCTAAATCACAGTCTTATTGTTGGTGCCACTTACAGTCGAACGACGAAGGTCGGGAAGACCCAACAAAGAGACTGCACCGAGAAGTGTGTTTGCGAAAGGAGACGGGTTTTGTAAGGAGGGTCGGGGACCAAGAGACCCGGTAAGAGAAGGTCGGGGGTGAGGGGGTCTCCTGAAGAGGTCCCTTGGGAAGGAAGTAGAGTAGTCTAAGGATGTGTGGGACGTAAAAAGGAGAGCTCCGGGAAGGGTAAATATAAAATAGACAAATTGTGGGTGGAAAGGGATTAAAGAAGTTAGGAGAAAAGGGTCACTCTGGACCGAATGTCCATCGAAAGTTGTTCATAAATACCTAACTTATTTAATGTGTCCTTTCACTTTACTAGAAAAACAACCGTCAATTTACACGTTCTTTTTAAAGACCAACACTTAATCGATCACTTTTCAAAAATTTTTAATTTTTGTTTGTTTGTCTGGGTCTTACTCCAAGAATCATAAAAAAACTTACTCTGAGAGGTTGTCATCAACGCTCCTTGGGACTCGGTAATTGACCGTCTTTGTCACACTCTAGTCACACCTCCGGACTGAGTTACACTGTAGCCGGAGATCACCTATTTCAACTCTTATGTCGTTAAGGCTCATTTTTTATGGGGTGTCGTGGTTGTTTTTAGGGGTTTAACAAAGACGAAAAGTATATTCTCCTTAAAAGGAAGGTATGCCCGTGTCAGATAACAGTCTAAAAATGGAGTTGATTTGTAAATCGAAAAACTCGTTAGCGTAAATCTTTGTCGATAGTGTAGTCTCGAAGGGACTATCTCTAAAATATGGTTCGGACTCATCGTCAGTTATAATGATGGAATTAAGAAAAAAAGGATTTATTAGAAAAGGTCCGAGGACCACAAAAAGAACCTGAACTTCCGATGGTTTATGAGGACTCTCCCTCCACGTAAAATTCGATGGACGATAAGTTTCCCATACACTGTACCTCTCTTTACGACCCTAGTTTCTTCTTTACTCAATTTCTCTTCTCTCACACCCTTAATCTCCGTACTTATATCCTTGTTCAAAACGAAACATTTGTTTCGTCTCCTCTACTACGACGAATTACAATAAGTGAAAAGAGAAGAGTAATCGTGAGTTGGATTGTAAGACTCTAGGACCTTACGCATGTCACACAGGTAAGTCAAGACGTCCAGAACGAAATTCTCGAACAGTAATAAAAAAAAAAAAGGAAAACCGGTGTGATGTGCCGGACACCAAAAAGGGACTAGTCCCTAGTTTGAGTATGGAAGACGTCACTTTGGCGTCTCAGAATTGGTGACCTGGTGGTCCCTTCAGGCAACAGGAACAAAAAAAAAAGGAAAATTTCTAAAAAACTACACCTAGTAAAAATTTCAGAAAGAATTTACACAATGTTATAACGGAAAACAAAAATACAAAACTAAAAAAAGCAACAAAAATACAAAGCTAGAAGAACCGCCACGTCGTACACCCTAGAGTCGAGGGACTGGTCCCTAGGTTGGGTGCCGAGGGACGTTACCTTCCACTTTAGAATTGGTGATCTGGTGGTCCCTGTAGGTAACAGGAATGAAGAATTAGAGGTCCAAAATTCCCGTAATAGCGGGTGAGTGGGATGAGGTCAGGAATCTTGTAGAAATGTATAGAGAATAACTTAGACGTACGTCCTACAACGAGTCCTCTCTTTTAGAAACCTTGAGTTTATTCACGGTGACATATTTCACTCGAGTTCTCCCTTTCCCCACCATGTTTTCTCTGGTAGACACACGGAGAGTGTCCCGTCTTCCCGTCGTCCCCCATGACATTCCCGTCGAGGACGCGAGAGTCCTTCCTCCGACTTAGAGAACTGGTGTGTACAAGGTTAAATTTACATGGCTGTTTATTTAGGTGTAAGGGTGCATTTTGTTTATTAAGAATCCATAACCGGGGAGGAACGAAATTCGTTACCCTTGGTGTGACGGTTAGTACAAGAGTCTGGCCTAGACTTGTGCTTTCCATGAAGACTCGTGAAAAGAGTTTCAAGACAAAGGGGTTTGTGGACCTTGAGTGTGTGTCCACAGTATGTCTACCGTGGGAACGAGTCTAAGTTAATTCACGGTACCATGGTCGACCATTAACATTCTCGACCGTCTCTCTCTTCGTTATTCCATAAGTAAATTATTCGGATAGTGGAGCCGTGATAGGGAGAAAGTCGGTAAAAGGTGTCGTGTCCTACGATCTTGAGAAAACTCTTACCTTCGGGACGACACGGTCCCTCTTCAGCCTCCCCCGTGGTCCGTCTCCTTATCCGTTCAGTCTCTGTACGGGAAGGTCCCGTGAACTTTCTTTGTTTCTACACCCAATTCACTGGCGGGGCCGGGGGCGACGGGCCCTCAGGACCCCGTATGGGTGGTAAAGGAACTTACGTGAAAGTTCTCGGGGCTATTGGTCCGTGAGCACGCCCTAGAAGAAGAGCCACTTCTTCGCGCACCCGCCCCACGACCCCCTCGGACCCCGCGGGTGGGGAGGCGCCTCCCTCCGGCGCGCCCAGTCTCAGGCCGACGACCTCCCGCACACCAGGCCGAGGAGCGGGTCCGTCCGCCCGCCGTCGTGCCGGCTCAAGAAGTCCTAGAGGTGCTACAGGACGTCGACGAGGCACTACACCACGACGTCGTCCGCCCTGCGGTGGTGCCGGCGGGGCCTGGGGCGCACTGGTAGTTTGTCGCTGGTCATCACCGTCCTTTGCGGAAGACTAAGGACGCCCCTCTCCCGCTGTTCCTTCGCACTCTTGGCGCCGCCGGTGACGGGGTCCGACTCCCGCTGGGCAGACCCTGAGTCGCGTAGGTGGGCACCAGACAGACGTTTGCTCCCGCCCCCAACCCTCCTCCCGTTTTATCCCGTTCTGTGAGTCCCTACACATGGGTCCGTGTAGGGACGACGAGGCCATAGGGGCGCGGTGGTGGCGGGCGGAGTGGGGGNGGGGGGGCGGGGGGCGGGGCGCCGGGGGCCTCTATTTCACCAGGGACGGACAGGTGGTTCCCGTTCTAGAGTTCCGTAGTGGGAGAGGCGACCGTACTCTAGATGAAATCAAACTGCACATTCCTGAAGGGACTACCAGGGACCCGATTGTGAGACGAGGGTTCCACCGTCCGGACTCAAACTAGGGACCAGTCCCTTGATCTAGGAAGTACACCGTTGATTCTGAACCGTGTCAGTTTATTCGTTTTTATTTATAAATTTTTTTTGACTACACATCTTCACTCTCCATTTTGATACATCCTTGTCACAGAATTGTCAACACTGTCGATCAAAGAGTAGAGGGAAGATGACGTTGGGGTCTCGTCCAATCTGTGTATCAGAAAATTTTTTTTAAATATTAACAAACAAATATAAATTAACTTCCTATTAACGAAATGTTATGACACGACCAAAGACGGTTTGTAGTTGTACTTAGTCGGTATCCATATGTATGGATACAGAGGAGAGAGAACTTGGAGGGACGGGGAGGAAGGGGTAGGGTGAGGCGATCCAACAGTGTCTCGGGACCAAACTCAAAGGAGTCAGTGTGTCGTTTAAGGGTAACCGATAGATGAAATGTATACCATTATATATATAAAGCTACAATGAGAGAGGTATGTAGGATGGGAGAGGAAGAGAGGGAGGGAAGGTGGGAGGGGGAAAGGGGAGGGGGGTGGTGACGCAAGGATTCAGACAAAAGATACAGACAGAGAAATCTGCTTTAATCCGGGAAAAATGTCTACGAAGCCCCATCATCAGAGCGAAGGAGGGGGGGTCATCCCGAAAATGTACGAGCCTATTAACGGGGTAGACGGATCCAGATGTAGGACTTAAAAATCTTGTACAAAAAGGGAACTTGTGGGGTAGATCAGTTTGGAAGTGTTCTACGTTTGTTAATTCTAGAGGAAAAGTGCACAGGGCGAAGGGAGCCAAAGGGTCGACAGTGAGTCGTAGAACCGAAGGAGAAGGATGGGACTTCGGTGTACGTCGGGTACAAGGGAGTAGACGGTACCTAGACCGTGGACGACCAACTAAAGCTCTGATAAAGTCCTACTCGGGAAAATTTTTGGTACAAACTTAGTATATACGGATTCTGGAATCGATACCCCCCTTTTTTTCCACAAGTTAATACTACATAGATCTCATCATTCTATAATTTGCGACTCTAATTTGTCCATGCCATGTACAATGTAGGTGAAGACTGTTGATCCAAACAGATGTCTCGTCGTTATTTATGACTTAAGGAAAAAAAGCAACTTTGGTAATATATTTCAAGAAAACCAGATAGAATAAAAAAAATTAACTTTATATCAACGGGATATTGTAACGTACTTAAATTCCACATGTTGACCAAACTATGTAAATATATGACACTATATCAACCGTAGTATCGGTTATAAATTGTAGAGATAGTGCCGTGTATAAAGAAGAAACACCGACCTTATTAATTCAAGATTAGAGGATCGTACAAAGTAATAATATTATGTTATAACAACAGACACAAGGCATATGACACGTAATCTAGAGATCCTGAATAAATGATAGTAGAGAGGATAGGGGGATGGGAGGTCAGGGATCATTGGTGGTAAAACCCAGGTAGAATCTTACTACGACCTTCTATGATACATCTTCTTACTGTATGTGGTAATGAGATGAACACGGGAAATTTAGAAACAAAAATGAGTTAAGACACGATCTACGAATCTCTATTAAAAACCCCCCTCCAGTTGTTTATAAATGACTCGTTAGAAAGACACTGTCCGTGTCTTTCACCCCGTCACCCCTACTTTTTGATCTACTTACTCTATAGTTAGTATCAGACTAGAGTTCTTAGGTCCCCTCTCTCTCTGTGACTAGTTTATCAGTGTGTCTATTTACGTTTCAGTATTAAGACTACTCCCACTGTTCCTCTCTAAGAACCGTGACACTCTGGTCGGACGTCTCCCCGTATAACCTCCTGCAAAGGACTCCTGTATTCGTGGTCCGACTTGTCGGTTACCTTTAGGTGTTCCATTCCTCCCCTCTCCTCTCTTACGGTCCACCGTCGTTGTCGTCCATGTTTTCGAGACACCAGCTCGACACACTACTCCTTCTCCTCTGACTTGCACCGGTACACTGACTTGTCCCCTCTTCCGTCCTTTCCTTCCTCTCCTGTACTCTAGCCTCTCCTGTCGACCTGGTACGTCAGGGAGGTGTTATGTGTTTCCTAGGTCTTGTACACTACCAAAATCGAATTCTCATTGTCTTTTGGTGACCAACTCCACCCTCAATCTTTTGACTAAATATAAAAATTTTGTAGTAAGTTCGATACGACACTCCTAATCCTCTCTTCTTTCCCACTTTCACTCTTACGGTCAATCCTGTAGTCAAGTCAACGAGTCAGCACAGGCTGAGAAACGTTGGGGTACTTGGCGTCGTACGGTCCGGAGGGACAGGTAGTGGTTGAGGGTCTCAGGTGGCTTTGGGTACAGGTAACTCAACCACTACGGTAGGTTGGTAGAGTAGGAGACAACAGGGGAAGAGGAGGACGGGAGTTAGAAAGGGTCGTAGTTCCAGAAAAGTTTACTCAGTCGAGAAACGTAGTCTACCGGTTTCATAACCTCAAAGTCGAAGTTGTAGTCAGGAAGGTTACTTGTGGTCCCGACTAGAGGAAATCCCACCTGACCAACCTAGAGGAACGTCAGGCTCCCTGAGCGTTCTCAGGAGAGGATGTGGTGCCAAGTTTTCGTAGTCAAGAAGCCGTGAGTCGAAAGAAATATCAGGTTGAGAGTGTAAGTATGTACTGGTAACCTTTTTGGTTTCGGAACTAATCTACCTGGAAACAGTCGTTTCATTACAGAGACGAAAACTTATACGATAGATCCAACCAGTATTGAAAAGAAGGTTCCTCATTCGTAGAAAATTAAAGTTCCGACGTTAGTGGTAGAACGTCACTAAAACCTCGGGGGGTTTTATTTCAGTCGGTGCCAAAGGTGACAAAGGGGTAGATAAACGGCACTTCACTACCCTGGTCTACGGTACTAGAATCAAAAGACTTACAACTGGAAATTCGGTTGAAAAATTGAGAGGAAAAAGTGAAAGTAGTTCTCCGAGAAATCAAGAAGAAGTGAAAGACGGTATTCCCACCACAGTAGACGTATAGACTCCACTGACTGTGAAGAGGGCCGTTAGAACTAAGGTCGAACACGAAGGAGGCCGGGTCGCAAAGAGTACTACATAAGACGTATATTCAATTTATTCGTCCCACTGTTATGTGTCGGAACTACCTGAGGAAAAGGATAAACCTTGGTCAGACAATAAAGTACGGGTCAAGATTGACAACGAAGGACTGGACGTATGTCTAAAGAGTTCTCCGTCCTGTCCACCAGACCATAAGGGTAGAGAAAGTCTTAAAAGGTGTCAAAGAACACTAGGTGTGTCAGTTTCCGAAACCGTATCAGGTATTTCGTCTTTATCGACAAAAAGACCTTGAGAGAACGAAAAAGGTACTAGGTCGTCTACCAACCGGTAAACTAGAGACCAAGGAGACGAAAAGATTTTGGTCGAACTTGTAGACCTTCAAGTACCAAGTGCATAACGACTTCGGACCGAACCTCTTAAAACTCGTAATGAAATGATCACACACTCTACTCACGTTTACACGCCATCAAACTCGTAAGAAACCGTAACGGAAAGAAATCCTAACCTTACTTTTGACTGAAAAAGGTCAGGACATCGGTGACGACTCAAAAGATTCAAACGACCGTATAACTCACGTCGTGAAAGTGTCGTAGTAGAAAGTGTTAAACTTTATCGAGTTGACCTTAAGGTAGTGGAGGTGATCGAAACAAGGATCACTACGGAGGATTCCGGGTGAACTGAAGTGTAAGGTCCTACAGACCGAGATCCACTCACTAGTGTCGTAACAGTGATAGACCCAACACTTCTAGAAAAAACATGTCAAGAAGACACATAAGAACGATGGAGAAGAATTATAGAAGACGAAGACAATCCAGGTATAGTAAAGACAGGAAATAACTCGGGTAGAAACGTACTTTACAAGGGAACCATAGAGATTAAAAGAACTTCTCTAGAGATCAGAAAGGGTAAGATAACAAAAGGAGATAAAGAAACGTAGCTAGTGACTCCTTACGAAAGAATAGAGAGGAACGATAAGAAAACCTTGAGACGTAAGTTTACCCATATAGAAAGGAAAAGAGGAAACGAAAAACGAAGGGAAGAAAAGTGTCGATAAACATTCCGGAGTAGTCTGTCGGTAAAACGAAAAGACGTAAAGAAAAAGAATCTCTACCAGAACTAAGGACAGAGGACATGTTACAGTGATTGGAGGTAGGTATCAAGTGAGACAGATAGTCTAGATCAGGGAATTTAGATAAATAGTGAAGGTGACATATTAGTATTCCCTAAACTAAATCCAGTATGAGCTTACCAGATCGCCAAAAGAGGTGAAAGAAGTTAAATTCAGACTTAAACCGTTATTCCTCAAGTACTAGACTCGGTGTCAGTCGAGGGCCAGAACAAAAACGACTGACACATCTCGAAGACGTAGAAACCGACGTTTCTTATATTAGTTAGACTAAAACCACAACTGGTAGACAACTACAGGTACACATCGTAGAAGAGAACACAACAACCTTCTCCCACAAAGGATACTGGTCACACAAGAGAACCGTCTTAAGATAATCGGAAACGGGACGAAGTAAGACATAAGGTTCCGGTTTAAACGGACAATGAGGTCCACAAAGAACTGAAGGATGAAAACGTAAGGTCAGGGGATATTACTTTTCCTGTAAAAACCCCCCACAATCAACATCTTCTAAAACATCCAGAAGTGTCTTGACAAGTTGAAGTCGAAGAAGTCACAATGACCAGCCCCGTATCTGAACCTAATGACACCATAACTTACCAAACGGAACCTTTGCTTGTCTCTAGTAACACAACAAAAAGTCTAACGGAGTTTCATGACGTAAAACCTGAGAACAAGTGATACTACCGACGAGGTAAAGAAGACCCCCTAAGGACGGGTGTCATCACCTATATTACCAGTAGACTCAATTTAAGTGGGTAAGGTCAGGTAGAGTCAAGCGACTAAGGATCTTACAACTACAAGTGAGAACGGTAGAGGACAAACTGGTGAAGGTTAAACGGAACTAAGTACCTGGATTGTAGGTCCAAGGATCCGTTATAACGAGAAATATCGTAGCTTGGGACGAAGGTAGTGGTCAGGGTAAGTGTTGACCCACAACAAAAACGAAACCGAGGTAGGGAAGTAAGAAAGACTTCAATAAAGAGGTGACTAGAGGTCATCGTATACCCCGTGGATGGCTGGACCCCTCAAATAGAAAGTCACAGGATAGAAAAGCGGAAAAGTATGTGAGTTAATTTAGGTCCATTCTTCTTTGTGAATACTTACTGATCTTCGTGGAATTTACTTCCTTATTCGTGTGATTGAGTCTCCTTTTAATTCACGTTTTTGTTGTCGGATTCCTGCTCTTCCAGACCTAAGGCACCGTAGAAGTTGTGGTCAGTCGGCTCTTCCTCCGTCTCGCTCCTCTCCGTCCGTCACGTCCGTGACCCGGGACCGTCCCGGTGAGACTTCGACCTGTGGGAACAATGAATCGTGGAGGCACGGTACCAAAGGATCATTGATTTTCCGTCCACTATCGATGGTATGACGCCTCTTCATAGCCCCTCTAATTTACCATTAAATGCAGTTCAATGATTGTTCGATGCAGTTGATTGTACAGACCTCGCTCGCTCGCTCGCACACACGTACACACGCCCGCACACACGTACACACGCCCGCACACACAATAGTAATGGTAATGTTATACTAGGATCTATTCGGTAAAAGACCCGAAGTCAAGAAGTGGTTTTACTCCTCACCCCCTGAAGGGATCTTCTAAGACTACGGGGACGATAGAGAGGTTCAAGTTGTAAATTCGTCGTATCTGGTCACACCCGATGTCTTCACCTCCTCTCCACCAGGACTTCTGTCCTGTTCATCTTGAACTTACCTAGCTCTCCATTATACCGTTTGTCCTCCGAGTCCACTATCCCGACTAAGAATATCTACGAGTAGATCCCAGAGAAGAGAAAAAGAGGAGTGATGACTCAGACAGACCCTGTCGTTGTATAGGCGATTTTTATGAGTGTAGAGTCTGGGGGAACGTCGAGACATACCAATGAACCGGAGTGAAACCGGTTACTCGATGTTCTCCTTCATAGGATCAATCTTGAAGATCCTTTCGATCCCAAAAGAACTGTTTTTTCCGTTGAGTTGTCCGGACCAGAAAATAGGAAATAGGAGGGGGTAAGAAGGACGGATTCAGTGTCTTTACTGTGGACCTCCATCGTATTGATGGAGAACGGTTTTTCCGATTTTCGACGTCGGGTCCCAACTCTGTCTATATAAAGCACGTCAGAAAGGGTTGCGAAACATTGGGGTACCTGACATCAGCCGGTCCGAGGAGACAGGTACCTTAAAAGGTCCGTTCTTATGGCCAGACCCAACGGTAAAGGACGAGATCCCCTAGAAGGGCTGGGTCCCCAACTTGAACACAGAGAATACAGAGGTCCGTAAAATGGTGATTGTGGTGGACCTTTCGTCGGGTCCCACCCTCCCGTCCTTCAGTCTTCCTCGGACCCGGGACCTACAGACCGATCCTCTACGACGTGTCCGGGACCTGTTCGACAGTGCGCCCAAAGTTCTGTAAAGTCACTCAGTAACAAAACTCTAAGACGTTGTTCTCGACCCGTGTACTTCTTCCTACCACATATACATCATAGGACCCTGAACACCGTCGTACCGTCTTACCTCCGCGTGTACATTCATTCCGTGTTCGTGTCTTTTCTTAGACTTCATCCATCTTCACCTATAGGTGAATCTTATTCGGGTCTGGGGGTCCTTTACCAAGAAGTAAGTTCCGTAGACACGTTTCTGAAGTCCCTCAGGTACTTAGGTAGAAATAAAAGCGTATGGAGACATTTGCCTGTGGCGGGAGATACTACTTACATTCTGTTGATTCGTGTCGTCATAATCGTCATAGACACTGAACGAGTGGTTATCTTTATCGTGACAGGAAGGTGTGTCGAACTTAATAACAAATACGAGTAGTGATGACACGTTACTAATAGTTGGGTAACGCTCGAGAACAATGAACGACGTAATCATTTCATGTACAACGGTATAATAATTGCGTAGGGGTACTGACCCCTTTTCACCGTTTTCCTTTCCTAAAGAACGAGTTACGTAGCTTAAGGGGTTTCCCGGGTTCCGGTGGACCCACTTTGGGTGAGTGTGTCAGGATGTGGGCTAAGGTACTTTGGGGTCGGTTCCAGAGACTCCTTCGACGTCGTCCCCGTCGCATCCCTACCCTCTCCTCAGTAGTACAGTCACAGGCCCGTGTCTAGGACGTTGTGGTTTGAAAGAGTACAAAGGTCTCAGTATTAAACTTGGTTTCTTCTGGTTTGGGGTACTCTATTGTTCGGTGTGACGGTACCTTACGGTGCTGTAAAATTTAGTCGTTGAGACTTTGAAAGGACTGTTCATTAGGTTGGCAAAGGAAGTTGTTCCGTCTCGTAAGACGTCGATGGTTTTGGTGGTGGTCGACTGTTTTATAGACCCCTTAAAAATTGTCAGTACTTCTCCGAAGTCAACCCCCGGGAGACTGCACCCCGAGTTGTAAAAGAAAAACTCTTGTGGAGACGTATCGCCACGAGATTTCTGATCATATCGTTTAAAAATTTTCCGTTAATTATTAAAAGTGTCGATTTTGAACATTGTGTATTAAAAGGGTGTTTCTTTCAAAGAAAGATGTTTTTTTCATACGTACGAACATGTGCGATTCAACGAAATTAACACAGAGAAACGTCGGGGTACCTGATATCGGACGGTCCGAGGAGACAGGTACCCTAAGAGGTCCGTTCTTATAACCTCACCCAACGGTACGGGACGAGGTCCCCTAGAAGGACTGGGTACCCAACTTAGGTTCAGAGGACACAGAGGACGTGACGTCCGTCTAAGAAATAGCGACTCGGTGACCCCTCCAGGGCCTGTTTCACGTCCAACTGATTTAGGTCGTGACCGGGTAGGTCCTCGGTTCGGGTGTGGGTAATTCGTCGCAGAGACTTCCACCCCTGGGTGGAAAATAGAAAAATTTTCGAGGGGTCCCCTACAATTACTCGTCGGTGTCAACTCTTGGGGACGAAATTACTTTTCTCTTAACCATTCGGTAGTCCTCTGGGGGTAACATCAGGTTTAGACGGTGACCAAGTGGCATGTTGAAGTCTACTCAGTGAATGTAGAGGGATTTGTCTAGTCTGGTCACCACAGGTTTGACACAAGGAACCAAGACTTCTCCACGGAATCCTCTGTCCTTCCATTCACTCACAACTTCGCTACGCAGAGAAGCAGATAATGTGGTTGATCTCACCTTACCAAAATAGTCAATATTTGTGGTCCCAGAACGATTTCTAAGACCTGTTTTCTTAAACTGATAAATTTTATTTTTATACTTTCGGAGACTTGATCTGTTTGGGTAGTTCTCTAAAGTTTTAGAAGTCACAGGAAGGTACCGTCCTTGAAGTTGCCACTCACTATATAATTGTGATGTACCCCTCTCTTGGTGTTTTGTCCGAGAGTGGTACGCGAGTCCACGGTCGAGTCGACAATTCTCTGATTTTCTGGTGTTTCCGTGTCTGTGTCGATCAATCTCGTGGGAGGGGTAGTAAATTGTCCGTTATAACGTTTACGAAATGTTTATAGTCGAGTAAATCCGGATGATGTTAGGATCCTACCCCATACCAATGGTGAGGGTAAAATGTCCTCCTTTTCCTTCCTGTCTCTCCTGTTGGGGAGGTCCAGTGGTACATAATTCACTACTCCGACCTTGTCTCAGGTGGAGATTTGGTAGTCGGGGGTGCACTCCGACTTGTGGGGGTCGGGTACGAGGCGGACCGGGACCTACCTTTCGGACGGGACTACCTATGGACCGAGAACTTAAGTGAAGAGGTGAGACGTTGGACTCAAAAAGATTTTGTGTGTTAGACTAATTACAGAATGTGGTCGGGTTGTTGGACGGGACGTCCGACTGAGGTCCGACACTGTGGGACTAAACGTCAGGGGCTAGGTCGGAGACTAAGAGATGGAAGGTAGAGAAGGAAGTTTAGGGTGGGTACGTCTTGATGTCACGAACGTCGAGTAGTGTTTGGTGATGACGGGGAGGGGCAGTCCAAGGGGGGTTGGAAAGACCATGAGTTAAATTGACAGTGGAGAAGGATGTTCAAGGATGACGAGGGACATGGATGGGGACGTCGTAAATGATATAACGGACACTGACAGGTGGACGAACTCGTTAAGACCTAACTTCCTTTCTTATAAGACCCTTTTCCCTCGTCGATTATTCGTTACGTCTACTTTTCACACACACACACACACACACACATATATATATATACCAATATACCTCCGGGCACACCTGTCACCGGACTAAGTACGGTTGGAACACCCGATCCAAGTCCAACCCCACTCTAAGACCTCGGATCCTTCCGTCTGGTCCTCTGGGTTAAACGATGGAACCCTGTATTCCTCACTACTCTACGGAGACAAGGACTCTTATGACTCTCGACCCGACTCCGTCGTGACTCGGGCCCTGTAAGACGTCCACGTGACGTTCTTCCTTCAAAGTCTTAAGTTCCCCGAGGATCTCCAGACAGGATTCCGTTTATCCCGGATCCAGACCCTCCATAGTGACCCGGTCCTGTCCTCTGAAGTACCCTGTAAAGTTCCTGGTTGTACTCCGGTCTCACCCGATATCCCACAAACTCTACCCCTGTTCTCGAATAGTCTTTATTCCAGATTAGTCTCTTAATTTTAGGTGAAAAAATTTTTTAACCTCATATTAACGAAATGTCACAATCAAAGACGACATGTTACTTTACTTAGTCGATATACACATGTATATAGGGGAGAGAGAACCCGAAGGGGCGACGGGGAACGGTACGGTGAATGGATCCAGTAGTGTCCCGTGACTCGACTCGAGGGACACGATGAGTCGTCGAGGGTGATCGATAGACAAAGTGTGTACCGTCACATGTGTCTTCTTCTTCACTGCCACGAGTCAGTACAGACTGAGGAACGCTGGGGTACCTGACATCGGACGGTCCGAGGAGGTGGGTACCCTAAAAGGTCCGTTCTTGTGACCTCACCCGACGGTAACGGAAGACGTCCCCTATGTCCAGGTGGGATTAGAGGGTCAGCCAGGGTGGGAGGGGAAGGGGTGGTACAGGTGCACGAGAAAGAGACAGACGCAGAGATAGGGATGGAACGTTTGTCCAAGTAGACCTGGTAAAAAGATCTAAGGTGTATTTACAACCTCTCCCACACCTCCTTTCCCTTGGGAGAACGTGACAACCATCTTTACATTTAACTATGTCGGGGATACCTCTTGTCATACTTCCAAGGAATCTTTTGATTTGTGTCTTGCCAGTATCCTGGGTCGTTAGGTCGACGACCCGTATATGAGACTCTTTTGGGATTAAGTTTTCCTGTGTACGTAGGGTTACAAGGGACTTCGTGATAAGTGTTGTCGGTCCTGTGCCTTCGTTGGATCTGAGGTGACTGTCTCCTTACCTATTTCTTCTACCCTATGTATATATGTTACCTTATAATGAGTCGGAATTTTTCCTTGTTTTTATCCAGTGAACTCTACACCTACCTGGATCTCAGACGGGATGTCTCATTTCATTCAGTCTTTCTCTTTTGTTTATAGTGTATAATTGTATATATGCACCTTAGATTTTAGATGAAAACTTTCTTCGTACTAGTTTGTCCTATACGGTGTGTAAATGAGACTTTATGGAAGAGGGAGTTGGAGAAATGAGTCTCGCTACGGTAACCAACGACAGCCATTCTCACGCACCACACTCCGTGTTAGCCTAGACTCTTGGAACTCCTCACTTGTGGAGTTACAGTGTCGTCGTGACTCCGTGGCGGAGCTGTAGTCCCCAGACCCACCCCACCTCGACACTTAGGTGCCCTCTCTGGCTCAATATACTTGTGTCATGAAAAGTTTCGTAGAGTTTAGACACTAAAGTAACGTTTATGTGGACGTAAGGGAGTGACGTCTCTTAGAAGTCACTGAGGGATGACGGGGACTTTATGGAAAACCAGAAGACCTACGAGTGCGTCGGTCAACCGGGACGTATTAGACCGACGGTGAGGAGAGAACGGGAAAGAGAAGATTGAGGGAACAGTGGTGATCCTGGTATTTACAGCACAAAAATAAGACGGGATTTTGTGAGAAGAAAACGGTAAACGAACTTCTTGATAATTAGGAAGTCGAAAGCCACCTTCGTAGAGGAAGGGTGGTTCGGGTGGACCTGATGGTGTCAGAGACGTGTAGGGGATGCCTTCACAAATAGGGTGACTACACCTTAACGGACTGCACGGACATAGTCGCAGGAGTCTCTGAGTGCACATAGAGTAAGTGATACCATAAGGTCCCCCACGAACCATATCTTGGCTACGAATTATTACTGATTTATATGTTTCTTTGTTTCTCTCTTTCCCTTCAAAAAGTAAACAAAAAAAAAAAATTTCGTTATATCGTCAAATTCTTTATTCTTAAAATACATTCTATGAAGTATGACCATTTTGGTTGTCTTATTTGGATTAGATGAAGTCCTAGTCTCGACTGAATGAATTGAAACTGGAGAGTCGAGATACCCCGATCCACACAGGACGTTTATTCGTTGGATCTAGGTCCCGGGAATCGTAGAGTTTCCACGAGGTACCTTTTTGGTTCCCTATCCTGTGACGGAAGAGACCGACATGAACTAAACGGTCCGGAATATCGGGAATACCCTCTTCCGTCACCGTGGGGTGAGGTCATGAGAACGGACCTTTTAGGGTACCTGCCTCCTCGGACCACCCGACGTCAGGTACCCCAGCGATTCTCAGCCTGTGCTGACTCGCAGAAGTGAAAGTGAAAGTGAAAGTACGTAACCTCTTCCTTTACCGTCGGGTGAGGTCACAAGAACGGACCTCTTAGGGTCCCTGTCTCCTCGGACCACCCGACGGCAGATACCCCAACGTGTCTCAGCCACTGCTGACTTCGTTGAATCGTCGTCGTATCGGGAATACCCTGGTCAAACTTTGTATGTGTTTTAAGATTCGAGTCCATAAATTAGAATTTTTTCTTTTTTTCCTTTTAATTTTTTTTTTTGTTTTTTTTGATTGATTGGATGGCCTAAGGAGAATGACCTCTCGACTCGATAATTTTGGGTGTCTGAAAGAAGTCGAGACACGGGACAACTCCCCGTATTAGGCGATAACGGAAAAGGAAACATGGTCCCTGACTTCCCATTCCTTACACGCACCCCCAACCTCTCGACACAAGAGGTGGACGAACCAAGGTCGTTTCCAGGGTTTCGTCCCTTTCTTTCCCGTGTCGACGTAAGTTGTAGGAGTCGGGTCGGACGGGGTGCGAGATCGACGGGTGTCGGTTTCCGTGGTAGGTCGGGAGGACACCAATCTTCCTTCGACCCGTAATCGCGTCTCTTATTCCAAAACTCAAATACACCGTTTATTTGACCCAAAGTCTAAAGTGTAATAGATTGTCAGGTTCACATTGAAACAGTGATTACAGATGTATGATTGTGTGGTACCCATAAAATTTGCAACCTATAAATTTATAGGAGTGAAGGTTTACTCAATTGTGTTTGTATGTTTAGGATGAACAACACCATACAGAATCGTGTCTTTCTTGTGTCCGAAATTCTAGTTTGGACCCAAGACCTTAAGTGATGACACACCAGAACCCGTGTAAAGAGTTGAAGAGAGTTGACAAAGGAATAAATTTCTTATCTTCTTTGATCCTGAGGCTCTCATTCCTAAGTGAGCAAAATATGAACAGAACCAGGGAGAAGAGGATGCACAGTCCGAACTCGACCTGTGACCCTACACCGTCCCTTGTTCTAATAGTACCCCCTTAAGGGACCGCCAGGTCACCAATTCTGAGGTGTGAAAGTGCCGTCCCCTGTACCCAAGGTAGGGACCAGTCTCTAGAACGTGTGGGGTTCCACGTTGGTTTTATTTAATTATTTATTCTCTGTTGACAGCAATAATAATTTTTCCTTTTCTTATAGTACCAAGGGTCCGAGAATTTATCGTTTCGTCTTATATTTCTCTACTGATATCCGTACAATCTTCTCTGTACGGATCACAGTATACTCACCTATTATCCGTAATTTACACGTCTGTCACCCAATACCCTTTCCCCTTTCCCATGTTCATATATCTCTATTTTATCCCTCATTATTAGACATCGTTACTTTGACGACATAGGACTGACACGACCACTCAGGTGCTTAGGAGCGTCTATAAGTTTAAGTACTGACATATGGGTTTCCTTCTTTTCAATTGATGTGCCATATTAAAAAAATTCATTATTTATTTTACATATCTTAGAACAGGCCGTCCATCCTCCCCGTTATTTCGGTCTTCATTGTCTTGTCGTTCAGGGGATGTACGTTCACTCAAGACAAAGTGTTCACGAAAGGAATTCAGGTTAAACAAGTATTCAGGTTGCAATCGGATCCATGGGTCGATTGTGTTACCCGATATATCATGACAAGAGATTATCCAAATATTATGAAAGTGTGTATATTATGTATTTTTTGTTTGTGTTTTTTTGTTTATTTTGTAAATTTTAGAATGTCATGTAATGGAACTTTTAATGTCATTATGTCATGTTGTCGACCGTAAGTCCCCGACCGTAGTCCACTTGTCCGTCCTTCCCAATGACTGACCTCCTCCCACTTCTCCACCCTTTACTATCTCGACTTCCTAGAAGTCGTTATCCTCTACCTCCCGTTCGACGTTAAAGTGACTGCAGACTACAACTACCTTGTGTGTAAGAGTAGAAACTTCCAAACGTTGAACTTTCAAGTATACATCCCTTGAGTCACTTTAATGAATATGAGTGACAACTTATTGGATCCCTCTGTCACTCGTCCGTCCCTCATTATTCCTGAGAGAGTAGGTCCTCTGGTTCGACATGTGAGGTCGTGGGGGACGACTACCCTACGAACACCGGTAGGAGGTACGTTAGAGACAGTAAAGGTAAGAAGGATTCAGTGAAGGGGGTACCTTTCAGATCCAAGTTTCCTATGGATGACTCATGGATGACACTACCTAGAGGTGTGGTGGTGGTATTTTGTCCGTAATCACAGAGTAAAATGGTTACTAAAGTCGTCCCGTGTCCGTCAGTTCACCGAGATGACCAGTTACCATTGTGGTCCTGACTTGGGTAAGGTTTAATGTCTTAGAATAAAAAGGCTTTGTGTGTTGAAACATATTAATTAGAGGGATCGAAAACACTGAGACATCGGAAATTGTTACGTCGTGATAAAATGAAACAAACAACGAATAATCATTAACGTATGTACACGGTCCGGTAACCAACTGACGACGTTGAAGAACCGTCACCGGGCCACAATGAGAGACCACGGTAGTTTTTTTACAGTGACCAGTTAGTCGAGTAGTATGTTTCAAGATGTGGACCTTGTGGTTTCGGAAGTTCAAATCTCATTGTACGAGAACTGTAGTACTTGAAGTTTTAATGATTATAAGATAAAATTGATCGTAAATGGGACAAAAACGAAGTCTGATTGTACTTAATTGTCTCTTCCGTTACCGTGGGGTGAGGTCATGAGAACGGACCTTTTGGGGTACCCGTCTCCTCGGACCACTCGACGTCAGGTACGCCAGTGCTTCTCAGCCTGTGCTGACTATACTGAATCGTCGTCGTCGTCGTCGTTGTACTCAATTTTAAGTGAGGTGAACTTCTTTTTGTACCTCGGGAAAGAATTGAACGGTGTGTTAATTTAACCGTCGGTAGTGAGTACAGAGTTTTGTCATTGAATATTCACCAAAGGGTCAACGTAATATTTAATAAAGTAAATATTTTTTTATTTCTAGCAGAAGATACATTAGATGTTGTGTGTGTGTGTGTGCGCGCGCGTGCGCGCACGAGTGGAGGAAAAACCCTTATGTGGACGTTGTTCTGTTTCCGTATAAGGTCTTCCATTTTTTAACCCTCAAATTTCGAGTGATAAAGAGAAAATCTTAAAGTGATTTCATCCGGGTTACACTGTAGAAGGAAGGAGATTTCAAGATCTTTGACGAAAGATTAGTGTTACGAATAAAAGAAAAAGGATAAAAGGTCTTGAAGCATTCAAAATGGACCCTTCCCAGGGAACCTGGAAAGTTATACATATTCTAACAAGGTTTGTCTTACATAGGTACCCCGAAGGGACCACCAGGTCACCAATTCTTAGACGGAACGTTACGTTCCCTATGACCAAGTTAGGGACCAGGGTCTTCTAGTGTGCACTGTGTCTCGCTGATTCGGGTACGTGGTGTTGATGACTCGGGCACGTGGGTCTCGGACACGTGGCTTCGGTTCTCGTCGGGGACGAGTGCCGTTGTTCCCTTTTGGACACGTTTCGTGTCCGTCTTTGTTTATTTATTTTTAATTTTGTTTGTTTTTTTTTTTTGGGGTGTTTTCCACGTTATACTCACACCCTACGTGAACGGAGGGAGGAAAGAACGGTTTCTTCTCCCTGATGAATAAAAGGTGGCCCCTTTGTCTCTCGGCTGGACGAGAAGACTAGGGATGATAGCATACCGAACTAAAGGGGGGTCCAAAGACCGGTTCAAAGTTCCTACTATTACGTCTTAATCTCCTCCTCCTCCTCCGTCTTGACCTCCTAGACAAAGTCCGTAAAGTAGATGTCCCGAAAGTCAGAGGTCAAGAAGTAGACTAACGTGTCGTTGCGTTATTCTCCTGCCTCTTATTTAGTCGGCTACTACTTCGACTCTACACCCTTTTAAAGTTCTTGAAGCACTGTTCAGGAAAGTTCCCGGGTGCAAGATGACGACGGGTGAACCTTAGTACGGGTGTGTCGTATCAGACAAACAAGAATTGGATCAAGAGACTGATTTAATGCGTCTATAAAACAAAGGGTGACCCTTTCTAGGGAATAAGAGTATACACATTTTCTCATACCGAAGGAAGAGTCCTAGACTGCTATGTTTTGTGTCTAAAAGAAACCAAGTTTAGAAAGTGAAATACTCTCTCACTCACATCCTATTCAATTCATACAAACCAAAAACACAAATTTACCGTTAAATCAAGGTATACAGTTTTACGATTATTTAGTCATAATTAAAGACTCTGTTGTCATCTCTGTTCTTCATCTTTCACTATCGAAACCGATTCAACAGAATACCAAACAAGATCTGAGTTTTTAATCGAGTCCTTACAAGAATTTACCGAGTCTGTCATTTCTTAGACGGACTTTACGTCCTCTGGGTCCAAGTTAGGGACCCAGGTCTTCTAGAGGACCTCTTCCCTTACCGTTGGGTGACGTCATAAGAACGGACCTCTTAAGATACCTGTCTCCTCGGACCACCCGATGTCAGGTACCCCAGCGTTTCTAAGTCTGTACTGACCCTTTGATTGTATCGTACAGTTTTGTGATAATTTATTTATAATTAAAGACTCTCTGTCTTCTTCATCTGTCAATCACTGTCAAAACCGATTCAGTACAATACCAAATAAGATCTATTTTTTTAATGGAGTTCTTACAAGAGTTTGATAATAAAATATGTAGTTTTTGAAGAGGAATTTAATCAAATGTCATCCTTGTATTCATGACACTTTATTATAACTTAACACCGACGTTTGAGGTGACAATCTTATTGTTGTCTATTATAATTAACTCGTAAATGATGTATGGTCCGTGATAAGATTCGTGAAAAGTATAAAAATTGAGTAAATTAAGATTATTGGAATACTCCATCTTTAATAGTAGGGGTTACACGTCTACTCCTTTGACTCCGTAGTGTTCTGTTTTTTGATAACTCACCGTCTCGACCCTAATTTTGAGTCTATGAGTACTCACACGTTACTCTCCGAAAAAGACAAGTAACACCAAAGTTAGTTTATTACCAGAAGATATTAAATCGTCCTTTTTTTACCTGATATTCCTGTTTTTCTACTACTTGTTAAAGTAAAAGTAAGACAAGAAGTGGGCTCAGTCACTTTCGACAATGGGTCAAAGTCTCAACTACAACCCTCTGACTATTTATTGAGAATTAAGTTTTCTCTTTAGTGTACCTTTACTCTTTTTCAGACCGTAGTTTAATATAACTTTAATATGTATAATTGTCATCCTCAACAAGAAGAAAGTAAAGTCTGAAAAGCTTTCTGACTTTCTGAAAAGACGGTGTAAAGGGTCGACGATTCCCTACTTACCGAAGGGGCCACTGAGTCACCTTTTCTTAGGAGGACTGTTACGTCCTCTGTGTCCAAACTAGGACCGTACCCTTCGAGGGGATCTCTTCCTTTACCGTTGAGTGAGGTCATAAGAAAGGACCCTTTAGGGTACCTGGGACCACCCGATGTCAGGTTTCCCAGGGTTTTTCGACCTGTGTTGACTCTCTAATCCGTTGCTGTTACCTATTTCGTCGCAGTGCACTGGTCACTCATATCTGAACCTTCGGTCTGACGGACCCGACGTAGGTTCGAGGTGTGGCAGGTCGAGACACGGAACCAAAGGGGTAGTCATTTCATTTCTATTCTTATGATGTCTGAATGCACAATAATACTCCAATTTCCTTAATTATAACCGTTTCGGTTTTAACCGTTTCGTGATGCTAGTCACAACACAGACCGTATACTTACGACTTACGACCAAAAATTTTTTTTATTCTTCTTTTCTTTTAGAGTTCTCGAATAACGAGAACGGTTATTAGATTTCGAGACCCCTTTAGTCTAATGTTCACTTTGTTCCTCTTTAAAGGTAAAGTCGTGGCAAATAAAAGGAAATCGGAATTCTAAGTGGTGTCACCCTTTTAGATAACACCTTGGTTCGAACTCAGCGCAAGAACCGAGGATGGACCAGAAGTCTCATTTGGGTGTGGGTGACTCTTCCTTTGACAGTTCAATAAGATTGACTGTAACCAGACTTGTAGGACCAACCTTTCAGTAAGAAGAATTAGTGACCCGTCCTTAAGATTAGGGACCTTGGTTCTCTATTCTGAAAACTCTCTTTGGTACCGTGAGAACGAAACTTTCTTTTTTAGATTCATCTATTTACCTTTCCAACGCAAAAAGAACTGTGTGAGTCTTGTTTCTGGAATTAACTCTCCCTTTAAAATCTCATTATTTGGGTTACTGTCTTTGGTTTCCGACGAGGACAACAAAAAATATCGACTGTAACAACGTCCTTCGTCTGACGGTTTACACCGGCTTACGGGGTCTTTGCGACGGAGACACCTTGGTGCCCTTTGGAAGTGAATTACGAGACCCCCCACTGGCTGCCGAAGAGTGTCTTTTGTCTACTTTTCTTGTTGTTTAGAAGTGAGGTCTTTCGACTTTATCGGGAAAAGTAAAGGAAGGATAGAGAGGGGTAGGGGTCAAACTAGGATAAACGGACCTTAAGGGTGTCACGACGGGGTAGCAGACGACTCTTTCTATTAGTCGAAAGGAGAGGGGACGACTACTTGAACCGGTGCTACACCTGTATCGGTAGAGGACAATAACATTAATCTGTGACTTGATTGTCTGTGGCTTTGGTGTATGAACCTACACAAAACTGATTTAATTTGCTGTATTCCTCCGAGACTTCCTTTCTTCTGAATCTTACATACACAGGTGTCCAGAGCAGAATTTGGGTTTTGCTGACCGAGGTTTTGTCCGTCAGTCTACACTCCCCTTTGACAGGACCAATGCCGGTGTGTAGAATGCATTCCCGCCCCCGAAGAATGGAATTATGATTCCAATATACTATAGGAGTTCTCACTTGAGAGAGAGGGAGACGTCTCTTCAGTAGACGATGGAAGGAGAGAAATAGAGTAAGGATCTTACTGATTCCTTGACTTTTTGTTTTCGAGAACCTTTTCGACAGAAGTGACCGTCCACCGTTAGTCATGTTATTTATTTCTGCAGAATTGTGGAAAGTCTTTTATAACCGTTCTACCACGTCATCTTCCTGCACGTGAGTAGAAGAGGACACTCTTGTAGTTTTAACGTTGATCGACGACTTGTTGGTAGTTGTCCTCTTACGACCTAGGGTGGGTTTTTTGTATGGGGTGTAGGTTCCCGTTTCCTCTTCGGGGTTGTTCTACCGTCCTCCCCGCTTTAGTACAAATTTTAGTTTGGAGTCGGGGTAGTCTCTGCGAATCTCCCGTCTCTGTTCGAACACGTATGGTCCTGGGTCCCTTTCCTCGTTACTGGGGGTCTTCTCTGTCCCGGTCTGGACGGAGACTCACAGAGGACACCTCCGGCCCGAGTCGTCACCGGACGGTGCCCCGGTCCCCGAGACCGAAGTCGTCTGGACCCTCCGTGCCGTACACCGTATTGGAGAACCTCCTCCAGAGGTAATCACGGTGATGTCTCGGTAACTCATCTGTTGGGTGTTTGACCTCTTGTTACTGTGGTTTCTTCAAGAGGGTTGACAACGTTTTAAAGATCCCGGGTGTTATCTGAGGGGTTAGACCCCTAGGTCGTTATCCTGACTTTTAGGGGTCCCTTGAACTGAAACTTCCGGTCACCCTAAACTAATATCTTCAAGGTGTCCGGATCCCCTTGTCCGAGAACCTCCCGTGCTTGTTTCGGAACACGAGTGGTCCTGGGTCCTCTTTCCTCGTCACCGGGGTGTCCTCTGACTGTCTGAACGACACTCATAGACCCTCAGAGACCGTCTCCACGCCCAGTTGCCAGTCCCCGTGACGGATGTTGTCAGTACCGTCGACGTCGTACGGGTGCATTCAGGAAAACTTTCGCCACCGGCAATGGCGGTAATGGAGGGACCACCGAGTCTACCATTTCGTAGACGGACGTCACGCCCTCTGGGCCCAAGCTAGGGACCCAACCCTTCTAGGAGACCTCTTCCTTTACCGTTGGGTGAGGTCATGAGAACGGACTTTTTAAGGTACCTGACTCTTCGGACCACCCGAAGTCAGGTACCCCAGCGTTTCTCAGCCTGTACTGACTCACTGAAGTGGAAGTGGAGATGGTATCAAACCGGAGTCCACTTGATGTCTCTCCCTTGTGTCGGGGTTGGTAGTCGTCTTTTAAACTAATTTCTAAATGACTCGTACCGGGGTGGGTTGTCTTGTTCTGGGTCAGAGAGGCTGTCACTCGAAGGGGGTAGTCCTTCGAAGGTATCCGGAGAATAGGAATAGGTAGTCTTCCGTCTGTCTTACTTTTGGTGTTAGTGTCTTTTGATTGGTTTGACTAGTGCACCTGGTGTCGGAACAGATTGACTTGCTCTGATACTCGGTACGGGACATCCCAGTCGGTTCTACCTACCCAATGCCACCTCTCAAGACTTTTTGTGCCTGGTGACCTCTTTCCTTTCCGTTTGGTGAAGTCGTAAGAACGGAACTCTTGGGGTACTTGTCATACTTTTCCGTTTTTCTATCCTGTGACTTTCTTCTTGAGGGGTCCAACCATCCACGGGGTATACGATGACCTGTTCTCGTCTCTTTATCGAGGTCTTCCTTACTTCTCCAATTCGGTTTCACCTTTGTTACGGGTCAACACCTACGCAGACCACTACTTTCATTTCAGACTACGACATTTCTTGTTATAACGTATCCTTGGACCTTACAATCCAGGTACTTAGTTCCGTTTAAATTAAGTCAACTGATAATATAGATGATGACAGTCGTTCTTTAGTAATCTTCTTTACCTCATCGGGAGTATCAGTTGTTTTCCCAGACTTTACATCATGAACCTACGTCAGAGTTTTTACTGTCTTACTAGAAACGAACAAAGTTTCCGTTTAGTAAGTCACAGTGTCATTAGGTTCAGATACAGGGTTACTGATTACGAATTTTTCGACTTCAACCTGTCAAGATACTTCTGGATATTCTGGCAGATCTTGATTGTGGTTTTCTTTACAGGAAAAGTAGTATCCCCTGACCTTACGTTTTCATCCTTCAGTTTTCTATGGACCTCATTGTCCGTTCAAACCGGAACCTCATGTCTTACTTCGTCCCGTTTCCTATTATCTAAAAACGGTTCTCTTACGTGACCAGTATCGTTTGTGGGAGAAGGTTGTTGTGTTCTCTACTAAAATGTGTGCCTGTAGTGGTCTACCAGTTGTGGTTTTAGTCTGACTAATATAAGAAACGTCGGTTTCTACCTCTTCGAGATATATCAGTCGTTTTTGTTCTGGTCTTCGACTGATACCGAGTCTAGTACTTGAGGAATAAGGTTTTAAGTCTGAATTTAACTTCTTTTATCCCTTTTGGTCATCCGGTAAGTCTATACTGGATTTAGTTTAGGGAATCCTAATGTGTCACCTTCACTGTTTATCTAAGTTCCTTAATCTAGACTATCGGACTTCTTGATACCTACCTCCAAGCATTGTGATAAGTCCTCCACCACTAGTTTTGGCAGGGGTTCTTTTTCTTTACCTTTTTTCCGTTTTACCAACAGACTCCTCCCGAATGTTTGTCGACTCTTTTCTTCTCTTCGATTTCCGTTTCCTCTTTTCCTTTCTATATGGGTAAACTTACGTCTCAAGGTTTCTTATCGTTCCTCTCTATTTCAGAAGGAGTAAAAAACTAACCCAGTAAATAAAAAGACCATAACTGGACGTATTCGACGAACGTATAAAAACTCTAATTAAGAAACAGTCAACGAAGTAAACGATAATAAAAGGGGGTAAGACTTCCGACAGAAAAGTGGAACGAATATCAAAGGAAGTAACACGTTTTCGAAAATTCAAATTAATGCAGGGTAAACGAATAAAAACGAAAATAAAGGTAATGAGAACCTTCACCCAGTATCTCCTAGGACGACACTAAATACAGTCTCTCACAAGACGGATACAAAAGTAGATCCTCAAAATATTAAAGACCAGAATGTAAATCTAGAAATTGGGTAAAACTGGTTTCTTGATTTGTCTGTAAAGAGGTTTCTGTATGTCTACCGATTGTTTGTGTACTTTTCTACGAGTTGTAGTGAGTAATAGTCTCTTTACGTTTAGTTTTGGTGTTGCTCCATGGTAGAGTACGGTCAGTCTTACCGACGATAGTTTTTCAGATGTTTGTCATTTACGACCTCTCCCACACCTCTTTTCCCTTGAGAGAATGTGACAACCACCCTTACGTTTGATCATGTCGGTGGTACCTCCTGTCACGCCTCTAAGGAATTTTTTGACCTTGGTCTTGACGGAATACTGGGTCGTTAGGGTGACGCCCCGTATGTGTGACTCCTTTGGTCTTTACTTTTCTCTGTGTACATGGGGTCACAAGTAGTGTCGTGACAAATGTTGTCGATCCTGTACCTTCGTTACATCTACAGGTAGTCGTCTGTTTACCTATTCTTTTGACACCATGTATATGTACTACCTTATAATGAGTCGATAATTTTTCTTGTGTAAACTTAGTCAAGATTACTCCACCTACTTTAACCTCGGATCATATGTCTCACTTCATTTAGTCTTTCTTTTTCTGGTTATGTCATATAATTACGTATATATACCTTAAATCTTTCTACCATTGTTACTTGGAGATACACTCTGTCGTTTTCTCTGTGTCTATGTTTCTTTTCTGAAAACCTGAGACACCCTCTTCTGCTCCCACCCTACTAAACTCTCTTATCGTAACTTTTTACATATAATGGTATACACTTTGTCTAGAGGTCAGGTCCAAACTACGTACTCTGTCCCTCGAGTTCCGACTACGTGACCCTGTTGGGACTCCCTCCCCTACCCCTCCCTCCACCCTCCTTCCAAGTCCTACCCCTTGTGTACATGTGGGTACCGACTAAGTACAGTTACATACCGTTTTTGGTGGTGTTATGACATTTCATTAATCGGAGGTTCATTTATTTAAAAAAATTTTTTCGGAAGGAGTCACTAGTTACGTTTCTTTATCTACTTTTGTTATCTTACTCTTCCTGATCTTTAGAGAAGTTCTTTTACTCTCTATGGTTCCCTTGTAAAGTACGTTTCTACCCGTGTCATTTCCTGTCTTTACCATACCTGGATTGTCTTCGTCTTCTATAATTCTTCTCCATCGCTCTTATGCGTCTTCTTGATAGGTCTTCTCTAGAATTACTGAGTCTATTGGTACTACCACACCGGTGAGTGGATCTCGGTCTATAGGACGTCACACTTCAGTTCACCCGAAATCCTTCGTAGTGATGCTTGTTTCGGTCACCTCCACTACCTTAAGGTCAACTCGATAAAACTTAGTCGCCGTACTACGTAATTGCACGACGTGAGTTATACGGTCGTTTGAAGTTTTTGAGTCGTCACCAGTGTCCTGACCTTTTCCAGTCATAAAGTAAGGTTAGGGTTTCTTCCCGTTACGGTTTCTTACGAGTTTGATGGCGTGTTAACGTGAGTAGAGTCTGTGTTCGTTTCATTACGAGTTTTAAGAGGTTCGGTCCGAAGTTGTCATACACTTACCTCTTGAAGGTCTACAAGTTCGACCTAAATCTTTTCCGTCTCTTTGGTCTGTAGTTTAACGGTTATAGGTGACCTAGATCTTTTTCGTTCTCTTAAGGTCTTTTTGTAGATGAAGACGAAGTAACTGAGACGATTTCGGAAACTGAGACACCTAGTGTTATTTGACATCTTTTATGGTCTGGTAAAGTGGACGGAGGACTCTTTGAACATACGTCCAGTTCTTTGTTGTCGATCTTCACCTATACCTTGTTACCTGACCAAGGTTTGACCCTTTCCTGATGTAGTTCCGACATATGACAGTGGTAATAAATTGAATATACGTCTCATATGACAGTGGTAATAAATTGAATATACGTCTCCTATAGTACTCTTTACGGTCCGACCTACTTCGTGTTCGACTTTAGTTTTAAGTCCCTCTTTATAGTTATTGAAGTCTATACGTCTACTGTGGTGGGAATATCGTCTTTCGTTTCTCCTTGATTTCTCAGAAAACTACGTCTACTTTCTCCTTTCATTTCTTCGACCGAATTTTGAGTTGTAAATTTTTTGTTTCTATTACCGTAGACCAGGGTAGTGAAGTACCGTTTATCTACCCCTTTGTTACTTTGTCTCTGTCTAAAATAAAAGAACCCGAGGTTTTAGTGACGTCTACCACTGACGTCGGTACTTGAATTTTCTACGGACGAAGAACTTTCTTTCGATACTGTTTGGATCCGTCGTATAATTTTACGTCTCTGTAAGTAAACGGTTGTTTCTAGGTATATCAGTTCGATACCAAAAAGATCATGAGTATATACCTATACTCTCAACTTGGTATTTCTTCCGACTCACGGTTTCTTAACTACGAAAACTTGACACCACAACCTCTCCTGAGAACGCTCAGGGAACCTGACGTTCCTCTAGGTTGGTCAGTTAGGATTTCCTTTAGTCAGGATTTATAAGTAACCTTCCTGACTACGACTTCGACTTCGAGGTCATGAAACCGGTGTACTACGATTCTCGGCTGAGTTACCTTTTCTGGGACTACGACCCTTTCTAACTTCCGTCCTCCTCTTCCCCTGCTGTCTCCTACCCCACCAACCTACCGTAGTGACTGAGTTACCTGTACTCAAACTCGTTCGAGGTCCTCTACCACCTGTCCCTTCGGACCACACGACATCAGGTACCCCAGTGTTTCTCAACCTGGCTGACTCATTGACTTATTGTTTGTTATTGTGGAAAGTTTAGTCTCCTTTCTTTTGGATCATAACCACTAATCTAGGGTGTTTAGTACTAGTCCATTCAAATTTTCCGAAGCCACATGGATATAGACTAAGAACAACTACATACTGTCTTTTGGTGTTTTAAGACATTTCGTTAATAGGAAGTTAATTTGTTTACTTCACCCTTTGTCCGTCCTCCTATGACCCCTTCTCCCACAACGGGAGTTGCTCGAATGTTGTAGAAGAGATTCCCTACTGGTACAGAAAGTCTTTACGACCGTAAGATCTAAGAGAAGAAGGGTTCGGTGTGTGGGATACAGGGGTTTGTTTGTCAGTCTCCGCATCCTTACAACTGTCCTCACATGTAACGGTGGCTCATAGCGAAAGGATGAACGGACTGCGACCCCATTTCAAAGAAGTATGTCGATCCTGGGTTACACTACGTCCTTGTCCATTTCGAGTCGGGATTGGACAGTGTCTTTTGTAGGAAGAGACAAAGTGTAGATGAAGTGTAGGACTCTAGAGTTTTGAAGAGAGAAGGAGTTTTCTCTTTACAAATAAAAAAAAATAAAGTGATTAATATAGTGATTTGAGATTTAAAATTTTTTGACCTAGGTAATAACTCATAAAAAAATTCCTTCTTATTTATTGAGTGGTATAAGGGAACGTAAAGAAGTCCGATGTTTAGATGTCGTGTCTGGTAGAACTTTGAGAAAAGGAAGTAGGTAAGGTTTAAAATACTGATAAAGGCTTGTTCCGAAGAAGACGGAAACGGTAAAAGGAAATATAAATCTACCTTGGACTTTAATTAAACATAAAAGACAGGACATTCATTCCACGACGAGAATTCTCGAGTCGGTTTGTGTCCTTTGTTACAAGGAAATCGTTTATGGAAAACCTTCAATCCTCTCCGTTTTAATAGACGGTTTATAAAAAATGTCAAACAAAATTTGGTCTTCTTGACTAAACTGAGTGAACCGATTTTCTGACGAACATGATTATCCTATTTTATTAAGAGGTATTCCACCGTACTTCCTACCGAATTCAACTGTACAAATATGACACGAGTCAACGAGTCAGCATAGACTGAGAACCGTCAGTGGACCTGACGTCGGTGGTCCGAGGAGACGGGCACGTTAAGAGACCGTTCTTTGGACCGCGGAGGACGCAGAAGACGTACCGTCGCCCTCAGAAATGGTGACTCGGTACACGTGTGCCGATGTAAATTCTGTCGAAATTACAAAAAATTGAAAAATAAAATATAACCTCATAGGTTAGGGTTTCTTTCCGTTACGGTTTCTTACAAGTTTGATGGCGTGTTGACGTGAGTAGGGTGTGCGATCATTTCATTACGAGTTTTAAGAGGTTCGGTCTGAAGTCGTTATACACTTGGCACTTGAAGGTCTACAAGTTCGACCAAAATCTTTTCCGTCTCCTTGGTCTCTAGTTTAACGGTTGTAGGCGACCTAGTAGCTTTTTCGTTCTCTCAAGGTCTTTTTGTAGATAAAGACGAAATAACTGATACGATTTCGGAAACTGACACACCTAGTGTTCTTTGACACCTTTTAAGACTTTCTCTACCCTTATGGTCTGGTGGACTGGACGGAGAACTCTTTGGGTGTACGACCAGTCCTTCGTTGTCAAGCTTGACCTGTACCTTGTTGTCTGACCAAGGTTTATCCTTTTCCTCATGTAGTTCCGACATATAACAGTGGGACGAATGAATTGAATGTACGTCTCATGTAGTACTCTTTGCGACCCGACCTTCTTCGTGTTCGACCTTAGTTCTGACGGCCCTCTTTATAGTTAGTGGAGTCTATACGTCTACTGTGGTGGGAATACCGTCTTTCACTTCTTCTTGATTTTTCGGAGAACTACTTTCATTTTCTTCTTTCACTTTTTCAACCGAATTTCCAGTTGTAAATCTTTTGATTATAGTACCGTAGGTCAGGGTAGTGAAGTACCGTTTATCTACCCTTTTGTCACCGACTGAAACAAAAAGACCCGAGGTTTCAGTGACGTCTACCACTAACGTCGGTACTTTAATTTTCCGCGAATGAGGAACCTTCCTTTCAATACTGGTTGGATCTGTCGTATAATTTTTCGTCTTTATAGTGAAACGACTGTTTCCAGGTAGATCAGTTCCGATACCAAAAAGGTCACCAGTACATACCTACACTCTCAACGTGATATTTCTTTCGACTCGTGGTTTCTTAACTACGAAAACTTGACACCACAACTTCTGAGAACCTACCGTAGTGGTTGAGTTACCTGTACCCAAACCCACTTGAGACCCTCAACCACTACCTGTCCCTCCGGACCGCACGACGCCAAGTACCCCAGCGTCTCAGTCTGTGCTGACTCGCTGACTTGACTTGACTCAACCACTACGATAGATTGGTAAAGTAGGACGTGACAGGCCAAGAGGAAAACGAAGGTTAGAAAGGGTCTTAGTCCCAGAAAAGATTACTCAGTCAAGAAACATAGTCCACCGGTGTCATAACCTCAAAGTCGCAGTCGTAGTTAGGAAGGTTCCTTATAAGTCCCAACTAAGGGAAATCCTGACTGACCAAACTAGAGGAACGTCAGGTTCCCTGAGAGTTCTCTGAAGAGTTATGGTGTTAAGCTCTCGTAGTTAAGAAATCGTGAGTCGGAAAAAATACCAGGTTGAGAGAGTGTAGGTATGTACTGATGCCCTTTTTTGGTCTCGAAACTGATATACCTCGAAACAGCCGTTTCACTACAGAAACAAAAAATTACAACAGAGTTAATCGGTATCGAAAGGAAGGTTCCTCGTTCACGGAAAACTAAAGTACCGACGTCAGTGGTAGACGTCACCAAAACCTTGGGTTCTTTTATTGTAGACAGTGACGAAGGTGAAAAAGAGGATAAACGGTACTTCACTACCCTGGCCTACGGTACTAGAATCAAAAGACTTACGACTCAAAATTCGGTCAAAAAAGTGAGAGGAGAAAGTGGGAGTAGTTCTCCGAGAAATCAAAGAGAAGTGAAAGACGGTAATCTAACCAGTCACGTCAAGTCGACGAGTCCGCACAGACGGAGAAACGGTCCGAAGGGACAGGTAGTGGTTGAGAGCCTCGAATGAGTTTGAGTACAAGTAACTCAACCACAACGGTAGGTTGGTAGAGTAGGAGACAGTAGGGGAAGAGGAGGACGGAAGTTAGAAAGGGTCGTAGTCCCAGAAAAGGTCACTCGGTCAAGAAGTGTAGTCTACCGGTTTAATAACCTCAAAGTCGAAGTCGTAATCAGGAAGGTTACTTATAAATCCTGACTAAAGGAAATCCTGTCTGGTCGACCGAGAGGAACGTCAGGTTCCCTGAGAGTTCTCAGAAGAGGTCGTGGTGTCAAGTTTTCGTAGTTAAAAAACCACGAGTAGAAAGAAATATCAGGTTGAGAGTGTAGATATGTACTGATGACCTTTTTTCGTCTCGAAACTGATCTACCTGGAAACAACCGTTTCGTTACAGAGACGAAAGATTATACGACAGATCCAATCTCACCATAGTAGACGTGTAGACTCCAACAACTATAAAGAGGGCCGTCAGGACTGAGGTCGAACACTAAGTAGGTCGGGCCGTAAAGTGTACTACATGAGACGTACATTCAATTTATTTGTCTTACTGTTATACGTCGGAAAAAACATGAGGAAAGGGTTAAAACTTGACAACAAGTTTTAACAACAAAGTATGGGTAAATAGTACAGACCAAGAGTAGCAACGAAGAACTGCGGAAACGAGAATGATGACGAAATGAACCTCGCAGTAGTAAAGAGTAAGTCTAAAGACGTACTCGGTCTGAGGATTCACAGGGTCGAAGATCCGTGCGATAGGATCAGGAGAGTTCAGTCGGAGGGGTGACAGTACTCAGACAATATGGGACCAGATTTCAGCAACAAACTTTCAGGTCAAAAAGTCCCGTGACTCACTGAGAGTGGACACTTGCGACGAGTGACGAGGCCAGAATATAGGCAGGTTCGTTGATGTATACGGGGGCTGGGTCCTTCGGTACGGGGCAACGACGGTACGGTCGGATCGAGACGTGTACGCGTGAGGGAGGTAGTCCTCGAGGGGAAAGAGAAGACACGAACCAATTGAGGATAAGTTAAAAGTCGTGTTGTCGTGTTTACAGTGAAGAAGTCCTTCAGAAGGAAAGGACAGAGGGGTCCAGATGAGTTCCGCCCGTCCCTGACAGGACTTAGGTAGAGGAGTCAGGGTTTCAGGGTCACACATCTGAGTCTCGAGTCTGTGTAAATGACTCACTTCCTACCCTTAGTGTCCCCCTTCCGTCTCTGGAAGGAGTGCCCACGAGACGTCTACGAAAGAGCGCAACCCGGGACATGACAGTGACGGGAAAGGAACCACGGTGGTATATACTGAGTACCCTACAGAAGTCTATCTTTTTTAGTGATCGGAGAAAATTCGTCATATAAATCACTGGAGACGATCGTTTGGCAAGTAAGTCGTATCGTCGGTTTCAGGACTATCGTCGGGACTCCAGGATGGTCTGACGGAGAGAGGGGATAATGGAAACTGTCGCAATGGATGTTAGGTTTCCCCATAAAAAGTCCAGTACGATACACCGTAGAAGGGACTGGTCCCTACCTGGGGCTCGGGGGACGTCGCCTGTACGTGTCAGACTTGGTGACCTGGCGGCCCTTCAGGTAACGGACATTAGGTCCGATGATGCAGACAAGGTCGACGTACCCGGAGGATCGACTAGGGACTCTTACCGTCAGGACCAGGACGAGTCTAGGAACGTCGACGGATCCCAACAGTCGTACGAGAAGGAGGTTTTCGACACGAAAGTCCAGAAACGGGGTCACAGTGGGGACTGTGGAGGAAATCGGTGGGGACGTGGAGTGTGAAGGATAATAAGGACGAAGGGATGAAACAAAAGAGGTCTCACAAATAGACGGGTACGATACATAAAACAGAGGGAATTTCTTGTGTTCGAGGGACTTCCCTCCCTGACAGGAGACAAAATAAAGGACGACTTAGGAGTCGTAGGTCAAGGATCTTGTGTCGGGTACGAGTACTCAGTAGACCGTGTGCTCTGATGCGAGAAGTTCCAAAATCTTTCTCGTGTTTGTAGTTGTTGCTTTTGTCTGTTGGCTTAAGATTGTACCCGTTTCCTGGACTTGTCTGCAAAGAAATTTCTTCTATATACTCTGGTTATTCTTCAAGTATTTTTCTACGAGTTGTAGGGATTGGTACCCTTTATATATGGATGTTTACTCTATGGTGAAACGTGTGTAATCCCATCGATAATAACATCTTTTTGTCCTAAATTGTTTACAACCGTTTTTACATCTCTTTAACCTTGGGAACACGTGACGACCATCCTTACAGTTTACCACATCGACGACACCGTTTGTCATACCACCGAGGACTTTAATAACTTGTTTGGTGGTATAGTGAGTCGTCAAGGTGAGACCCATATATAGGTTCTCTTAGTTTTCGTCCCTGAGTTTATCCATGATCTGTGGGTGCAAGTGTCGTCGCTACAAGTATTATCTGTTTTCTACTGTCGTTGTCAGGTAGTTACTACTTCCGTATTTGTTTTGCCGTCCATATGTATATTCTCTTGTGATAAGTCGGAGTTTTTCCTTATTCTAACACTGTGTAAGAAGTTGTGCCTGCTAGAGACTTCTGTAATACTATTCACTAATACGGTTGATGTTTTTCTGTTTTTAACATACTAAGGTAAATATCCTCCATAAACCTCATCAGTCTAAGTGTCCCTGTCCTTTATCTTGCCATCAACGGTCCCTGGTCTCGCCCACCTCCCCTTTCCCTCCTTCCTTACCTCTCAATCATAAATCACCCCTGTCTCAAAGTCAAACCCTACTACCTTTCCAAATCCTCTACCTACTATGGCTACCAACATGCCGTTATACTTACATAAACTACGGTGACTTGACATGTAAATTTTTACCAATTTTACCATTCGAAATACACATAAAACGGTGTCAATTTTTTTCCGTTGTATCGAGAACGGAATTTTAGATTATTTTTGAATTATATGTTACGTCTATCTGCGATACCGATTCCGTTCTTATGTCCGACTCTACACGGACGGAAAGTGACGTATCGGAACGACGGAGGGTCTCCTCGTACCTGGGGTGTACTTGGTAGTGCTTCCTCACAGGACCAAGGTAAGATTTTATGAATACTCGACCAAAGTGACAAGAATTCCTTTCCTTCAATTTATCAATGAGGACCGAGGTGAAGATCCTCCTTGAATCGTTGTTCCTTTATACGGTAGTGGTTGACCGAACGTCGGTTTACAGTTGTGACAGAATAAAAATGTCTTTAGTGAAATATAGGGTCACCGTCTCTCCTTAACGGTCCCCTTTCTCGTTGTAATTCAGTGACCGTGGGTATAGGTTAATAGTAATACAGAGTGTAAAAGACTCGGGAAAATGTATTATTAAGTTAGGAGTTTTTATTAAGGTAGTTCTTCCATACCTTTTTTTACACACTAAAGGTTAAATGTTTACTTACTTTTAGGTCACCCGTAATAAGTATCTCCTAATGTCTTTACCTTGACTGAAATCCTATTATTAGTGATTGTAGTTAGTTCCTAAATAATTACTACTGTGGTCGAGTCCTGAAACGTACCTGACGACCTAAAGTATGAAGATTGATCGGAGAGGGTAGTATCAACCATTAATGATAATAATAATAAGGAAAAATCTGTTCCCTTTTAACTCCGAGTTTCTTATTTATTGATGGGGGTTTAACTTACCCGAAGGGTCCGTCACGTCACCATTTCTTAGGACGGTCACGTCCTCTGGTACTTTGAACCCAAGTTCGGAACCCAACCCTTCTAGATGACCCCTTCCTTTACCGTTGGGTGAGGTCATAAGAACGACCCTATTAGGGTATCTGTCTCCTCGGACCACCGATACCAGGTACCCCAGTCTTTCTCAGCCTGTCCTGATTCGCGTGTGTGTAACATTTGACTTATCGAAATTCGTTGTCTGACAAAACTTGACAGAATGAGATCTCGTGTACGTGAGTTGGTGATAATAAAACAGGACGAGTAGACCCAGGGACTGAGGAAAAACCCTCTCCGGATTAGTTACGAAGGAAGACGGAACTTTTGTTCATGTTGACTACTCAGAGGTATCCAGTGACACAAAAAATTACGATTCGACTTGATTACGATTGTTTTATTTTTATTTACTCATAAGAAGAATCAGTGATTCGTATTTACGTTGTTCTGTTATAGTGAAGTTGATTCCTGTCCAAGGATCCGGGAAATGTTAGGGTATTTTTAAATGTTTGTTTTTATAGGAGTTCTAGTAATCTTGTTTATCAGGGTAGACCCAGTAGGGCAAAGTACAGAGAGAAGACGTCCTGATTTCTTAGACTACTACCTGTGTCACGACTAACAAGGGATGTGAGACGATTCTCGAAGAAGTCTTGGAAGGTTCCTACAGACGAAACAAGAGGCCTTTGACCTCTGTCCTCTTTACGAAACACCAAACAGTCGTCCCGTAAGTCAGACCTCCCAGTGGGGTATCCTACGTTCCCGAAACCCGGTTCACTTTGTTTATAATTAAACCTTCTCGTAGTTCGTGTCCGAGGTTGACACGTTGAGATTCCCTGTGCACTCCCCTCCTGTCCCCGTCTCAGCATCGACCCGACGTTCGACTACCGATCTCAATGAGGTGTGGAGGACCCTCCGAAGACTCCTACTCGAGGAAGTGTTTTTGGAACTTCGCGAAGAAATTTTGGTCGATGGTGATGTGTAAGATTAAGAACGTTGTTTTGAGTTTACTACACCCGTAAAAGAGATTCACAACTCTTGAATTTGTGGTCGAAAGGACTTGAGGTACATAGTAGAAACGACACTCACACTACGGGACTCGGGTCTGGGTGTTGAGGTGATTGTGTCGCGAAAAGAGAGAAGGTACGACTTGCAAGGTGTCACCCCGGTCTCCCACACCCAAGAAGAGTGGGTTCCCACCCCTACTTCCTCCCAGAATGGCTCAAGAGGAAGTCGACGTCGGGGAGAGGCAACCCTTCGCTCCTGGCAGAGAACCGACTCAAGGATAAACCCCAACTCCATTACCGGGGACGAAAGAAGAAGTGTCACTCGTGGAGTGTCGACCGAACCAGAAGCAACACGCACGAGAAGGGTCGTAACTACTGGGACCTCCTCTTCGGTCTTTTCGGCTAGTCTGATTACGGGATACAGTATCGAACCACCTCACTTGTCTAAAAAGTCACCTGAATATGTTCATGTACAATTTTGTAAACTACTTCGTAACAAGTCTCGAGTCACGTGGAAACGTCCACAGACTATCGACACTAGTTGGGGTGATTAGGTAAAGATCAGTTTTGTGTACTCTATTAGTCAGAAGACGGTTAACGTGACTTCTATCTGCCGACCGAGTCCCTTAAGGCCACGTAAAAAGGTTCGCTATTTCTCGTTTTGGTGGTAGTGAGAATAGTTTCTTGTTTCGTCATTAAATGTCGTGTGATATTTTAGGATCCCTTGTTTCTTCATATAAAGTACTGGTGGTACTGGTGAAAGTGAAATGTGTGTCTCTTCACTGACCTAGTTGCCAAATAAGAAATTTTTAATAGAAGAGAGGAGATAGAAAAGAGGTCATCTTATTGTGAGGAATGTGACGTAGCAGTGTTACCTGATGTCTCGCACGACTAAACATGTACACCGGAATACTAGAGTACCGTACAACTATGATGAAACCGGATTAATGATTACAAAACGTATATCCTTACGAAGTCTTTTTGTACGATGTGGTAAATATTTCGAAAAAACACATAGTCCCCGGACGTCTGTCTTGAGAACCCAAAGTCGTGGTAAAAGAATAATTCATTACTTCGTCGTCGATTTTATCAAAAGGGCTTTCTCTCTAGAACTAAACGGTACGACACAAAAGAAGGGTTTTGAAGTTGTCACAGTGTCATCCACCGTCTCACTCCCACCTCCTATATCCGAGTCACCGTTTCTTTCTTTCTACGAAAACAAAATTGTCCCATTCTATCTACCTCTAGGTGAGACTTTCACACCACATATGTAGCGAGCTAATCAGAACATGAGGGAGGATTGTTAATTAATCTCCTATCAAAAGTTTGCAGAAAATAATTTGTCAAAATGTAAGACTTTCTTAATATTTGAGTCTCATTTGACGTTTTTACCATATGTCAGAGTTCGTGAGAAGTGGGTTGAATGGGGTTTCGTTGTAAAAGATAGTGAGTTCTTGTAGTTTTCCTCGTTAACTATGACTAGGTCGTGACAGTCGGTCTGACGTCTCGAATAAGTTTACAGTGGTAAAAAAAATTATAGTATACAGAAAGTCATAACTTTTGACATTCGGTTGTGTATGTACGATGTCAGTTTGTCGTTTGTCTCTCGTTTGACTCTACACTCTTGACATACTGGAGTTCGTCACACAAAACTCGTCAAAAGGTGGTTTGGGACTTTAAGATACCTCCACAAGGGCCACAAAAGTGTAAATGAAATTTAAATAAAAAATTTCCATATTCGTAAAACCCTTTTTTACGTTATTAAATTTTCAAGTAAGGGTAAAGAATGTACATTTGTTTATATACGATCAGATGTATAAAACCCGTCGAAACCGTATTATTTATTCGCAAGATAGAAAAGAGAAGTTGACTAGCTACGGTGATCTAACCTTCCTCTAGACAAAAAAATTTTTTCTGGTAAACGTTAATGAATAGACATACAATTTCCCTTTGTTAGTATTTTCAGTAGATAATAGAGATAAAGTTTAAAGATAAGTAACTTTGACGAAGTAGTAAGAATGACTCAAATAATATTTAAAGTTGACTTCATATAAAAATATTTGTTTTCAGAAAATAGGAGTAAAATGTGTACTGTCAAAACATATTCTAAAAAAAAAAATTTCATCTAACAACGAATATCTCAAACTTTTAGGAACAGAAATGACCCCACCCTTGTCAGTACACGTTCCTCCACCCTAGGGACGACTAGAGATACTCCAGTTTAAACGGAGGTTACAAATAGCGTGGGAGAGTTCCTTCTTCCCTCTTCTCAAGTTCCAGATCAAAAACCAGGGTGGAAGTAAGAGAGAGGACACTGGCCCCCTGAAAAGTATACCAAAGTCTTATGTTATGTTAAGAATTTCTGTGTCCGATGGACGGATTCTGATAATCATGATGATACGAATGACGGGTTCGATACATTCAATGAGGTCCACGGTGTCGGTCCTTCATCCCGTCGACCTTAAGTCAGTCCGGAGGGAACTGGGGGTCGGGTTGAACCCCCCCCACACACATGCGCGAATCAGTGAGTCAGTATCAAGTTAAAGCATACCTTTTAGGTTTACTTAAAAAATCGGTTGGGTTATGTGTCTCGAAACACAGTCAGACACCGTCCGGGACGACCTGACACACCCCTTCGTCTCTTGTCGTCTAGTCCACTCGAACCCAGGTCCGAACTCTCTTTCCCCTAAGAGCAGGACGAAGATTCCGATGACCTCTTTCGCGGGTCTCCTTCCTAGACAAACAGAGATCTCGTCGGGTGTAAATCAGGTCTCCAAACGGTGACCTCGAGGATTATGTACGTAAATTGACCTCAAAAGGAAAATGTATCTAAAAAAACTCTTTGTTTGGTCCGTCTCCTTCCTGTAAGTTTTATGGTGGACGGAGGAGAGTCAGTCACTGTCACTGAGGGTTCGTTGTACGCACCGTACCTACTAAACGACCTACCACTGTAATGTGGGGGTGCCAGTGGGTGTTCGTAGAAAGGGTCCCTTTCGACTTCCACCTCCACGTCGACCCTTTTGTTCAGGTACTGGCAGTAGGGGAGGTATGACAGGAGACTGGTTTTAGGCTCGAAGATAAAGACCTTGAACCGTAGTGGGACTGGTGACCGTGGATTTGAATACGAAATCAACCACATGGGGGGCGGGGTTTGTTTTTTTTTCGTAGCGACTAGAGGTTATCGAGTACGGTCCGACTGAGTAGACGGTGACGAGAAAAGGTTGTTAGTTGTTTCGATGATATTAATGTGTTTAGTGCTTAGTGACAGGGGACCTCCACGTCACAGAGGGTAGAAAGAATCACCTATAATTTGAGGTTTCAACTGGATTGAAGTCGTTCTCTGAGATCTTTGAAATACGTACTCTTTGGGTCCCTGACCCTTCCGACATTGAATGTGTTCCAGTGTTCTCGATTTACGTCTCTCGACACCTGTGTGAAGACTGAAGGTCGGGAAAGAGGAAGTCGAGAGTCAACAGAATAAAAGGATAACACACGGATAAGAATAGTCGTGAACCAACGTTCCCGACAGGACGTTACTGAGTAGTGTCGGTCCCTCGGCACTTCTTGTTAGCGCCCACCTGAAGGAGACGGTAAAGTGCACTTATGGCGAACACTTACTGTGACTACTTTATGATCTTTCCGGTTGGATCTCTCTTCTCTGTCGTCGGGGTTGGGACCTTCGGATAAGTCAGGCTATAGACTAATAATGGGTCTACTATTTCAGTATAATTAAATTTCGGTGACGGAAAAATTTTGTATGATGACCCGAAGGAACCACCAGGTCACCGACTCTTAGACGGACGGGTACGTCCCCTGTGCCCACGCTAGGGACTAGGTACTTCTAAAATGTTCGACACTCCGTCGGTTCGGGTACGTGGTGTTGATGACCCCGACACGAGGTCTCGGACCCTCGGTGTCGACGACTCGGGTGCCCGGCATTGATGACTTCGGACAAACGGATCTCGGACACGAGACGTTGTTTCTGGGTCCCGTCAGTTTCTTTATTTTAATTGTGTGTGTGTGTGTGTGTACGTTGACAATAGAGTACAAAGTATAATAAAATTTAAGGACTGAGAGATGTCGAAATCATCTTTCTGGACTAAGAAGAGCTAATTGGAACCGAAATTTTTCGAACTAGAGGTAGTTAAATTTATAAAGTAAAACAAGAAGTTTCCGGTTACAAAACAAATGATTTAAATGTATTTGGAGGTTAAGGAGATTTTCATTTAACTCTTTTTGAAAGGACTCAACTCTTCATAGTACACCAGTTATCTAAGTTATCAAAAAAATACACTCGTCGATATAATCATCGATGTAAGAGACGAACAGGGTCCGAGGTCCTTTTTTCAGTCGTGATAGAACTCTAATGGACCTTACTGAGACTCTATACGAAAGAAATACATTCGTTATGAGTTTGGGTACTATGAATAAAACTCCTAGAGTTTTTCTTTCACAACGACCTGGTACTTAGTAGTAGAGAAACCACAGTAACAAAAGGTTAACGGATGTTTCCCCCTTTTGTAGAAGGAACTTTAATTTGACCTCCATTATTTCGTGTTACCAATTGTGGTACCCGATAGGAGGGTCTTGTGTCGTGTGTCGTTCACGAGTTGTTTGTAGACAACTTTCTTACTTACGTCTGTCTTGAGTTGAGACGGATGAGGGATCTACACCACGTTATTATCATAGAATATAAACAACTCTTGATTAATACACGGTTCCTGACGACAATCGTAAAATAATTGTGTATATCACTAATTGAGTACCTTAGGAGAACACCTGAGATACTCAACCGGTAGTGACAAGAGGGGGAAAATTTCAGTGTTGATGACCTGTCACCTCACGAACCAGTTCAGCGAATTGAAGACGTTTGGAGTCAAAGAATCATCATGAAGAACCTAATTTAAGACCCTCAGCGATTTTATATATACGACCCCTCTCCTCGATAATCAGTGGAACTAACGTAATTGGATAGTCAGATGAAAGTTAATCTGGTTTTGTGGATCTAAAAAAAAGGGGAACATTTTTGTCCATGTATACCTTAAAATTCCTGACCTTCAGGTTTTAGGAGATACACATAGTCTGTGATGAACTTCGAGACTGGACTTGTGGTCCGTATCTACACTGACTCTAGCATCGTCACCTTCTGTTACATTTTTCTTGTTCACTAAGTAAGACACGACGATAGTGTGTGAACCTTTTGGACAAAGGGAGGAAAGCCAAACACTTTATGAGATCAGTGTTTAATTTTTTTTTTTATTTAATTGAGGTGGATTTAAAGTCGTCCGTTCAGGACCAAAATTACCGTTGGTAATTTACTAGTTCAATAGACGGAAGGGTAGACGAGTTTTGGAACTGGAATTCCTGTACGTGAACTATTATATTGTCTGTCTTGTCCAAGGACAGTGATTTAAGTCTATTCATTGATAAGAGTGGAGAAGAGTTCTTCACTGGGGACAGTGTCTCCGGTGACCAGGTGTCTTCAGTGTTGCTTTGACAAAGGTTGTCCTAAATGTTCCTGTTAGTTTGGTGTTACCCCTCGGTGTCAACCATACAAAAGTCTCCTGAGGGTGCGTAGTACCCACAGTTAAGTAAGTAATGGTTGGACAAGGGGAACCCTGGTACTCCTTAAGTCGTCTCCGTAGTTGTCTCTACTACCAGTCTTTCCGGTTCAAGTTTGAACGACACACGAGAGTCTGTGTCATTCGAATGAAAGACAGAGATTTTACCCCTATTATTGTGAATGGAGGTTAATATCTTCTCTGTAATTTTGCTTTACGGGATCGTACTTTTCATAAATTGTCACGGACCACGTGTTACTCATGAGTTATAATGATAAATTGTTATTGTATCGGTTGTGTTCGATTCACGAGGAACGTAACCCGGGTCTCCTGAAATACGTCAACACACTCAAACTCCCCTTTGAGAAGAAGGGAGAAGAAAGACAGTCACAGGAAGAAGACCGGAGTTCTCGTGTCTTAGTGCAGGTCCAGAGTCATTGATACACACCGTATGTGTACTGTGAAGGGTCTTGTACCTGGAAAGAACTCGTTCCGACGGACGAGGAGACTCGCGAAAGGAGTTTCAGGACCATTATGAGTTAGGTACGTTACAAGACACGTGTCCTTTCGTGGGTCCGTCAATCATCACACTACTAAGATTTAAGGGTGGGTCTAGACGGGTGTCTGCGGTAGAGAGGGGTCCGAGGGCCTGACTCTGTCAGTCCAGGGTTCTGGGTGACTTAACTCTTAGACCAACCCAAACTAGAGAGAACGAAACAAAAATTTCCTTTATTCTCGGACTTGGTAAATCCGATTTTTCAAATGTACTTCACAATTATACCGATTGCACGCCATTAGTGTGACCAATTCTGCCCTGTTCACAAAAGTTTTCCGGTAGTCCACTTAGCCCGATAACGACTAAGTATATGTTGACTCTGCTCGTTTTCCGACATCCCCCTCCCCACCCTTTAGTTAGTAACTACCCTCTACTTTATATCGTTAGTTAATAATTTTAAGAGAAAAACTCCATTGGAGTATCCGTTACAGGGTACACTAACAGACTTTACCAATGACTGGTGGGTCTAACCGACCTTGTATTCCTGTTGAATTAAGGATCGAGGTTCCCGCAATTATTGGAGAGTAAGAACCAAATGATCTTTTGGTACCGAGACTCATCCTTAAATTCGGAAACTATTATCGGTAGTCGTTTTTGTCGGTCTTGTAGATAGTTCTTATTATCGAAGAGGGTCTACCAAAACCAGTGCAGGACCTTCCTCCCTGTTGTCCTCCAGTGTGGTCAGGTACGTCAATTGTCGGTCGCACAATGGTTACTCCTCTTTCCTACCTTCCTTTACCTTAAGAGACACCACAAACCTAAAGTACAAAACCTTCCACCGATTCATGGTTGTCCACCCCCTCCGTCTCATCGTTCCTCCGTCCTACTTGGGTCCACTCTTTTCTCGCGTATGTGTGGAAGAGGGTAGTGTGTAGAATGTGGAAGACCAAGGGTCCAAGACAACCGTCGATTACTTCCCTACACTAGTTAGTCCCAACGATTAACCCCAGAGTTCCCGGTGTAAGTCGGGTGTCCAACCATAAAATTAAAAACGGGTGTTCAAAGAAAATTCCACTTAAACATCCACGGTATAAAAATATACCCCTACTCATATAATTTTTAGAAGTTTGAAGGGTAATAAGAACTTTTTATTATGTAGTCCGATGTGGACAGTGTTAGAACCTACTGTTGTTACTTCTGTTGTTAGTTGTTGTGGGAACGATCGAGTGGGGTCTAGAGTGAGACAGACGAAGACGGTGACAGTCGACGGACTGGGGTTTCGGTAAACAAAGACGTTGGGACGTTGGTCTAGACACACTGAAGTACTCATTTGATTCTTTTCATAATCTATACATCATGTATATCTGACTTTATTAATGAAATTTTATAACACTGCGGTTCTCCCTACTTCGTTCTTCTGGTCCCGTACCAAAAGTGCGAGCCCCTCGGGTGTCGGTAGACATCTCATCCCGATAAATAGAAGGATATTTATTGACTAAACAAGACTGACCATGGTATGGTTTTCGCATATAGTGTTTTCTAGACTTTTACGTCTCCTCCTCTACTAATACGTTTTCTTCTCAGTACCTTTCGCAGTGTCGGCTCCTTCGTGGATTCGAGTCGGAATGACTTATTTCCTCCCTTAGTTCTCAGTCTCTTTTCCCTGAAGGGATCACTAGGTCACCAATTCTGAAGTACGAAGGTTACGTCCCCCGCACCCGAGTTAGGAACCAGCCTCTTGATTCTAGGGTGTGCGGAACACCACGCTGGTTTTTACTACTATTGTCTTTATTTCTCAGTCTCCTTTTGGTTCCGTTCTGAGAGGTCTGAATCCTTATTGGAGACTTTTGTCAACATACTTTCTTGAAATATTTCTCCTCACCCACACTGAATTCATACCCGAACCAATTCCTCGATGTAATCTTGATCCAGTACTTTAAGATAACCTCGAAGTAGGATATCTCGGATACTGGGTACCCTTATTAGATTTTATTAAAAAGGGGAAAAAATTTGTTTAATAAAATTAACCTCTTATTAATGAAATGTTATAACTTCCCGGACTATACTATTTTTAATAAATCCTTTTATTGTCATCACCGGACTACCTTCTACCTAATGTCTCTTATTTATTGTTTTCGTCCCTCGGGTCGATCCGGAGTATTGTCAGGTTCACTGTTTCTCCGGTACTCAGTTCGTCGCCGAGAACCACCTTCCCTTTTCCTCCGAAGTCTCCCTCACTTTTTTGACGTCTAAGGATCAACTCTGGACGACCTATACTCATCACCTCTTATCTCCCCGTTTCTCCCATGGTGAATTCACAAGTGACCGTCCTACTCGTTTACTCCACGAGAACTAGTGCTTCCCTCTACTCTTCCACTTTGTTTCGAACCCCTCCCCGTAAGACCTCCTATTCTATTACTTTAACCGAAATCCAGTCACTTGTCTTTCAAGGACCATCGTTTTTAACGTTTCCGTCACCATCGGTTGAAGTCGAATTGGTACCCCAACCTTTTGGTACCGTTTTAAGTGACGAATAAAAACACACCGAAGGTTATAAAAATTCATCAGTCCGTTTTTTTTCAGTTTCTTATAATACTGTACATTTTTAGTACTTTAAGTTAAAAGGTACAGATGGTTCAAAATAACTTTGTGACGGTAAGTGTGAACAACTTTGTGTAAGTACATGTGTAACAGATAACACGGAGAAGTCCATGTTACGTCAACCATCAAAGGCGTCTCTGTCAAAAGTGTCTGACAGACGGGTGGTTCGGATGTCCTAAATAATAGATGTGGAAATGTCTTTTACACACGACTGGGGACTTGACTTGATAATCTGACTTACAAGACTTTACCAAAAACATCCAGTTTTTATCATGTTACGGTTTTTAAAGTATAATGATGTGTATTATACATTCACTTTGTTTCTCTCTACATCCAAACCTACCTTGACTTACACGTAGAACCACAAGAAACATTGAATAGAAACTTATATGAAACGTCCGTCGTAAACCCCCAATGGTACTCGAAGAGGCTCTCTATCTCTTCCTGTCCCTTCGGACCACACGACGTCAGGTACCCCAGTGATTCTCAGTCTGTGCTAAATCGTTGACTTGTTGTTACTCGAAGCTCGAAGGAGTGGTTGCATTAATCTAGTGACTTCTAAATATTTTGGGTGATATCTAGTTTTCTTCCATACTATACAGGGTTTCTAGAGGGATGTATTTATCGATACAAAAAAGGAAGTGTGACCGACGAATCTTTACTTGAAAGTTGTGTCATTTCCATTTTTAGTCTTTCGACGGTAACCCATGAAGGAAAGTTAATAAGAGGCCCAGGAGAACCGTTTTGGTGACTACAGTGACTCCTGGTTGAAGGCGTAACTTTAGTCCTTCACTCACACACGAGACAGTCTACGACCTCGTTAACGATGTGTTCCGGTGCCACGTTGACCCACCCCCGGTGTACTTTAGTTTTATTTCCGAACGGATTTTTACTAAAGGTCAAACCTTCAAAACATATTTTATTTCGTCTTCTTATTTAAAAAAAACACCCAAAATATTGTTACGATGGACGTGTATCGATAATCGAGGACAACCGTTAATTTCTTTTCTTTTTTTTTTTTTTCACGAACTTCGGTGACGTAACGAGTTCTATTCCAAAAGAAAGAAATGAACTGGTTTATATAGACATGATAGTCGTTACAATCTCTTTACATAAAAAGTCCTGTTTCACTTTCAGCTAAATTTGCACGTTGGATTTTTTATCGCTTAACATTTTTTCGGGTCTTGATTACTTTACTTTGGTTTTCTATTTTCATACAATTAGAGTTGTCTGTAGTTTATTTTATGTATGTAAAAATTAGTCGTCAAAGGAGTTTTTGAGGTCTATTGTTAGAACCGAAAAAGAAACGGTTGCCTATTTCTTTCAAGACCCGGTAACTCCCGAGACTATAAAAGGAAAAATTGGAATTTCGTTGTGTTCTTCTTGTTAACACATGTCTTCTCCTAACAAACCACCATTCCTCCTACTTTGAGAGTCACAACCCTCAAGACTCAAGGACGAAATCTTTTTTTAGAACATTTTACACGAGACAGGAAGTGACCTCTCCACTTCCGGTGAGTAGGAGTAAGGAGTTTATGCGACCGACACGGGGATTTGTGTGTTGTCTCGTCCTTTGTGAGCCACCCCCTTCCGTCTCTCCGTTCGTCCAAAGACGATCTTTAAAATCTCCGTCAACCCATTTCGGTAATTGTCGTGTTCTCTGATACCTGGGTCTGAGGGTTCCAGATTTCCGACCCAGTCCGTCTTTCATGGACGTCCCGAAAGTCGTTCAATAATTACGAGATAGAGGGGTTAGGACCAAGAATAGTCATTCTGTCCCTGCTACTCGTCAGGAAAGGAGTGTCCAATGAACAGACTGACAACCTTTTGTCTTGACAAATTTCGTAAAGGTAGATCGTTGACGCACTTACGGACCTTGGGATTTGTGATCTTTCGACACAGTAATAGGAGTAAAATAACCAAGGTGGTTATAGTATGTCTTTTACTAAGTCAATTTACAGGATCTATTCGGTGTGACCGTAAAAGAGTCTCGGTGACTCGAAAATTTACTACATAACACAAGTGTGTTCGGTTACGAGAACATTAATCAACGTGTTGTCGGATATTTATGTTGTGTCCATAACGTTCTACCCTTAACACTGTATAGTGCGCCAAAGTCGTACGGTTGTTAAAAAAGGGGGGACCCGTTCATGTCATAATGACTTTTACATGTAATTCTTATTAAAGGGGGAGTAATGAAGTCGGTAACAAAAATTTTTTGTGTAAATAAAATTGATTTATATTGGACGAAACCTTTTAGAAGTGGGAACACTTGGGAATGTCTCTTTCAGACTAAACAAAGGTCTAAACGTGTTGTTGTTCTCAGGAAACTTTCGACTAAAAATAGACTAGGTTGTAAAGATGGACACACGGTCACACGACCCGAAGGGACACATCGAGTCTACTATTTCTTAGACGGACGTTGCATCCTCTGAGCCCAAACTAGGGACCCAGTCCTTCCCTTACCAATGGGTCAGACTATAAGAACGGACCTGTTAAAGTACCTGTCTCCTCAGACCACCCGGTTGTAAAGATGGAAACACGGGTCTAGGTACTGTTTCAAGTAATTGTCTGGTTCCGAGGGATTAAATATTCCTTTTATTGTACGAATCAAATTGGGAACTCCGGGAGTTTCCCGGTCAGACCCAAGATAAAATTCTTTGACTAGAAAGGTCGGAGTTTTTCGATCTTTCATGGCACTCTGACACGTCACCGGAACTTCCCCTGTTTGCGTGACTGCTTATACAGTTCACAAATTTTGACCTACGGGTTATAGTAGGAATGTGTTTTTGCTGTTACAACCCGAGGGTTGTAATAAAATTAAGTAACTCCTTACAAACGACCACAGCTAAAACCAATACAAAAGGGGGGAGAGTTCAGTATGACGTCCCTCATTCGTGAGTTATTTACAATCGACTTACTTGGTTGAGTGTAAGAGGTATTGTAGGTACCTCCTGTGTTCGTTAGTTACTGAAGATTCCGATACACAAAGAAGTTCGGATTTTATAAAAATAACCCCAAAGGGTAGTTAAGTGAAGTTCCTTTCACTCGACAAGGATTCCTTTTTATAATAAATCATTCACGAACACTCCCGTTTTGTATATTTCACTCGGGGTTTGTAGAGACCGTCTTTTCACCAACTATTTACTCTCGGACCACATGGAGATCCATCTTAGAATTAGACTCGAGATAACGACCAGAGGGGAGTATTGGTTCACTAACGATACTACTCTTTTTGTCGAAAGCAAGAAGACTCAACGACGAATCCGTAAAAAATCATACCATTGGGACGGGTGTAGGTCTTACACCTTTAAGTCTACTCTTGAACTCGAATCCTACAGGTAGTATTCGAGAATGAAATGAACAGGGTCCCGTGCAAACTTTTATTGGTGAATCTCAATTCGGGTTCTTTTCAATCATGAAGGTGAAATACTCATATCAGTCGGGAGGAATAGGTGTCTGCACTTTGGACGTTTATGGTTCTCGACCGACATAAGCAGCGTACCTTAGTAAAATATAATCCCTGCACCCGTAGGTGTCCCGAACCTTAGGGACCACCCAGGACCCTCGTTCGGGGCCCCTATGGGTCCCTACTGACAGGATCTACAAACGACGACTCGGTCGTATCTCCTGACAAGGAGGTGTCCGAGTAGAGCGGGGGAGTTAAAACCTGAGACATTCAATATTCAGAACATTGACATGAAGGAAACATCCCCACATAACTTCGACACAGAAAGTAGTTTTGCTGGGTACCAAAGTGAAGGGGGTTTACCCTAGACCTACAACACCCTCGGTGCCGGTGAGGACACACCCACCGAACACCGAGGAGGAAGTCGAGCAGTACTAGACGTATAAGAATTAAGCCGTGTGGTTGTGTGGTTGAGTCGAAGAGCCGAGTGAGGGAGACAAGCGTCGGATGTGGGTCCGACGTCACCGGGTCTACCGACACGTCCTCCCTTTAAGGTCTCCGGGTTCCCCCTCGGTTTTCATCGACTTTTCGTTAAGACTGTGATAGACAAATTTCGACGGATCGTTATTAATAAATGTAGTCTTTCATCCTTAAGGGAAGTGACCTTTGCAGGTTTTCGACCGACTCGTGGAAAGTCCCCATGAGACTGCTAGAGACGACCTTACCCCTCAAGATTCTGAAGGAAAAGGTTGACAACTTAGACATACACAGGGACAAGAGTGGAGGTCAATTACTCTTTAGAAGTTGTTGAAAAACTCGGTTTTAATTAAATACTACCTTATACCAAAATGTCGACATGATTCTATTGGGAGACTGTGGATCATTTCATATAAACTGTATACCGTTCAGAGATACGTTATCCTTAAATTGAGTTTAAAGGATAGGGGTGATCGGGAAATTACATCCCTATGTGTTCATTCGGAGTTTCCGACGACACGGGAGGGTAAACCAAAAGGAATTCGAACCAATGAGACCCTCTAGAGATAAGGGTTCGGAAAGAACGTCTAGATTTGTCATTTGTGACGGTATAAGTATACATGTATGTCTAGAGACCCACAGACTGGACGTAAAGACTTATGGGAGTCCTATGGACGTAAACGTAGAACGTGTGTAGGTTCGACGGATTTGGGTGTGCGTAAACGAGGAAAGACGACAGATGGAGACACAGTTTATGGTAGGAAGACCTTAGGGAATCACCTGATTCTTAAGGTTTCTTACAAGGACAGGATCGAAGAATCAGAGTGGGTGTAGATCAGGGAGTTAGACATCTGACTGGAGTGTTGGTACTGAATCTAGGGGGTACAGATCAAGTCTGGGAGTCTCGTGGGAGACCCACGGTGACGTCTTGGAGGATTGACCGACCGGGAGGGGGTCATTTACGACATCTCGTACCGTTCTGACTAACAAGAGTCGGTACGAGTATCGGTACAGAGAGGGTACAAGGTTCAGGAAGTTTGCTTGAGACTTCTAAGTGTCGTTTTACATTTGTGGAATCAGACGGTGTGTTCCCAGAAGTACTAGACCGGAATAGGTATGGGAGTCGAAAGGGTAGACGAGAGGAATGTAGAACGAGAGTCGGTATTTTCGGTAGGACAGTAAATGTCTTTCGTCGCAACGGCGTGCGGTGTTAAAGAAGTGTGCACGGAAAAGGAGATGGGCCTTACTAGATAGGAGGAAAACAGACGGTTTACGGGTAGGAGGGGTGGATGGACGTTGTGAGTCAAATTCTTGGCGTAGTAGTCTTGGTGTAGTAGAGGTCCGACGAAGTGTACATGAAGAAATGACCTCAAGAATTTGTGACGTTGTACCGGTCATTCATCATGTCAGTAATGTTACATCCTCTAATGGTCTGTGGACCCGACCAAAGGATCGAGACGATCAACACACTGAACCCATTCGATTAATTGACTCGAAGATTTCGAGTCAAAGAGATCGATATTTTATCCCGATGACATTCCTGACTCTCTTACTTCTTTACACTTCACGAATCGTTTCGAGACCGTCTCTATACCAAATGTACAGGTCTGGATGAAAGAAGACCTGTAACAGAGAGGAAGGATAGGCGGAGGAGGGAGAGTCTCTTAACAAGGGACCGGTGTGAACTGACCAGATCCCTACCGATGGACTGCCACCCACTCGGTTGACATTCGGAAGGTACCTCTTAATTTCCTTCTTTCCATTCCCCATTCTCTCCCTTCTCTCTGATTCTCTCTGTCTCTCTTTCTTCTTTACTTCGTAATCCATTGTCATGTTTACTCTTTATTTTCTCTTATTGAAACTCAGGGGTCTGATTATGAGGAATCTGGATCGATAAAGGTTCTGAATAAATAGGGACCTTATAACCCCATTAGGGTTGTAGGATATTATTTAAGGGAAACCCACCGACAGTTGACGATGAATTCCTGAGTTTCTTGTTGGTTGGGAATATGAGGAGTGAACATGTGCATAATGTCATCATTAATTCATGACACTCCCGTCTCCGTCTCAGAATGAACTACAACTACAATGTTAGGGTCTCTGATCACGGACTATACGTCGTCCATCAGCTTGTCGATCTTACTTTACAAACAACTGTAGTCCCTTCTTTTTCATCGAGTCACAATTTTAAGCATAGTGTTTCGAGTTCTTAGAGATCTATGGATAGGATTTGTCATTTTCTCTTTAATTTTTTTTTTATTTTTATTCATTGTCGTTTTTGAACTGTCAATACTGGTTTTTCTCTGTGACTCTATGTTAAGACCCCCGGAGAGATCAGTCCGTATAAGTTAAGGACTTCTAAAAATTGAACAATAGTCAACTCGATTGGTTTCAAATAACCCTTCTGAGAAAAAATTTCGACGTAAAATAATTATTTACGATTTGATTACATCTCTCGATAAGGATTGTAAATGGTAGTCCTCTGTCATCCTAGAAGTTAATAATCTTTAAATCGTTTACTCTTGATTGATGGTGAGGGTTGATACTGGGACTCTTTGCCTTCCTGAATGTATTCAGAGTCTTCAACAACCTTTAAGGTGTCTAAACTTTACTCCATTGACAAATGGAAGGAATGACGTAAAGTTAGATCTCTAATTTTATCTAGAGTAACAACGTCTTAGGACCGACATCATTCTTTGTCCGAGGTTTACCGACTCTTGCTTAAAATTATCGCCTTGGTCCCCGTACTCTCCTTTAGTCCTCCTTCTTAAAAAGAAGTATTTTTCTCGGTACGCCCATTAAAAGTAAAGTAATGGAAGATTTAACGTATAAAAATATTCGAGTAACGTTGCATAGGAAAGACGTGACTGTACTTTATACTTAATTAATCATTTATTATTTTCGTTATGTGTTAAGAGTGTAGGATGTAAAAGTTTTATGAAAGATTGAATAATTACGTAAGGATTTCCCGATATTAATTTTCAAACACCCGGGAGGGAGCACCAGGTCACCAATCCTTAAGACGGAACGTTACGTCCCTCCCACCCAAACTAGGGACCCACCCCTTGATTCTAGGGTGTACGGCATCTTGTTGATTCGGGACACGTGATGTTGTTTTCTAGGTCTTCGGCGCTGATTCTGAGTTTCGTCGGTTTAATTTTTTTTCTCAAACACTTATTCTACCGACTGAGTTTTATGTAAAACTGGTTTTGTTGTAGTCAAGGTGAATGTCCGAATGGACCTTTCAAAAGATTTGATATTTCGTGTTATGACTTACTGTCGTTTATGTTAAGTACTGTGAAGAGTCCCTTTTCATAGTAAGAAAGGTAAATCTTAAGGTTATAGTCAACAAATACTACTAAAAGTTTGACAACGTACGGATGTTCAGTGGACCTCTTGAAGACTTTTGTACCCAAGGTGTGGTTCTCTAAGACTGAGTTATCTACATTCCGTCCTAGTGCTTTTCAAGGGTTCAGTCCCACTGTCAAGACCAAATGATTACTGTAACTCTTTGACCTGATCTATTTTATGTCAGGGAAACTCAACCGGCCCTTGATCTCAAGGGAGGTTACTCCCTTACTCCGTGGGAGTCGGAATACGGTGATTCGATTTGTTATCGTACGCTATATTGGGACGACATATTCGGAGATCGCGACCAATCATGACGATGTCAGTCTTCGTGGTCTCCGAAGATCTCTGCCTTTCCTCCTTGGGTCATTCCACACTTTAATACTACCGTCCTTGTACTTAAACCCTCACCCTCCCCCCACAGTCAGTGATACTCACCGGCCTCGAACCGATCCCGTCACCGTGAGAGGTACTTCCTCTACTCTCACTCAGGACCCTCCCGAGATACCCCAGTGGTCGACGTCTCCTTCTCTCAGACTTATCGTCACCAACGGTCAGATGGTGTGAACTCTAAGTAAGTGCAACCGTTGCTTTTTCTTTGCCCTTTTCCCCTATCGTCCTACCTTTCCGTTCTGTGTCCTTAAAACAAAGGTTACCACCTTCACCGACGTTTTGGTTCCCGACCTCCGGTACGACTGACAAATCGTATAGGTCGGACCCACCAGTTAACGGTAGACCCTGTTGATGAGAGGATAGTTTCTATTAATATGTGACAGATATAAGGTTTAATTATTGATGTTGTATGAAAGACGATGATTCTTTTTACTCATGACATTGTAAACAGTTTTGAAATATTGAACATAATAATAGAGAAAACTCGGAGGGTTATTATTCTATCTATCCTCTTCACAATATATAGGGTAAAATATTTTTAACTTAGGTCTTTTGACTGATTGGGTCCAAGTCTGTCGAGAGTTCTCTATTTCGGTCTCAGTCTAGGGGTGGACTAAGACTTCAGATTTGGAGGGGTGAGTGATGTGACGTTTCTTTCCTTCTACTCTTTCAAACGTTAGAGTCTTCCTTAAAAGTCCCGACGGACTATAGGGTCTTCGGTTCCTCCACTCGTAAATTCTTCCATTTCACAGTCTACGGTCCTTTTCAAGTTCATATATGATCTAAACCATTAATACTCCAATAGACACCGGTGACCATGTCTGATATGTTGAGTTTCATGATTTTAGAGAGGTAAAAAGTCTCTTACGTTTCAAAATTCCACTATATTACGTGTCTCTCACTTACCAATCAAGGTCCCTTTAGAAAGTGAACCGACGAACAAAAAGACTTATTCGATCCTTTTCTTGAATTTTATCGTAGGTATGGATAGGTGTTTGTCTGAAATCGAGATTAGGTTTCGACTGGATAAATTTGTTGACGAGGATCCTGACGGTGTTTAAGGTTTCGTGTATTTATTGTTAAATATCACATTGACTTGTGGTTGACTGTGGAAAAGTTAACCGAGGGTTGAGGTTTTGACATATCTGTAAGGTTTTTAAATTACTTACACAAAAACATCAGTTTCTAAATAACTATTTAATGTCAAGGTTTGAAAGTATAATAGGAAATTTCTGAAACTATTGGAGAGTATTTGTCTCTAAAATTACTAGTAAAGTGTTCGTCTTCCCAAATAAAACGAAAAAATTTTTTTTAGATATAGTAATGACACTAGAGGTCCTATATTATTTACCTTTTTTTCGTTATATTTATATTTTTTCTCTTTTATTCTTATGTGTATTTATTTTTCGTTACATCACGTCACGGTTACGTCCTCTACGTTCTCTGAGTCCAAACTAAAGACCCAACCCTTCTAGGGGACCTCATCCTTTACCGTTAGATGAGGTCATAAGTCTGGACCTTTTAAGGTACCTGTCTCCTCGGACCGTCAGGTACCCCAGTGTTTCTCGACCTGTGTCGACTCCAGTGTGTGTCCAGACCTCTTATTTGATCTTTCATTATTTTTTGTCTGTTCTGAGATGTGTACCTGTAGTGGTCTACCAGTTGTGACTTTAGTTTGACTAATATAAGAAACGTCGGTTTCTACCTCTTCGAGATATGTCAGTCGTTTTTGTTCTGGTCCTCGACCGACACCGAGTCTAGTACTTGAGGAATAACGGTTTAAGTCTGAGTTTAACTTCTTTCATCCCTTTTGGTGATCTGGTAAGTCCATACTGGATTTAGTTTAGGGAATACTAATATGTCATCTTCACTCTTTATCTAAATTCCCTGATCTAGACTATCTATTTCACGGACTACTTGATACCTGCCTCCAAGTACTGTAACATGTCCTCTGTCCCTAGTTCTGGTAGGGGTTCTTTTTCTTTACGTCTTTTCGTTTTACCGACAGACTACTCCGGAATGTTTATCGACACTTTTCTTCTCATCGTTTTTCGTTTCCTCTTTTACTTTCTATAAGGGTAAACTTACGTCTCAAAGTTTCTTAGCGTTCCTCTTTATTCTTTCGGAAGGAGTCACTAGTTACGTTTCTTTATCTCCTTTTGTTATCTTACCCTTTCTGATCTCTAGAGAAGTTCTTTTAATCTCTATGGTTCCCTTGTAAAGTACGTTTCTACCCGAGCTATTTCCTGTCTTTACTATACCTGACTTGTCTTCGTCTTCTATAATTCTTCTCCACCTTTCTTATGTGTCTTCTTGAAATGTTTTTTCTAGAAATACTGGGTCTATTAGCGTTACGACACTAGTGAGTGGATCTCGGTCTGTAGGACCTTACACTTCAGTTCACCCGGAACCTTTCGTAGTGATGTTTGTTTCGATCACCTCCACTACCTTAAGGTCACCTCGATAAAGTTTAAGACTTTCTACTACGACACTTTCACGACGTGAGTTATCCGGTTGTTTGAACCTTTTGAGTCGTCACCGGTGTCCTGACCTTTTCCAGTCAAAAGTAATGTTAAGGTTTCTTTCCGTTACGGTTTCCTACGAGTTTGATGGTGTGTTAACGTGAGTAGAGTGTGCGATCATTTCATTACGAGTTTTAAGAGGTTCGGTCCGAAGTCGTTATGTACTTGGCACTTGAAGGTCTACAAGTTCGACCAAAATCTTTTCCGTCTCCTTGGTCTCTAGTTTACCGGTTGTAGACGACCTAGTACCTTTTTCGTTCTCTCAAGGTCTTTTTGTAGATAAAGACGAAATAACTGATACGGTTTCGGANTAAGTCTGAGTTTAACTTCTTTCATCCCTTTTGGTGATCTGGTAAGTCCATACTGGATTTAGTTTAGGGAATACTAATATGTCATCTTCACTCTTTATCTAAACTCCCTGATCTAGACTATCTATTTCACGGACTACTTGATACCTGCCTCCAAGTACTGTAACATGTCCTCTGTCCCTAGTTCTGGTAGGGGTTCTTTTTCTTTACGTCTTTTCGTTTTACCGACAGACTACTCCGGAATGTTTATCGACACTTTTCTTCTCATCGTTTTTCGTTTCCTCTTTTACTTTCTATAAGGGTAAACTTACGTTTCTTAGTGTTCCTCTTTATTCTTTCGGAAGGAGTCACTAGTTACGTTTCTTTATCTTCTTTTGTTATCTTACCCTTTCTGATCTCTAGAGAAGTTCTTTTAATCTCTATGGTTCCCTTGTAAAGTACGTTTCTACCCGAGCTATTTCCTGTCTTTACCATACCTGACTTGTCTTCGTCTTCTATAATTCTTCTCCACCTTTCTTATGTGTCTTCTTGAAATGTTTTTTCTAGAAATACTGGGTCTATTAGCGTTACGACACTAGTGAGTGGATCTCGGTCTGTAGGACCTTACACTTCAGTTCACCCGGAACCTTTCGTAGTGATGTTTGTTTCGATCACCTCCACTACCTTAAGGTCACCTCGATAAAGTTTAAGACTTTCTACTACGACACTTTCACGACGTGAGTTATCCGGTTGTTTGAACCTTTTGAGTCGTCACCGGTGTCCTGACCTTTTCCAGTCAAAAGTAATGTTAAGGTTTCTTTCCGTTACGGTTTCCTACGAGTTTGATGGTGTGTTAACGTGAGTAGAGTGTGCGATCATTTCATTACGAGTTTTAAGAGGTTCGGTCCGAAGTCGTTATGTACTTGGCACTTGAAGGTCTACAAGTTCGACCAAAATCTTTTCCGTCTCCTTGGTCTCTAGTTTACCGGTTGTAGACGACCTAGTACCTTTTTCGTTCTCTCAAGGTCTTTTTGTAGATAAAGACGAAATACCTGATACGGTTTCGGAAACTGACACACCTAGTGTTCTTTGACACCTTTTAAGAAGTTCTCTACCCTTATGGTCTGGTGAACTGGACGGAGAACTCTTTGGGTGTACGTCCAGTCCTTCGTTGACCTGTACCTTGTTGTCTGACCAAGGTTTATCCTTTTCCTCAGGTAGTTCCGACACATAACAGTGGGACGAATAAATTGAATATAAGTCTCATGTAGTACTCTTTACGACCCGACCTTCTTTGTGTTCGACCTTAGTTATAACGGTCCTCTTTATAGTTATTGGAGTCTATACGTCTACTGGTGGTGGGAATACCGTCTTTCACTTCTTCTTGATTTCTCGGAGAACTACTTTCACTTTCTCCTCTCACTTTTTCAACCGAATTTTAGGTCGTAAGTCCTTTGATTCTAGTGCCGTAGACCCAGGGTAACGAAGTACCGTTTATCTACCCCTTTGTCACCTTTGTCACCGACTGAAATAAAAACCCCGAGGTTTTAGTGACGTCTACCACTAACGTCGGTACTGTAATTTTCTACGAATGAGGAACCTTCTTTTCAATACTGGTTGGATCTGTCGTATAATTTTTCGTCTCTATAATGAAATGCTTGTTTTCAGACAGATCGGTTCCGATACCAAGAAGGTTACCAGTACATACCTACACTCTCAACCTGACACTTCTTTCGACTCACGACTTCTTAACTACGAAAACTTGACACCACAACCTCTTCTGAGAACTCTCAGGGAACCTGACGTCCCTCTAGGTTGGTCAGGTAAAATTTCCTCTAGTTAGGACCCACAAGTAACCTTCCTGACTACGATTTAGACTTTGAGGTTATGAAACCGGTGGAGTATGCTTCTCAACTGACTAACTTTTTCTGAAACTACGACCCTCCCTAACCCCCGTCCTCCTCTTCCCCTGTTGTCACCTATTCTACCGACCTACCGTAGTGGCTCAGTTACCTGTACTCAAACTCATTTGAGGTCTTCAACCACTACCTGTCCCTCCGGACCGCACGACGCTAAGTACCCCAGCGTTTCTCAGCCTGTGTTGACTCACTGACTTGACTTGACTTATTTTTTGTCTATGGATACCCCAATCCACACCCTCCCTACTCCACTTCATCTTTTACCTTGATCTAAAAAATTTCATGTATGATAGAAAAATTCTTTTATTAAAACTGAAAACTTTTCATTTAGTTTTTACTTTTTTACATATAGGACATCAACATTTGTTTAAGTTTGATAATAATTAAGTCGTTAGATTAGTATACCCGATGATGTTCAGTGAAAACTTGTTGACACCCTATATAATTATTAGATTTCTTGTTTTTCCTGTTTTTTTGGAATTTTATACGAGTCACCTAAAGTCAAGTAAAGACAACGAGTCAACACAGACTGAAACGCTGAGGTACCTGACGTCGTGTGGTCCGAAGGGACAGGAAGTGGTAGAGGGCCTCGAACGAGTTTGAGAACAGGTAACTCAGTCACTACGGTAGGTTGTAAAAGTAGGAGACAACAGGGGAAGAGGAAGACGGAAGTCAGAAAGAGTCGTAGTCCCAGAAAAGGTCACTCAGTCAAGAAGTGTAGTCCACTGGTTTCAACCTCGAAGTCGGAGTCGTAGTCAGGAAGGTTACTTATACGTCCTGACCAAAGGAAATCCTAACTGACCAAACTAAAGGAACGTTCCTCAGGTTCCCTGAGAGTTCTCAGAAGAGGTTGTGGTGTCAAGTTTTCGTAGTGAAGAAGCCGTGAGTCGAAAGAAATGTCAGGTTGAGAGTGTAGGTATGTACTGATGATCTTTTTGGTGTCGAAACTGATCTACCTGGAAACAGTCATTACAGAGACGAAAAATTAAACGACAGATCCAACCAGTATCGAAAGGAACGTTCTTCGTTCGCAGAAAATTACAGTAGCAACGTCAGTGGTAGACGTCACTAAAATCTAGGGTTCTTTTGTTTCAGATAGTGACAAAGGTAACAAAGGGGTATACAAACGGTACTTCACTACCCTGGTCTACGGTACTACAATCAAAATCTTACAACTCAAAATTTGGTCGAAAAAATGAGAAGAGAAAGTGACAGTAGTTTTCCGAGAAATAGAAGTGAAAGACGGCATTCCCACCATAGTAGATGTATGGACTCCAATTACTATAAAGAGGACCTTTAGAACTAAGGTTGAACACGAAGTAGGTCGGGTCGTAAAGATTAAAAGAGTACTACATGAGACGTATATTCAATTTATTCGTCCCACTGTTATATGTCGGAACTGCATCAGGAAACATTAAACCTTGGTCAGACAACAAGGTACAGGTCCAGATTGATAACGAAGAAATGGACTTATGTCCAAAGAGTTCTCAGTCCATACTATCAGACCATAAGAGTAGAGAAATTCTTAAAAAGATGTACAACAACACTAGATGTGTCAGTTTCAGAAATCATATTAGTTACTTCGTCTTCAAAAAGACCTTAAGAGAACGGAAAAGATACTAGGTTGTCTACAACCGTTGAGTAGAAACCAAGAAGACGAAAAAGATATAGTCACCAAAATGATGCTAGTATTTATAACCATACCTTTTAAACTTTGGTATATAATAATCCTATATCCTTTGTAGTTACAATAAATAATTCTGAGTTCTAAAAATTATTTCCGTTATTTATTTAATTTAGGTTCAATTCTTTTTGGAATATTACAATTCAATTTGAACTCAACCTTTATTATCATAAAGTCAACAACTTTCTGTATAAAAGGTTTTGAGATAGACTTTCCCAGACCTTCGTTACTCTGGTGTCCTGTCACTCGTAAGACTCATGGATCTGTGACTAAAGACTTGGGGAAAGGGTGACTCTCTTTGGACCGACCAATTATTATACTCTGTCACTTTCATGTTTACTTAGTCTCCGTCGCAAAACCTGCTTATTCGTGTCTTTATGAATTTCTATTATCCAAAAAAGTCTTTCTGTGTCCTTGTACAAACTTCCCTGACATTGACCAATTTAGACTCTAGTAATCTCGTAGTTTTTATCTGTAAAAATGTAACTTTTTTCTAAGGGTATAAGTGTTATTATCATTTTTTTTTCTGTAATTTTTATGATTTAATGATGATTACCCTTACTAATAAATGAGATCGATGAATAAGACTTTTAACTATTTATTAATTTCCTTTCTTTAATTCATTACTAGGACAGTAAAAATCTTCTTGGCGTCCACTAGAAGGCGATTATTTCTTGTTAAGAGAGATGTCTTTTTACGGTAATTCATCTTTTTTCACTGTTAATTTTTTGTTAGTAAAACGTTGGGGGTTGTTATATTAATCAAACCCGGTTCTAATAGTTACATACGATTTTGGGAGTCCACTTTCTAATAACCGTTTCTATAAGTGTATCACGGTTTCATAGTGGAGTGTCTGTTGTACGGTTAAAATATCTATTTGTGTGAAAATATTCCCTTTCGCCACTACTAGTGGTGGAATTAGTTTTCTAGATTGTACATAGGGTACTCCTTACTAGAGTGTAATATACGGAAGACCCAACTACGTTATATTTCGTAACGGATATTTCGAAAGAAGGGTTAGATTGGTTGATCCGTATTTAAGATCACATACTTTTTGTTTCCCCTATCTCTTGGACCAATTTGGAGTGTTCCTTTGTTGGTTTTGCACCTGGTAAGACATGTTTTGACCAAACCACACCCGGACGCTCGCTGACTGTTCTTTTCGACTGTTGACTCAGAATAAAAGGTCGAAGGAACTGACGGACCATTAAAAAATAACACAAGGTCTGTTACTTAAAATGGAACAAACCATGACCTATAAAAACACATGGATACCCATAAAAAAATTACTAATTAATTTAAAAAAAAAAACAACGTGATCCAGAAACAACGACGTACTCCCGAAAGAGATCAACGTCGTTCGTCCCCTGATGACAAACAACGCCGCGCTCCGGAGGAGTAACACCACCGAAGAGGATAAACTTCGTGTCCGAGATCCACGTACCCGAAGTCATCAATGTCATACACCCGAAGTCTCACACCTAGTCGTCAACGCCACGTACCCGAGTCAACGAGGTTCCATACACCTTAGAAGGACCTGGTCTCTAGTTTGAGTATAGGGGACGTACCCGTCCGCCTAAGAATTGGTGACATGGTGGTCCCTCCAGGTGGACACTTGCAAAAACTCGAAACAAAACCCAATGTCAAAGTCTACAAGGAAAATTCTAAACAATCTGTCCTGATCCTTCAAATTAGTCCCTGTTCAGTAAGGGGTCATAAATTCCGTTCCGGGAAGACTCGTGAGATGAGTTACGGGGTACTCACTAATACAAAGGTCAGACCGACTACCGTTGTCCATGATAAGAACCGAGACACACTCGTGATTATGACAACGATATAACGAAAGTTTACCGAAGAAGAGGTCAGAGTCGAGTAAGGAGTGTACTTACTCGAGTATCTTGAGACAACTTATGCTCTCCTGTGAGGGCCGTCTAGAGACCTTGTAAGAGAGACATCTCGAGAAAGGAGAATCATACGACAAGACCCTTTAGATCGCAGGAACCAGAGGAGTCTGAGAATCGAGAAGAAGTTGAGTTCCTCAAACGAGCCAAGGTGGTCCCGAAGGGGAGAGAGTTTCGACCTTGGTAACCCCCCGAGTGGAGTAAAGAAAGAGTAGAGAGTCCCTTACCCCTTGGAAACGACGGACTACAGGTCACAGGGATTTTGGTATACATAAACCAAATGAGAAAAAACCGAGTAAAGTCCAAAATCCTGTTTGGTTCTTCATACAGTGGGACGAATAAATTGAATATACGTCTCATGTAGTACTCTTTGCGACCCGACCTCCTTCGTGTTCGACCTTAGTTCTAACGGCCCTCTTTATAGTTATTGGAGTCTATACGTCTACTGTGGTGGGAAGACCGTCTTTCGCTTCTTGATTTCTCGGAGAACTACTTTCGCTTTCTCCTCTCACTTTTTCAACCGAATTTCGAGTTGTAAGTCTTTTCATTCTAGTACCGTAGGCCGGGGTAGTGAATTACCGTTTATCTATCCCTTTATCACCGACTGAAATAAAGACCCCCGAGGTTTTAGTGACGTCTACCACTGACGTCGGTACTTTAATTTTCTGCGAATGAGGAACGGTCCTTTCAATACTGGTCGGATCTGTCGTGTAATTTTTCGTCTCTGCAATGAAATGGTTGTTTCCAGGTAGGTCAGTTTCGATACCAAAAAGGTCATGAGTACACGCCTACACTCTCAACCTGATATTTCTTTCGATTCGCAGCTTCTTAACTACCAAAACTTGAGACCACAACCTCTTCTCAGAACTGTCAGGGGACCTGACGTTCCTCTAGGTTGTAGGTAGACTCTCCACTAATCAGGACTCACAAGTGACCTTCCTGACTACAACTTCGACTTTGAGGTTATGAAAACGGTAGACTACGCTTCTCGAATGAGTAAACTTTTCTGGGACTACGACCTTTTTTAACTTCCGTCCTCCTCTTCCCCAGTTGTCTCCTACTCTACCAACCTACCGTAGTGACTGAGTTACTTGTACTTAAACTCATTTGAGGCCCTCAATCACTACCTGTCTCTCCGGACCGCACGACGTCGGGTACCCCAGTGTCTCAGCTTGTACTGACTCGTTGACTTGACTTAGGAACAACGAGGTCGAACCAACCTGTGTCTTTACAGGGTCCTAGTAAATGTTTTCTCTCTGAAACAGTTGTTAAAAATTTACTTGACTACGGTTTATCTTAGATTGCGACATAGACCTTTGTGTGACTTTTAACATTGATTCTTTCACTTCGTTATTTATCGGAACAACCAGGGGTTTTGACCTCTCTAGGACATCGAAATGTCCAATGACACGTGTACCAACCCGGAAGGGTCCACCGTGTCATTATTTCTTGGACGGACGGTTACGTCCTCTTCGTTCTCTGTGCCCAAACTAGGGACCCAGTCCTTCTAGGGGACCTCATCTTCTACCGTTGGGTAAGATCATGAGAACGGACCTTTTAAGGTACCTGTCTCCTCGGACCACCCGATGTCAGGCACCCTGGTGTTTCTCAGTCTGTTCTGAGTCGTGTGTGACTGTACGTGTTCCAATAAAGTAGTGTTATTAAATGAGTGGAGGTGTCTATACGATTTATAATTTAATGGATTCTTAGTACAACAGAAAAGAATTTAACTCAATGTGTATTTAGATTACGTAGACACACCATTAATTACGTTAAATGTTTAGTTCGAATTTCTACACTTTCTTAGGAGACCAGTCGTATACCCACCCACCCACACACACGTGTGTGTGGGAGTCCGTACCCTACCATCTTCTCATCTCTGTCTTTCCCGTCTTCTGAACATACCGACTTGGTGTGGTTGAGATGAATAGTCAAGGTAGAATCCGGACGTCAGAAGAGGGTGGGGAGGGGTTGGGACAGGACCACTGGTTCGAAATTGGATGAGTGTTCCTTACGTGGGTTCGGTCTCTGTAAGCGATAGTTGGAAATGGGAACGGGAGTAGACTATGTTTGACCTTCTTACAGAAGACGACATACAACAATTACTCTGAGGGTCCCCATCCTTTGGTGGGAGTAACGACAACCACATATGTTCGAAGAGGGAATCGTACGTACGATATTCAGCGAAGTCAGTACGGGTTGAGACACGCTGGGATACCTGACATCGGTAGGTCCGAGGAGACAGGTACCCTAAGAGCTCCGTTCTTATAACCTCACACAAGGGTGCGGGATGAGGTCCCCTAGAAGGGCTGGGTCCCTAGTTTGACCGCCGAGAATACAGAGGACGTAACCGTCCTCCCAAGAAATGGTGACTCGGTGGACCCTTCGTCAGTCTAAGATAAAAGTCGAAACCGGAGAAATTTTACGGGGACATGAGAAAAACCACCGAGAGTCCTGTTAATTCCGATACGTGGTGTTAATGGCTTGGTGCGTGATCTCGGCCGTTTGTCGTGTTGGTTCCTCGGAGACACGGTGTCGATGGCTTCGGACGTTCAGACCTCGGGTACGCGACGTCGCTCTGTGGTGACGTTACTTTCCGGACGCGTGGAGTTGATCGCTTGTGAGTACGTTTCGTTGCTTCTGGGTCGTGTCGGTTGTTATTTCTTTACTTATGTAAAATACTACTACCGAGTTGTGTCTAAGTCAGTAAAGACCAGAAACCTAGTTACGGGTGTCGTACGACTCGAAATAAATCCGGGAAGTACGACTTCAAGTTTACGTAAAATAATACAACGACGGTACTTTTTAGGAGAAGTTGGAAGAGAAAAGGTTTAATCTAGTGGAAACAAACGAGGACATGAGCAGGGGAAAGTGGAGAGACTTGAGGTATGTGTTATAAATAGTATGACACGTCTAATGTAGAATAACAAGAATAAACTTACGTAAGGATCGAGGGAAACACTCCCAAAGTGTCCCGTCCGTCCGTAGGTCGTTCCGTGAAACGTATTTGTTTCACAAACGTGTCATTCATAACTTATATATATGAGAAAAGGTAAACAGTACTCAGAAGTTTGAGAAAAAAAACCGAGAGTAAATTTGATAGAAATTTTTTTTTAGGGTCGTGTATAAACGATATCTAGGGGTTCACCTGTAATGGGAGTACCTTCTATTAATAATTATAAAATTTAATCAAAATTATTATTTTTCATACTTATCGTTTAAGTTTTCAAGGGTGTAAAATCTTCAAAAATGAGAAGGTTTCAATGTAATATGTAAGTTGTATGTGTGACGATATGTATTTTTACTGTTGATTATTTTTGGATGACATGGTCGTGTCCCTTGAGGTGAGTCATAACCGGATATACCCTTTGTTTAGACTTCTTCTCGTCTATATAAAAATTGACCAAGTGAAACGAAATGTGGACTTTGATTGTGTTGTGACATTTACTTAGTATAAGGTTATTTTTAACAAAATTTCAATGTAATATAAAGATAAGTCCATAATATCTTTGTCAAGATACTAAAAGAAGGGATTCAAAATTCACGTTATGTAAGATTACCTGTCTAAATTGATATAAATAGTTGTCAGAAACGTCTTAGAAAATATATCATGACCGGTCCTGTGATAAAAATAAGGTCTCATACCTAGTATAGTTTATAAAATACTGTTAATTTTATTAAATTACTCACTCTTCTCTGTTTGATACAAAGTATCCACTTCGGTGTGATAGTATTTTCATCACTATAAAATTTGTTTCACGGTAAATAACGTGGTCGTACTCTCCATTACTAATATATTTCGTCATAAAGAGTTAAAAATGATGACAAAGGGATTCCTTTTGTTTATTTAAAAAGGGATTGTTTTTTTGGCTCAAGATTCCCTTTTCTAAAAAATTCTTTCTATACACGAAACCTTTCTGTGTTTGATAACGTTATAGATTTTACAAAAATGGAAGGTTCCTGGGTACAAACGTGTGAATTCCCAAAATAGTAGGGGTAGCTCTTACGTACGATATTTTCTAACTGGTCACTCAAAATTACGATTTTGTGAGTTTCAAAAGTGTTCTCTTTGTGTGAATTATCAGTTGATTTAAATTGTACAACGTAAATTATTTGTCTTCACCATGCTGCTACCTTAGGGACTTGTAAAGACTATGAGACGGTGAGAGAAGTTCTGAATTCTTGTAATAGGGTCGAGTAGAAAGTTAATCAGGCTCTGTCAGAGAGAGTAACCATACAAGGTAATCAAAAAGACCGAGAAAGTCCCCGGTGGTCTTTGGTGGGACATGATATCAGTGTATGAGACTCTAGAAAGATGAGATAATTTAACTGGTCTCGGGTTACTCATTCTTTAATCATGATAAGTAGAAACACGACGGATGACCCACACCGAGTCTCTAGCCAGTAGTCAAGTCAAGTCAGCAAGTCAGCATAGGCTGAGAAACGCTGGGGTACTTACCGTCGTGCGGTCCGGAGGGACAGGTAGTGGTTGAGGGCCTCAAGTGAGTCTAAGTACAGGTAGCTCAGTCACTGCGGTAGGTCGGTAGAGTAGGAAACGGTAGGGGAAGAGGAGGACGGGGGTTAGGGAGGGTCGTAGTCTCAGAAAAGGTTACTCAGTTGAGAAACGTACTCCACCGGTTTCATAACCTCAAAGTCGAAATCGTAGTAAGGAAGGTTTCTTTAGGGTCCCGACTAGAGGAAGTCTTACCTAACCAACCTAGAGGAACGTCAGGTTCCCTGAAAGTTCTCAGAAGAGGTTGTGGTGTCAAGCCAGTATCCATGTTTGTTTATCTATAATACCAATAATGGTCACCTCTGACCATTGGGGAAAAGGACCTCAAAGAACGTGTTGACCGATGGAACACGACTAACTAGTCCGGACCGTACCCATTGACACTGCACCTATTCGAAACGACAACTACAGCAAGTAAAGAAAAAGTATTGGCTGAAGTGTTGTAGGAAATATCTTCGACCGTAAAGTCATGGAGGGAGTCTACGCGATACGTCGGACGGGGTTGGGGGGTGGGGTGACGGGGAGAGGGACTACCGGTAAGGATGTCTAAGATCGGTCCAGATGGTGTGAAATTTTCGACCGGGAATTACAAAGACCAAATGAAGGGAGACACAGACAAGGAGTTAACTTTCCTTTTCACTCTACGACAATTAGATTTAGAAGAATTCCAGAATTTGTTTCCCTAGTCCGGGTAATAATGATAAATGTATGAAGTTACGAACGACTCTCAAAATAACGGGTCGTTATTGAAGAAACATTAAATTTACGAAACCATTTTACCTTCTCGAAAGTTATGGGGAGTGGGGAAGGGACTGTCCCTTCTACTCGTCATTTCCCCATGGTTTTTACAAAGAAAAAGGGTAATTATCTTAAAGTTCAAATTTCCGGTCAAATTCCGAAAGTACAGAAGGAATTGAGTTTAGAAGTGTGTATTTTAGCATGGTAGTTAAAAAGTAATAAACGGAGTTTAATACATGTGTATGTTTAATCGATTTTAGGATATTTTAGTTTTCGATTCAATCATCGTTGTTCGACTATAAATGGTGCCGCCCTTTATGTACGGACCTTCTCTATGACCTCCACAAAGTTCTTTGTAATTCCTTTACTGAATTACTCCTTTGTTCGGAGGTCCTTCGTACACTAGAAATTAAGGTCGAGGAATTGTTGTAAGTAGGTTTTATACACCCCCTTTCTCATATATTTTTCGGTCCATCTAGAGGTTTGGATCCTCCAATGTTAAAGTGTCGGTCAATTCCTAAGTCAGTGAACAAAGTTAAAGATATGGAGAAGGCCGAGGTCTCTATTTGGTTCTGTGAGTTTGAAGATAAAAGTATTACTTGGGACACCACTGAACGTAAAATTTGTCGTACCACGTAATAGAAATTATTGTCGAGACCGGTGTAAAACCTCCTTCAAGTGACAGAGTCGTTTACTGTCTTTTACTAGGAAAGTGTTGACGTCGATCAGTAGAGTCGGGACTTATCGACGAGTGAGTGTTGTCAATCGGTTTATTACCAGAGTAAGGAGAAGGTTTAAGTGGGACGAGTAACAGAATACGTTGTTAGTGTCTACGTTTCGGAAGTTGCGAAACGTAAAATTTTTAGACTTCAGTCCTTCACATAGTGGACTTATTTCTCTTTGTTTCGATAGTAGACTGTGGGTTCGAACCGTGGTCCGAGGGGTGGAGACATCTCCGAGACCCTAGGAAGAAAGACCGGTCCTAAAGAGTTATCTGAAGAGAAAAGAATTTACTGTAAGTTTTCAGTGTCTAAATTTTTCCTTATTTTGTACACGATTGTGTGTAGAGATATTTGGGTTCTCCGTCCTTCTTACATGCCTACTCAACCAAGAAACCCTATCCCACACCTTTCCTTGGTCGTTTATTTTAGAATTTCATGGGGAATGTCTCCGGTTTTTGGGATGTTTATAAGTCGTATTTCTTATTCTTTCATTGTTTTGTCCGTGTCTTAAGTTACAGTTAATTTGACTACTTTCACTCTTTAACCTCGACCCTGAAAGCTTTACTAAACCTACTTGACAATGTTGAAAAACCACCCCTTTGGTTTAATGTCTTTTAACAGGTTCAATAAGTTCCAGTGCACTAGTATTGGGACGAATACTTCACGTCTTATGGATTGTGACAAGGAGGTTGAGTGACAGTTTCCCGAACAGTGCGGAGTGGGAGCAAGTTTTGTATGTCAAATGTAAATGTTGTTTTAGTATTAGAGACGAAGATTTCCCAATACACGGTTTCAGGATAGAGGTTAAGTATCGTCAGACTTAACGACGCTTCGAAGGACCGGTCTTGTGGTCGTCCATACTTGGAACTGCACCCTTCTGTCTTAGTACGTCGGAGGAGACCAAGTGATCACAAAGTGGTAAATAGATCGGGAAGGTGCATGTAGTAGAGTTAATTGTGAGGTTGTGGGACACTTTGGCCTTCTAATCCGTACTGTGGAGACAAAAGGTCTATTCTTTTGACTCAGAGTCCAGATGGAGTTGTGTTGTTTTACGTCGTACTCACTCTACTGTAGCCTTTGAGTGATTCTCCACCACTCCAAACGTCTCCTATCGTGGTTAAATATTTGGTCAGATCTGATCCAATTTTAGGGTGGAACGGGGATGCACGTTTTATTTGATACTCGGAGTAGAGAGAGAGGAGACACCTAACCCCGAGGATCTTGGTGTAAGGAGGGTCCGAAAAAATTCCTAATCTGTCTTGAAAAACGTTTCGTGGGCCTGTCATCGTAGAGAGTGTCCTACGGCCGACAGTACTCCTTCATGACTTTAGTCAGATTGTTTAGTGTTCAAAACTCCTCACTTTTGACATTGATCTATTATATTGGGTAAATTTGATGTTGAGAAGTCTGAATCAACTGATATCGACTACACACAACGAAGAAGAGACACGAAGGACGACATGACTGAAACACTGTTAAAACCCCCCCTCGACAAAAAAGGAAGAGGGACCCTGTAATGTGTGAAACCCATAAGTTTATGTCCAGAATAATGAGAGGTAAAGTAAGACTTGTCATTGATAAAATTAAGGTTTTCTCTTTGGTGTTCCAACATCGTTCTTCTCCGTCTACTCCTTCACTTAAGGTGACGATTCTGAAGGACCTTCCTTCAAGAGTAAAAGGAACCTCCTCCCATGTCTGGGTTTACGAAGACCCGGTCTTACTACGTAAGTCTCGTGTCGTCACGAACGCCGTGTGACACCTCGCGCACAGGGCGATTTCCCCCCAACCCCTGACTCGGGTCGAGGTCGACTAATACCCTTATACCGAGTCATAACGGTTCAGAGGACCGTAAAATTCTCTTCGGTTCTTAGAGATAATACCTTTTTAAGATCTAAAACTTTTGTGGTACACCCGGTTTGGTTTATGTGAATCCTTGTTCACCCCAGGTACCCAGTGGTTGCAAAGATTAACGACGGAGTTTCAGACGACTCTATATATGGTTTGATGTCTCTTTGAGACGAGAGCTCAAAAGATGAACCTTTCCACCAGTCTTTCATTTCTAGTACTCTCTGGATCTCTCATCCGATGTCTCTATTTTTCCTACTTTAGAATTTCTTTTAGGTGTCCGTCTAGATCCGTCTAGTTCTTTAGTTCCCAATCCTACGTTTTTCCGGCACCTCGGACGTACGACGGGGCTCCTCTCCGACCCTGAGAACACCAGTCTTCTGCTGTCACTACTCTTTTGTCCCTCTCGAAAGACAACCTTCTATACTGGAAGTTCTCTCCAAAAACGTGTTTTCGCGTCTATATTCCCGAAGACTGGTGTATGATGTATTTATTTACACTTACAACCTCTCACCGACTTATGAAGACTCGGGATGTGGGTTCTGAAGTTCCGAAAGTCTATGGACTTACTAGTGTTAGAAATCCGGAGATAGTTCCTGAAAAACTTCTTTGTCGAGTATGGAAAATTTTATAGTAAAGACCCTCCCGTTTTGACTTTCCTTGAACACTATTGTTCTTTTTTATTTTATAGATCGTTCGAACTACATGTCGAAAATACTTATGTATGTCTGTCGATGGAAGGGAATACTTTCTTTAGGTCACCATTTCTTTCAGTCGGGTAGTCATAAAAGAAAGTTTTGTAGGCTGAACACTTTATCTTCGCACGACTCTTTTAGGTACACTACCTCTAAAGGTAGTAAGAGAGCATGTATTTTCCGTCTCTGTATCATTTCATGGTTAAACGGGAAATAACAATTAAATTGTGTGTAGTAGAGTTAGAATACTTTCTCGAAATCATTTTTAAGTCATCAAGAGAATTACTCCTATAAAACAAGAGGTTCCATGTTCTCATAGTATGTTGGGATTCTTAGTGAGTTTCGAAATTTAAGTAACTTTAATGTGGTATGTTTTACCCAAGGTGGATGTCTCGACAAATTCATTTCTATTAATATTGAGGTAGGTGAAACGATAAGTGTATACACATACGATATTGGGTTTATAAGGATAAGTCTCTATGAGTAAACTTTACTCTTCCCCAAAGATTAAGATACCGATTGAACGACTAATTTACGTAAGGTAAAGAGTCTCTGTTTAAGAGTTGACTAAGTGAAAGTAATTCTTTTACATAGATAATGTACTTGTATGAGACTTTCATTTGGTCATATATACACATTTGCTACGACAATAAGAGGTATTTGGATTAATGTCTTTGAACATAACCGAACAATTCATTTTTAATTAGACCGTGCTCTCTTAATGACGATGACAACCATGACAACAAGACTCAGTATCGAAGTTAATTTTACTTACCTTTTTCACCTGAAGGGACCACGACGTTACCAACTCTCAGACACCAAGGTTCCGTCTCCCACACCCAAGTCAGGGACCGGTCCCTTGATTCTAGGGTGTACGGTGTGTCGTTCCACTTTTTTGTTTGTTTGTCTCTTGGTTCTCAGTCTCCCTTTTTTTACATTAAAATTTCAATCTTTTTCCAAGTTCCTATAAAAAGGGAACCTGTCTCTTTTCTTTCACTCAGTTATCTATTTCTTCCTCCAGTAACGGATTAATCGGTCATCTTAAGTACCTAGGATTTTATGTAAGGGGTTTAAAAGAGGGATAACTCCAGGGATTATTTTTGACTGTTTTGTTATGTGGATTGACACCCTGTGTTCCCAGAAAAGAGTGAGGTGAGTATGTATCGTTACAATATTAGAGTAAAAGATGTGAGTAGACGGTCCCTTGTCAACTCCTCAGACCTCTGTAAAACCAACATTGGTCCCTTCCCGTACGACGACCGTAGATTCCCCCTCTCGGAACTCTACGATAATTTATAGGGTGTCACGTGTCCTGTCGAGGGATTTGTTTATTGATGGAATGGGTTTTACAGTTATCACGGTTCCAAGTTTTTAGGACTAGATCTCCGTTACTCTCCACGTGTAAAGAAGACGTCTCGTTCAAACGTAATTCTGTCGACCTATATCGTAAGGATACCTTCGTACCACGTACTAAACGTCCTGTTCCTGTTGTCTATACACTCGAAGGGACCACCGAGTCTACCATTTCTTGACTAACACCCTCTGGACCCAAGCTAGGGACCCAGTCCTTCTAGTGGACCGCATCCATTATCATCGGGTGAGGTCAGAACGGACCTCTTAGGGTGCCTGTCTCCTCGGACCACTCGATGTCAGGGACCCCACGCATGTGCCATGTACGTGTTCATACATGTACATGTATGTTTCGTACCATCTAGTATGGTACATTCACATACATATATAAATGTTAGTCTTCGTCCGTGACGTGAACTTCGTTATTGCATTTACGACCGGTGAGTTGATTGTCAGAGTACATATGTTGATCCTAAACGATATTTGAAGACCGGAACAGACCTCCAGGTACGACCCTGAGTCTTGAACAAGTCACTATAAATCGTCGTAAGAACAACCGTCAAGTCTTGTTGGTTAAATAAAAACAAAATATCATTGTTTTATATGAATCTTTAGGTATTTTTGTAAAAAGAATGACTTTAAGTACATCCTTTTAATGAAAACTTCTGACTTTGGAGGAAAAACCTCCTTATTAAAGAGTCTTGTTTCAATGGAAAGAATTGTAGTCTTAATAACGTATTATCTCCTTGTCTACATACATGGGACCACGTTATGCCATTTTATTAAAACACAACATGACTCTTTATACGAAACTCACATGTTGAGTTCAATTCGGTTGTTCTTTTCCAAGCACAACCTCATTTGACAGAGGGGATATATTAGAGACTTTTATGAAAGATTCAGATTTTTCGGAGTTATCTTATAAAATTCTACTAAATGAAATTTTTCCGATTCGAAATTCTACTATTAGACTTATGAGAAGTATCCTTTAGTGTCTTTTTACAGGTGAAGAGTAAGTCCAATTTACTCACAAGAAAGTCGTCTCTTGTGGTGGGTCGACTACCCGGTTCAGAATACCTACTCTAGTAAAAAGGAAAACAAGTAAAGGAGGTTAATTCTAACGGTCAGTGGTCCCCCTCGGAGACTTCTTCGGGGAGACTGTTCCACTGTCACAGAGGCAAATAAATCCTCGGACTGTTCGCAGACCAAGGGTCGGAGAGTGTTCCTGAAGTGGGTTGGATTAAATGAGGGGTCTTATTGAGAAGACGGTTCGGTCGACCAAAGGTTGGTGGGGTGTTTGATGGTCGGACTTTGGGTAACTAAGTACACCGAGGAGGGGGAGTAGGGAGGGTGAATGTCTCGGGAGAGGAGGAGACACCGAGGCCAGTTTAGGGTGTGTGGGAAATCCCAAGACATCCCAAGTCAAATTGGAGGGAGGAGGGTTTGGAAAGGTGCACTTAGAGTGGGAGGAACCTTAAGGATACATGTCGGATCCGTCGGGAGACCTAGTGAATTAGACCTTGAAGTAATAAAGAAAGGAGAGACCAATAATTTCTGGAGTGAAGATTATCCACATAGAGAGATTACTACTTCACTTTCAATGAGTCAACACAGACTCAGAAACTCTGGGGTACCTGATATATCAGGTGCCTTAAGAGGTCCGGTCTTATGACCTCACCCATCGGAAAGGGAGGAGGTCCCCTAGAAGGGTTGGGTCTCTTTTTCGTATAAAAATCTGAGGGATATTAACTGTCGTCTTTTGGGTTCTTGGGACCAAGAACTGATCCTCATTGACAGAGTATATATTCGTTACCTTCTCACGACCTGTTCCCATCGACGTTATTGATGACCCGGGGATGTAAAGGATGAGTCGGGTTCTTGAAAAAAAGTAATTCATAAATTTATCCGGCTTCAGACACCACTTAAGGGTAGGTTCGACGGAGCAATAGTATAGTCCACCCTCCTCCCCACCACTTTATACCTGGGTGAATCTCCTTTTCAGTGTTGTCTGGTCTTATTTCGGAGAAGAGACTAAAGAAGACCGTAGGGAACTGGAGTCGTCCCGAGGGACTAGGAAAGAAAGACTACAGGATAAGGTGACCCTACATTTGTCAGACGGAGACGAGAGGTCGTGGGACCAAACATCGTCACTGAAACCATAAAGGGCTGTACACGTGAATTGTGGAGACAGAAGAATTTTACACAGGTATTTAAGGAACTATTGGGGAGAGAGACGTTTCACCCTCGGATTAAGGGAGGGAGGACTCACACTCGTTCCGAACTACAGAAAGAAGATTTGATATCTACCACCTTTATTAACGTGTACTTAACTATTATTTTCCGTAGTTCCGATTGAGGAACGAGAAAGAAAACTTAGTAAAACCCCGTCAGTGGACGGCACATAACTCCTGCACATCGTTTCTCGACTTCTCAGGACGATTTTTAGACGTGATTATACGGTCATTGCACTGACTCATAGAATCTTTACCTAGAAAGTCGGATGTTTCGAGAGGTTATTGTTGAAAGACACGAGTCAACGAATCACAGGTTGAGAAACTCTGGGATATCTGGCGTCGGACGGTCCGAGGAGACAGGTACCCTAAAGGTCCGTTCTTATGACCTCACCCAACGGTAGAGGATATGGTCCCCTAGAAGGGGTAGATCCCTAGTTTAGGTACAAAGAACGCAGAGGACGTAACCGTCCGTATAAGAAATGGTGACAGGGTGGTACCTCTAGTGGATTATAGATGTACTGTTAGAGTCGTCCTGGTGCGTACATTGAACGAGGGTCTAAACCTCTGGGTGTCCTTGACACACTCTATTATGAACAAAATTCGGTGATTCTAACCACATTGAACAACGGGTGACTATTTATTGTACCGTGAGAAGAAAGAGACAAGACAGGGATACTTTGGACTCTGAGAGTGGGGATTCCCGGTCAAAATTGGTCATAAAGGGACAAAACGAAGGGGTCGAAGGGGAGAGGGTGAAGTCCGAACGTGTCTGTCTCCCGTAAGGTATTTACAAATAAGTTCTTTATGGAGGTCAAGGTTGGAACGGACGCCGAGTAAGTGTTGGGTCTTTTTACTTGGTTTTTCGACTCAACTAGGAGTCTACGAGTGTCTTGAATTCCTTCTTACACCATTAAACATTAGACGGAGGACTAATACTTCCCAAATAATAATTATATTCGAGACCTAAACTTCGTAATTTAAACCGAGTCTGAAAATTAGACAGACACGATTAAATTACGATTCAGGATCGAGTGTCCGGAAATAGGAGGTGTCCCGAGTGTCGTCTATCAGTAAATAATATGTAATACTCACGACTTTTTAGATGAAATGTGGTCTAGTTCCCGGGAAGTTTGAAAAATAGGAATTTGAAAGGGGAGACTAACGAGGACTCACATGGAAGGACGGAGAAGGGGTGTCTGGGTGTAATCACGATTTATATTGAGAGTCCTTTGTTTTGTAAGACACTGTACTAGTATCGACTATGTTAATGAAATTTGGTCGAAGGGGAAGACCTCTTCAGAAATCTCATGTAAATAGGTCGTCCCTTTCGTTTGTAAGAGAGCCTGAAACGGACCCTACAGGTTTCCCGTAGGTTCCCTTTGGTTCGTGGGACGAAGGGGAACCCGAGGTTGTTCGACCACATTGTACTGACATACTGTGAAATCCGAGTAAGAACCCCTAACCAAGACAAAAGTAAACCGGTATTACAAAAAATTCAAGTTAAAATAAAAAATCTTATAAATAAATAAATAAAAACTGACGTACCCCAAAATCAACTCCATGTGTCCTGGAAGACAACGTCACGAACCGAAGAGAGATCAACACAACACGAGTCAACACACACACACGATCAACACTCACATACACACAGGAGTCAACACACACACGAGTCATCAACGTCTCGTTCCCGAAGTATCGTGACGTCGTAGACCCTAGAATGGACCAAGGGGCTGGTCCCTAATTTAGGAGTAGGCGACTTAACCTTCCACCTAAGAATTGGTGACCTAGTGGTCCCTTCAGGGGACGGTATTGCCAAAGTCAAAGAGTCGTGAAGATATCCTGTCACCCTGAGGTTGTTCCAGTTCTCATCGAACCCGTTGGTTCTCACGGTTCCCGTACTAGTCGGGAATTTGAACTGGATTCGGACATATCATGACTTCATAACACGGTTCCCGGACCTTCAACTCACGGGAAAAAAACCAAAATTTTGGTTCTTGTCGATCGAGTTCCGGTTAGTTTACAGAACTTTTGGTCCATATACTCTGGTACCCAGAGAGACGAGTTAAGTTCAAGGGAATTGTCTTGATCTTTAGTTGTGTAAACACTAAATAAGGGAAACTCCTGATACATTGTCGACCGAAACGTCTTGTACACCCAGGGCTCGACCACGGGTAAAGGACGGTGACGGAGGTCGCTCCGAGAAGGACGGAGCAACCCATGGACGGAAGAGTAACGGGACCATCACTTCCCTTTGGGTCCGAGTGTGGACGGGGTTTACTTTTTACGTGTCGATTTAATTTTTTTGATTATACTACAGGTAAGTTGTGTTTGAATAACTGACAACAGTTTGCAACTGACAAAGACCTCACTGATTAGTATCGTCCATTACTCGAACTTTAAATTGAAAAGTTGTACTAAACGTGAAGGTAATTTTTTGTAAGAGTATCCTGAAGGGACCACTATGTCATCTATCCTTAGACGGACGGTTATGTCCCCTGTGCCCAAACTAGGGACCAGGTCCTTCTAAGAGTGTACGGCGTCCCGTCGATTCGGGCACTCGGTTTTGATGACCCGGACGTGAGATCTCAGGTGTGTGGTGTTGATGACTTCGGGTACACGGGATCTTGAAAACGAGGTGTTGTTCTCTTCGGTGGTGTCACTCTTCGGGTGTGACGTTGATCTCTTTCGGGGCCCCGTCGTTCCTTCTGGGTCGCGTTGGTTTCTATTTTATTAAAAGAAATCTTTTTCTGTTTTTTTAAATGGCATGTGTCACGTTTATAGTAGTCCATTTCTACGCTATGACCTCGGTGTCCTTCCCATTTACCTCTTTTCTTCCCGAGGGCCCTTCTATGTTTTATTGGTGTTGTCGGTGAAGGAAAACGTTCTCATGGACGTGACCCGTTTATGACATGTCTCACGAAAAACGTGTAAAAGAATAGCTACCTGTCGGGAGTTGCTGGTTACTCAAGGACTCCTATGAGGTAAAGAGTAAATGTCTTGGTTCCGAGGGTCTCGGACATTTTGAACAGGTCCTCGGGTGTCCCTTTTTGTCGTTCCGGACCTACTTTCGGTCTACACTTTTGGTGCGACGGGGTTAGACTTGATGAGACATAGAATGGGGGATGATGTCAACGTTCCAAGCGTGTAATGTGTCTTGTTACACTGGGCGCAAGGTCCGACGTGGAACTTCGTGTGGTTAAAAGAGGTGGTGTAGTATAAACCGACATCTATAGTTCTTGTTCGCATATTTCGTGTCACTCTACTTTTATTGGTAGAAGGATCACACCGGGGGTATGGAAACAAAGGTGTCACAAATGTAGAATGAAGGATAAAAGTCATACAATATTTATTACGAAACAGTCACAATGATTTCAGTACAAAAATTTTATAAAATGAAAGTTGCCGCCGTTATTCTGGAAATAAACCTCTAAGTATAGTTTTAAACAAGATTTACGAATTGTGTATAAATGAGTAAATTACGATTGAGTTTTCATGTACATTACAGGTACCAGGGTAAAGTACGTACACGTCTGACTCCGTGTCTCTTCGACTCAGTGAACACGTTCTAGTGTCTCATTGTCTCCGTCCTACGCGACGTCCCCGACACTCAGGTTTCAGATACAGAATTGGTGATGTGGTGTGAGGAGAGACGACGTGCAAATCTTTCTGAGAGTTGCAAGTGGGAGCGGTGGGAGGCTTCGTTGGTTGTACACTTTTTGATGGGACTCTTATAAGATTGAATTTTGTATTTATACTACTGAAGAGACTACCAGATCACCAATCTTAAGCGGACGGTTACGTCCCCTCTCACCAAGTTAGAGACCCGACCCTTAAAGCGGTGTCTCGTTGATTCCGACTCGGGGTGTGATGATTTTGGGTGCACGGATGTCGGCACGAGGCGTTATTGTCTTTGGTAACTTTACTCTTCGGTCGCGTCGTATTGCTCTGTCGTCGGGGACGGGTGCCGTTGACCTCTTGTCCGTGTCGTTGCTTCTGGGTCTCGTCTCGTCGGTATTTGTCTGTTTATCCTTACACTGTCGGAGGGCGAAATTTAGGACAGTAGCTGGAGAGTCACACTTTCAGCGAGTCAGCACAGACTGAGAAACGCTGGAGTACCTTATTTGTCAGGTACCTTAGAAGGTGCGGTCTTATGATCTCACCCATCGGAAAGGGAAGAGGTCCCCTAGAAGGGTTTGGTCCTTAGCTTGTCCCCAGAGGACGTAACGTCCACCTAAGAAATGGTTGACTCGATAATCCCTTCGGGTGGAGAGTCACATGAACGCTATTTTAGGTTTCAGGAAGGTGGACCGGAATTTGAGGACTTACTCGAGTGGGGACAGGGGGAGGGATCGAAGGTCTCACAGGGGAGACTGAGACCAGAAAAGAAGTCAAGAAGTTTGTATGGTTCTCAATAAATAACAAAAATTGAAGTTCGGAAGTTTATCCGGTCTGGTAAACACGTCTGAGGACCTGGTGAGAACGGGACTGGGAAGAGGTCCGACTGAAGACGGGGTAGAAGTGTTCAGCCGAATGTGACGGAGTCTCACTCTCTGGAAGGGTTGGGAAGTGTCTCTCCGTCCTGTTACTACCTACGGGACTTGTGGGTCGTGTAACACCCCCGAGTCCCTTGTACACAAGTAATTCATAAACTCCCCAATGAAATAAGATCTTTGATATTTTCGTAACTCTTTCGATCGCCCTTTTTGTTTGTTCTTGGGTACTACTGATGTATGACGAGACTTTAATTACGATAGTGTTTTTGTACCCGTCCACAACCCTTCCCCTTAGTCTTTCGTTTGTTTTGGTTCTACTCTCTACGGAAGTCAGTCCTCGTGAAGGTCTCTACGTGAAGGTCTTGAGACAAGACATCTTAGGACCTGAGTACTTTCCCTTCCTCGGTTCCGGTACGTCCCGTGGAAGTCCCTACACCGGCAACCGCATCCTAAACCTCCACGGGACCTTCCTAGAAGTCGTCTAAGCGCCGTCTATTACACCTACTCTCTATTTCGTCCAACGTCTACCTGTCAGGTTACTTTTCCAGTAAAGTCAAAAAGTCCTCTCGACCCTCCTCTCGGACATTGGTATCTTGGTCCGGGTTTGACCGGGATAGGACAATGATTACTCTATGACTGAACAAAAGGTCTCTGTTGTCTTGTTTTGGGGTTCGATACGTCGGTCTTGTACATATCTCCTCTTCTAAAACGGGAGTTTACTGTGGACCTTAGTTTCAAAGAGGTGGGTACTCGTTTCCTGACCATAAACTGGTCTCGGACTGGGGGCTTTGGTGAAGTCTTCGTTCCTCAGACGACAGGTCCTTCTAGACCACGACTTCTAGGAACTGGTGTGGAATGGTATTTCCCGGTTCAAGGTCTCGGGGAGGTACCCTTGGGTGGGAAGGACGTAAAGACAGCTGGTTGGGAGGAAGGGGGTGGGCATTTTCGAACTAGTTTGGGGTCTAGTCTCTCCATCTAAAACTTTGGTTCGGGGAGTCTTGGTTCAGGAGAACGACTCGAATACTAATTGAAGAGACAAGTTTTGAAATAAGAGAAAGAACAGAACACCCCTAACTTTGGTTCGTCCTGGGAAGTCCCTGAAGACACATATTGTCCGGGAGATACAGGGGACAAAGAACAAACGTCTTTTTCCGAAATCAGAAGGTCCGGAAGGGACTCAAGGTTTCTCGTCTGAGTTCGTCAATGATTAATCCTTTCGCTCCCTTACGTCTTTGTTTTCTTTCCGTCAGTTCTGTGCTAACAAGTCGATATTGTGTCTCAGGACCGAAGAAGAGATTGATAGGTTGTGTATAGTGACTCAGGTGTTCACCAACCTTGGTCTTCCCACTACTAATTCTGAGGGTTTTGTGATGGGACAATGGAGTGGTCTCTGGTTAGTCTTCAGTACGTAGGACGTTGGGAGTGGGGTTTACAACAAAAATTTTCGGGAAGGAAAGGGTCCCTCAGACTCGGAAAACTCGTACTCAATGTCCTAAGAGGAACGAACCGTGGACGTTATTTACGATATAAAAGGAAGTGGTGTTTGGTGACAGTCATTTAACCGAAACGTCGTACCACCCACTCGTCTGGGTTCAAGTCATTATTAAACTCTCGGAAGGGAAGACAGAGGAACGGTCGACTGTACTATTTCGAAAAAGAAGAGAGTTTTCGGTCACGGTATTATAATTCAAGAGACTCGTGACTCTTCATTCGGAAAACGAGTCATTATTCGGATTTCGTTCCTCCACTGTCATCCTTACCTTTTTCCTACCTAAACTATGATGCCTCATTCTGAGACATTCTGTATGCTCGTCTAATCTACACGACTCACCCACTCTTCTAAAGGTCCAGGAACCGAAACCGTTGGCCTGTCGTACTAAGACAATCACAATCCCTGTCTTTGTACCCTCCTACTGTGTCACAGAGGATCCGTCCCCTGGTGAGTCTTCTAATTCTAGTCACGATCTAAGGATTTCCTGGATTCCCGTTTTTTAAGTTTATGTGTAAAGATGTTTGTTCATATGTTCATCGGTTATTCAGGTACCTTTTCACGAGTTGTAAATTAGTAAACCCTTTACGTTTAGTTTGAGTGTTACTCTATGGTGAAGTATAGTTGATCATACCGATATTTGTTTTTCTTTCAGTGTTCATGTCCGTTCTTACCCCTCTTTGATCTTGGTAGTATATAACTACCACCCTTACACTTTACCAAGTCAGTCAAACCTTTTATCAAAACACCAAGGACTTTTTTAATTGTCGATGGCAATCTGGATCGTTAAGATAAGGATTTATACATAGTCTCTCCACTCTATATACAAATCGTTTTTCAACATATGTTTGCAAACATTGTCTTAATAAGTATTATCGAGGTTTTATCTTTGTTGGGTTTACAGAATAGTCGACTACTTACCTATTTGTTTTACTTATAGGTATGGTGTCTTATAACACGAGTCAACGATTCAACACAGGTTAAGAAACGGGGACCGCCCCCCCACCACCACCGCCCCCTGCCTCTCGGGTTCAGACATCGGACGGTCTGAAAAGACACGTACCCTAAAGAGTCCGTTCTTTACCTCACCCAACGGTAGAGGAAGAGGTTCCCTAGAAGGACTGGGTCCCTTACTTGAACGTAGAGGACGTAACCGTCCGTCCGAGAAATGGTGACCTCGATGGTGCCTTGGTGTCTTATAATGAGTTGGTATTCTTCCTTCTTCACTATATATGATGTAGTACTTACTTGGAATTTCGTAATACGACTTACTTCAGGCTGTGTTTTCTAGTAGGTATATAACATACTACGGTCTTTGCAGGTCTTCTCCGTATAGGTATCTTTGTCCGTTGGTATATCTAATCACCAACGGTCCCCCGACCCCTTACCTCTTACTCCTTAGTACGATTATCTTACCCCAAAGAAAACCTCACTACTTTTTGATGACCTTAATTTGTTAACATTACCAACGTGTTGGAATACTTATATGACTTTTGGTTCCTTAACATGTAAAATTTCCCTATTTAACATACCATACACTTAAATACAGTTAAATTGTTGTTGTCGTTGTTGTTTTCTTGAATTCCTACTATATTAGTCCCCTCCAGACACCGTAGATACTCCAAAGATATTGAAAATGACACTCCGTCTCTTGAATTATTATTAAAGGTCTTAAACGTTTTAGTACGATATTCGAGAATGATTCGAAATTTTGAATCTAGATACCTTTATTTACGTCATAAATCAAGGAACGGTTTACGAAGAGGTATCTGAATGTAGGTCGAAAACGTTAGAGTAATCTTAAAGACTCTACTTCATATTTGTACAATTAACCTTCTTGTATTGAAGTTTGAAAAGACGAGATCGGATTTTTGAGTGTGTGGATTTCTTCGGTAAATTTAAGTATTATTCCCTGTTTTCATAATGTTACAGTTTTTGTTTTAATCCCGTGTTATGGTAGTTATATCTCCAAGACTCTCTTAATTCTTTGTGGGTACCAAGATATTAAGTTTTCCCATGTACGTGGGGTCACAAGTGACATCGTGATAAATGTTATTCAATCCTGTACCTTAGTTGGATTTACAAGTAGTTATCTCCTCACCTATTTCTACATCACACATACATACATATGTGTGTGTGTGTGTGTGTCCTTATAATGAGTCGGTGTTTTTTCTTGTTTTATTACGGTAAATGTCGTTATACATACCTGGAACTCTAACGGTTTGAGTTACTTCAGTCTCTCTTTCTGTTTATATACTATAATGAATATACACCTTAGATTTTTTTCCCATGTTTACTTGAGTAGACGTTGTGTCTGTCTCGAGTCTACATTTTTTGTTTGAATACGGGTTGTGCCCCATTCCGCTCCCTCCCTATTTAACCTTTCAACCTGAACTGTATATGTGTGATGATTTATGTTTTGTCTATTGATTATTCTTAGATGACATATCGTGTCCCTTGAGTCAAGAGACATTGCTGGATATACCCCTTTCTTAGATTTTCTCTCACCCATATCCATATGTATGTTGACTAAATGAAACGACGTATGGACTTCAAGTGTGTTGTAACATTTAGTTGATATGAGGTTATTTTAATAAAATTTTTTCTTTTTCTACACAGGTACTAAGATCTTGTCCGTAATGTCTGAAGAGAATTGAGGTCCAGATTCTATATTCTGGTGGGTCTCCCGGTTATCCTACCCCGTGTAAGACCTAAGATTCTAGATTATACTTATAAAATTAAGACGACTTTAGTTCTATTTAAAATGTATGCTGTATCTAACTTACGCCACCAATAGAAACTACAATTTTGTGATAGTAATTTAAAAACCATGTCAAGTTTTAGTTAATTTTCCAGGCATATCAGTTCCGATACCAGAAGGGTCACCTGTGTATCTTAACCTCTCAACCTGACATCTCTTCCGTCTTACGGTTTCTTGACTACAGAAGCTTGGTACCACGATCTCTTCTGAGGATTTTCAGGGAACCGTTCGTTCCTCTAGTTTGGTCAGTTAGAATTCCCTTTAGTTGGGACTTATCAGTGACCTTCCCGATTGCAACTTCGAAGGCATAAAACCAGTAGACTACACTTGTCTACTGAGTAGTCTTTTCAGGGACCAAAATCCTTTCTAACTTCCGTCTTCCTCTTCTCCCGTAGTCTCGTACTCTACCGACCTGCCGGAGTTACTGTGTTACTTGTACTTAAACCCGTTTGAGACCCTCCTACCACTCCCTGTCCCTCCGGACCACACGACGTCTGGTACCCCAGTGTTCTTCAGCCCTGTGCTGACCGACTGACTTGTCGTTGTTTGTGTCTAACTTCCACTACTAATAGAAACTACAATTTTGTGATAGTAATTTAAAAACCATGTTAAACTTTAGTTAACTATAGTTATTCAATCCCATCAGATGAGTTTGCCACAGTCGACCTCCATGTAAAGGGTCAAGTTAGATAGTTTATAAAATACGTACTGAAGAGACCGACTTTTTATAATTAATGTAAACGTAGGTAGAATCGTCAGTGGCACGTTTTTGTCACTCTCAACGGGACAGTGTTCGTTTACAACTAGTCTTATATAACGGACGTCTGTCTAGTTTTACATACCTTTAACAGGAGGGTTTCCCCAGATGTTTATACATACATCAATGATGTAAGGACTCATGGGACTGCCGTTTACTTTGATAAGTTCCTTTTACACAATGGTTCTTTAGATGCATATTTCATAAGGGTTTCCCCCACGAAATTCCGTCAATAACTTACTTAAGAAGATGTTAAAACTTAAATTTGTGATGAAAGACGTATATTATGGATTGTGTAGAGGTTTCGGACAAATGTGTGTAATAAGGTAAGTTAGAAAGGACTATTGTTGGAAGGACCTTCATTTTTGTCATTATAAAAAGAACGGTTAGATAAAATGTCATTCCTTTCTTTATCTCCAATTCAGATTCAAAGGTCTGGACCAGTCACCGTCCCAATCCTGAGATAGAGTTCTGTAGCGAGAGACTCAACTCACAGAAAAGTAGTACCGGGCTCCGGAGATTCACCTTTCCATTTAACCATTCTGATTCGTTATGATGGGAAGAATATAGTTCGAACACGAGATGTTTCTGTAGAAATCGTGTCCGAGGACCGACCTACCCGGGTCCGTCAAGACACGTAGAAGAAGTCAATTTGTCTTCGTATGTATGGAGGACACGGACCACAGATGAAACAGGGGTTCAAAAGTGTGTCCGGGTCAAGGTTCAGAAAGGTAAGGGACATAGAAGACAATTCAGTGACCGTTCGTTACGGTTACCTGTCTTTCCATGAAATGGTACGTCAAGGGGCTTTCCAAGTGGATGTTTTACTCAGTACACTAGAAATGTTGTAGAGGGGTTCCATCCATCCAGTTCTAGTAATAGGGATTGAATGTGTTTTCTGTCGACCTCGTGTTCCTCCAGTTCTCTGATCTACCTTGACGATTTACCGTCTGGCCCCAAATCTTAGGCATAGAGAAATAACGTTGCGTGTCGTAAAAGGTAAGATGGTGTAAACCACCCTACTGTGTCGTGATTAAGTACATAGACATCTAAATAAATTGTTTATAAATTCCCGTGTATGCATAGTCCTACACTTCTTCCGACACCCCTCGACCTCATCTCCTGTTTTGTTTGTGCCAGAGATCGGGGTAATTGAACTGTCAAACACTCCTGTGTCTAATTTCCTGTATTAGCGTTTGACACTATTACCGAGTCTTCGTTTTATTAGTTCTCGGTACTCGTTTACCTTGTTCCTCGGGTATGAATCTACTCTTACCATCTCTTTTGAAGAAACTCCTTCAATACAAATTCGACTCTGTCCTTCAGTCAGTCCACTCCCCCGTCCCTCTTCTCCCGAAGAACGTTTCCCTTCGTCCGTCTCCCTTTCTCCACGTTTCCGGGGCTCCGTCTTTTATGGAGCCTTTTCTCCCGGAACACGATCCTCTGCCTCGACTTCTCTATGAAGTCTCTGTCTCCTTGTGTATCGGAGTCACATCTGACTTTTTTTTTTAACCGAAAATAGGTGTAGATCCTCCGTGAGTGATTGCGTAAAATTACGACACTGGACTGAACGTAAAAGTCTTCTAGTGAAACTGACGACAGGTCAGATCCGTTACTTAACCTCCCTCTGTTCTCACTATTACTCCACTCTGAGGAGGCCACCAGGTCCCCAATTCTTAAGTGGAAGGTGTTGTCCCCTGCGCCCCGTCTAGGGACCAACCCATCGACTCTAGGGTGTACGGTACACCGGTGACTCGCCCACGACGTTGACGTCTCGGACGTGTGGTGTTGGCGACCTCGGACCTCGACCTCGGACCCGGCGTTGCTTCCTAGGGTGTACGACGTTGACTTTCTTAGTACCACTCCCGTGCTAAATCTAGTACGTGCCACCACCGACCATGTCCCATCACTGGTGTGACTGTCTCTCCTCACTGACACTTTTCTATTTCTGCAAACTGATCCGTTTAGGTTTCCTGGTCCGTTCACCTACAGACTTTCAGATTCGTACGTGGAAGTTGTAGAATTGGAGTTCATTTATAATTTTCGTTCCGTACTTAGACTTCACTTCTCTGTCAGTTCAAGAGAGCGACCGACACCGTCGACCGATGGAAAGTATATATGCAATCGACAGAGGTATAGTGAAACTCGGTTTATATCTTCCGTGAGGGGTTTGCGACGATGTTGTCTGAAAGATTGGGCAATGGTTCTGAACCCTGGGCCCTTTGACCCTGTGTCGACTGTGATCTAACGACTCTTGGTAAAGGGTTCCAGTCTCTACTAAGGGATAAATCATTTCAGATTCTGGTTTAACTTTTCGTAAGAGTAAGGTGTTTCCGTTCGCAAGTTTACAGAAAAAGAAAGTTTCTTTTAAGTCTACTGTAATAGAATTCTTGTCGTACTTGTGTAAATATATCGAAGGCACGAAATACAATTAAATTCTTACTTTTTATTTGGTAGAACGGTAAAAGTCGAGGTCATGACTTAACACATTGTCAACTTGTGAGTGGGAACCTAAAGATATGGGGTTCTTGACTCCTGACCTTTCTTGTACATCCTTCCTCGTACCCCTCTGGGTGTTTTTGAGTGTCGGTGCTGTCGATGAGAGTGTAGACAGAAGACGTTTTTCCGTTCCTAGAAAAACGGTGTCGGCTCAGGGGTGTCTGTGACGAGAGTCCTGACACTATCGGTAAGCGTGGGTTCGTAACCACTCTGGGAGAGATTATATATGTGTCTAAGTTCGGACCTTCCATAGAATAACAAAGGACTCCGTGTTAAGACCCACTCTCCCTTTCGAACCAAGCTTCAAGAGTGATATGCCTGTACTGAGATCTCGTACTCAACGATTTTCTCTTCGCACAAGTCCTTCAGACGCAAACACGACTCAGTACAGGTTCAAAAACGCTGTGGTACCTGACATCGGGCGGTCCGAGTAGACAGGTACCTGAAGAGGTCCGTTCTTATGACCTCACCCGACGGTAAAGGATGAGGTCCCCCTAGAAGTGGTGGGTCCCTAGTTTGGATGTAGAGGACGAACCGTCCGTCTAAGAAATGGTGACTCAGTGGACCCTTCTGGGGTTTCAGATCTTCGAGACTAATCCGTTAGACGTTTGTTAGGATTACTCTTTTTTCACTTACAACGATATCTTTGGTTATTCCGACGAGTCTAACATTCTCGAGTGTGAGTTTCAATCCTTCCGTGTCTTGGTTTTCGTTTAAAAACTTCCTTTTCGTGAATCCAACTTATGTCCTCCTACCCTACCCCTTAAAGTTTCCGGTCTTACTTGACCCCTAACGTCTTTAAAATATCTTTTGTTTTAGTCAGAAGTTTCTCACCCGAGAAAACAAGTTGCTAGTACTTATAAAAATGTGTCGTTTAGTTCCTTCCCGTGAAGACCACGGACCTCAATACCTTAATATAAGACGAAGAAATTTCTTTTACAAGAATCTTTTTTCATTTGCTTGTAATCTTTCCGTCTTATTTTCAGGTTCTACTTATTTTGCTAACAGTTCTCGTCAATTCACAACCATCGAATCAGTACAAGCTGAGAAACGCTGGGGTACCTGACATCCAGACGGTCCGAGGAGACAGGTACCTTAAGAGGTCCGTTCTTATGACCTCAACCATCGGTAACGGTAGAGGTCCCCTAGAAGGATTGGGTCCGTTTGAGGTCCTCTATCGTTTTCCGTCCCTTCAGACCGCACGACGTCAGGTACCCCAACGTTTCTCTGTGTTGAAGCGCTGACTTGTTGTTGTTTCTCGTTAATCGACTGAGTTTTACTCAAGTTCAGTGGACCGTACCAAAATAGGAAATAAGGTTGTTGAACCTTTGACACAACAAAGGTGACAAGCTAGTCAATCTCCTTCTTTAGTTCCTCTTGACCCGAAGTGATCTGGAGACTCCTCCGAGAGTACTATAAGAAGGACTGTTCTACCATTTAACCCTATCTTGTTACACCTCTTAATTATTATTCGTAAAGGTTTCGGATGACTACACAGAGGTTGGACCCTCTGTATCCTTCTCCCGACTAAGTAAAAGGTGGGTCGGACTGCTTATACCAGAAACTGAACTTCTCATTGTGTCGCCCGTTCCACTGGTGTACACACCAACCCTCTTGCGTCCCACTCTCACTTAAAGGACAGGGTGACTTAGTCTTAAGTTAGTAGAAACTTCGACCTCTTTATTTTGTCCCTAGTTATTTTCCCAGACTTGAACCCAACAGTTTTTGTCATGTTTATATCCTTTCTCCCGTCTTCGAATCCTCTATGACCAGTTCTTTGGTTCTTTGTTTTGGTGGAGATGTCCGACATCGTCTGTTTATTTGAGTTATACGGTCGTGGCTTTGGAGACCACACCGGAATCGGAGGTGATTGTCTTTATACCGAATCCTACTACTGTCACCGATAGGTACTAGAACGAGATAAGTTCGGGTTTGTCCAGTAGACGACTTGTTACGTCCTTCACGGAATACGGTGACGATATCCGACCTCTAACCAGGTGGGTGGGTGGGTTAAGTATACACCTTTAGGATTGGGTGTTCCACTACCATATACCTCTATCCCGGACACCCTCCACTACTTGAGTACTCTTTTAATTAAGGGAACTCACCTTAATCACATGAACATTGTCCCTAGGGTTCTCGAGAGAACAGGGAAGGAGGTACATTTCTGTCTCACTTTCCTCCAGTCGACACTGGGTCCGTCACTCTGAAATAGTCTGACTTATACGACCTCAAAAATTAGAATCCGAAGGGTCGGAGTACTTGACATTCTTTATTTACATACTATGAGTTCGGTGGGTCAAATACCACAAAAACAATATCACCGGGTGGGTATTTTCTCGTGAGTTTTTTTTTTTGGTCGTTTTGAGTACATACCTCTGTTCATTAGGTCTACCATTTTTCTGACTTTTGGTTCAAGGTACTCCTACAAGGGGAGTCCTTTTAGTTTTATGTTCATCCGTCCTCTCGCCAGAACCTTACTGCACGTCCCCACACATATCATGGAGTGGACTTACAGAGGTTTTCGATCTTGACCGAGGTTCTCGTCTTAGTGGACAGGGATGTCTCCGCAACGGGGTCACAGACTCAAGTGGTGACAGACTCCTAAGGCACCTCCGCCCCACGGTAACCTGTAATTATTGTATCTTTCGGACGACTCTACCCCTGTGGGGATCGTCAGAGAACGTTTTGGTTGTAAGACAATGTCTTCAAGTCACTGATCAAGGGACGGTGGTGGTCTAGACTATGACATTGACGGTGAAAGGTAAAAGAAAAATCGTATATGAGTGTACGATACCACAAGGAAATCGTGACACTGTCCAGTGCGAGTTCAGTCGGGAATACGGTCGGACTCATTCTCAAGCTCAAGAAAGACGAGGACGTATGTACGACAACGGGTCAAGTAAAGAACGTCAGAGGATACAGTCTCTACCCGCATACCGCAAGGGACTGGATCTGATACATATAAAACGAGACTAATCTTTATGTCAGATACGAGTCAGACTCTATTGGTAAGACCACCCCATAAGAGTCGGTTCAGAAAAATTTAGAACCGTCACAGAGGGAGGCCCCTAAATTGTATGACACACTCGTCGGACGCTAATGTCCGATAAGAACGCCGACAACACAGGTGTCTACGTGCCCCGAGGCACCAATGACTTGTCTCTGGTCTTCTATGATAATCGTGTAGGAGTCCGTTAACCCGTGTTTCGTCAAAAGAGTCTCTTACCGACGAGGAGTGGCTCATACTCCGGTCACGAGAGTCGGAACCGAAACTAGTGACGGACTCGATGAAGAGTTGGAGTAAGGAGTGACGGCTAGACAAGAATCTAAAAGAAAAGTACTTGAGACTGTAGGAGAGGGGCGGTTGAGACCAGTACGGACTGTCAGACTTTACGGAAGGAACGGGGAAAGAGGGGTGGGACGACTCCCCGACCCAAGTGTTCGATAACGGGGGATCAATATGTCGGGTGGACGAAGGTAGGAGGGACACGCACACCAGGTCTTGACTCCGAAGAGTGCGTCTCGAGGTAAGACAGATCACGGTATCGACGGAACGGTCGGGAAGTAGGTATTGAACCTGGTCTCGTTCGATTGTTATTTATAAATAACGTGTATGTGTGTGGTTTATGAAAGGTTGACAAATAGAAGGGATCCACTATTCGAGGGACTCCTGTCTTTCGTAAAACAAGGTTCCATGTTATACATAATTATTATCATTGATTGTAGTTGACTCGAAAGGTATACGTGCTGTGAGACGATCTGTGAAATCTCCTTGACAGAGGAAACTAAAGAGGGTCGATGCATACTCAATATAATACTAATAAGGGTAAAACTCTATTTCGTCACCTCAGAACCCTCTCCAATTTATTAAACCGGTTCCAGTACGAAGACATCCACCGGGTCGTCTCCAGGTCAAAGTCTGGGGTCTGATGTACTCGTAGAATTTCGTGGCAGGTGAGGACGTGGAACACGCCGGTGGGACTCCCCATCCCTTTCTCAGTGTCGGTGCGAGTGTCTAACTTTGGCGTGTCTTACGTGTTCTTACCAATTGTCTCCAGACGAGATAGCCTGTGCGTCAGGGTCAGCACTGGTAAGTAACTACTGATAACAAAACAGAAACGTCCCTTCGGTCGAGTCCATAGAGTCTATTTCTTGTTCCTTCACTTTCTCATCCAGACTAGGAAAGGTAAAATTACAGATTTTGACATAAAGTAAATGAAAGGTCATACGTAAAGGAAAAGTCTTGATAATAGAGATGACTTTCCGCTTTTTACAAGGACTCGGGGCAGTCCCACAGTGTATTTTCAACTCCACCTTTGTCACAAGAGTCTCGGGACGGCCTCCCCTTTGGAGTTCTCCTTTGTTAGCTCGTACCACACTAACGCACAATGTCGTGTCGACCAAAGTTCAACTACGAATAAAACGAATAAAATCGTAGATGGTTTCTGACTTCATCGAAATTGTGAACTACGAAACCCAAAATTTGACAAAACTCCTTGGGTTCATAAGGATTCTTTCCAGAGTCCCCCCACCACCGACCACCCACCTCCTGTCTCCGACTTCTTTTCTAAATAAAACTTCATTACCAAGACGACAACCTTTGTTTTGTTTGTTTTTTTGTTGAATCTTGGTAATGAACTTTCCATTGACTGTTCTTATATAAGAGAGTGTGTGCAGTGGATCCTACGCACCGATCACCCAAGACAAGACAACCGTCGCTTAGAAAGTATGTGTCCAAACAAAGCAATGGGTCCGAACTGGAACAGGTACCCTTGGTCGCAGAACAGGAGGACCTCACCCCGTATCTCCCTTTTTACCTGACAAGGTTACTCGGTGGTAAATCTCCTTCACCAATGACAAAAGGAAGGGACAGGATGAGTCTTCCGACACCACCGCGAAGAGAAGGAAATGGATTTTATAACATTTATATTTACCCTACTAATTTGGTCCCCAAGTCGGGACCGACGTACGATCTTATAAGGTAGCGTGAATTTTAATCATAACGCTCGGTCCGAGGAGACGTCTGGTTAATTTGACCTTTGAGAACCCTCCTACAAGGGAAATCCCGTGACAACATCTTGTGAAGTTCACCGGGACGCCTGTCGGTCCCTCCTCTCAGACCTAATCCATAGATAAGAAGTAATAGAGACGATCCCGGTTTACAGGTGTCCAGACATGTTGAAGATAATGACTTTGTGAAATGAACAACTTTGGATGGTTGAAATTTTGACCTGGAGACCATAGTGGAGTGTGGACAGTCTTACCGGTAATAAATTTTTACGTGTTTGTTATTTACAACCTCTCCCACACCTCTTTTCCCTTGGTGACAACCACCCTTACATCCGACCACGTCGATGACACCTTTTGTCATACCTTCGAGGAGTTTTTTGGTTTTTATCTTGATGGTATAGTGAATCGTCAGAGTGATGACCCGGATGTGGGTCTCTTTTGGTGTTAAGGGTTTCTGTGTCCGTTGTGTCACAAGTAACGTCGTTACAAATATTGTCGGTCCTGTGTCTTCTTTGGATCTACAGGTAGTTGTCTCCAGACCTATTTGTTCCTACACCATAATATATTTTACCTTATAATGAATCGGTATTTTTTCTTACTTTAACCCAGTAAACAACTCTGTACCCACTTGGATCTCTGAATGTATATCTCACTTTATTGAATGTTTCTCTTTTTGTTTATAGTTTATAATTGTGTATATACACCTTAGATCTTTTTGACCATATCAAATAGAATAAAGGTTCCGTCTTTATCTCTGTGTCTGTATCTCTTCTTTACATACCTGTAGTTCCTCCTTCCGTCACCCACCCTACTTAACCGTCTAACCTTAACTGTATATATGTGATAAGTATGATACATATTGTATCTATTGCTTACTCTTGGATGACATATCGAGTCCCTGAGATGAATTACGAGACACCACTTGATTACCCCCCCCTTTAGGTTTCTTCTCCCCTATATATATGTATATATATATATATATATATATATCGACTAAGTGAAACGACATGTCTTTTTTGATTGTGTTGTCACATTCATTTGATATGATGTTATTTTTTTAAATTTTTATCTAGTAACCTCTTATTAAATTCGTACGAAGAACTACTCTTTCTTTTTTACCTTTTTACCTTGTTAAAATTGTGTTTTTTAAAATATATATTATAGGAAGACACTATCTTAAATCTTCTATATTAAATCATCTGTAGTAGGGTCATCTCTCGTCTGATCCAATACTTTGTATGACATTTCTTTAAATTTTTTGAAAAAAAAACGTTTCTAGTCCAAACTGGTCTTAATGATCCCTTCCTCCGTCTCATAATCCAAACGATAAATGAACCGATTAAGGGTGGACAGGGTCTATAGAATTGAAAGTAATAAGTAAGACACTTCGGACTCGGGGTCCAAACCTAAGTCCCAAAGACGAGGGACGGTCTCGGATCGCCCGTAAACCCAACCGTTGGGAACCGGACCTCCGTCGTGTCTATTCCGGACGAACCACGTAAACGTGTTGGGTGACTGAAAGGACCCCCAAGAAGGACCCGTATCTAGTTACACGAGCTAAGGTGAGGGAGGTGCAACGAGAGTCTGTCACCCGACGAGGAGACGTGGTACGGTGAGACGTGTGGTGGTACTAGGAGAACAGGCCCAAGTCGGGGTGGAACCTTGTGAAGATCGAGTCCAAGACAAAGCTAAGATGAGGGTGCGAGTCGGGGAGTCCACGTCTGTAGGAGACAAGGGCCGAGAGCGTCACGATCGCGTCGTGAACCGAGAGTGTCGGCACGGACGTGAGTCCTGGGTGGTAGCCGCAGGAGTGGGGTCTGGGGAGAATCAAGGACCCGGGTATAAATACTCGTCGTACCCACTACTAGGTGTCGTAAGTTTGGAGTCGTTTCGTGTGGACTTACGTAGTCGACGAGGGGAGGTGGAGTTTACAGAAGGAGAACATTGAGTCAAGTAGATTGAGTCATAGGTGTGTCAATGGAAGGGAGAAGGAGACCTGAAGGGACCACTAGGTCACCAATTCTTAGACGGAAGGTTTCGTCCCCTATACCCAATCTAGGGACCAGTCCCTTTATTCTAGGATGTACGGGACCCCGATGATTCGAGCTCACGAGGTTAACACTCGGGGACGTGGTGTTGAACTGGGTTGTGTACGTCTGGGCTGTGCTGGTTTATTTATCAAAAAAATTTTTTGGGGTTTTGGAATGTGGAGAAGATGACGGAGTGTGGAGTCGGGTCTAGTTCGACTAGGAGGGAGATTTGTCGAAATTAAGTTCCGGACGAAGTGGAGTTTGGGACGGGGTCGGATCAAGTTCGACAGTAGAGAACAAACTGTAATCCGTTTGTGGTGGATTGACCAGAGGGACGGAGACCAAAAAGAGGGGTGGTTAGGTGGGAGATCCAGTCGAGACCGATTGTCTTTAAAGAGTTTAGTATTTTTACAAGATCTGGACGTGACAGGTTATATCATCGGTACCTACCGATGACTCAGGAACTTTATATCGATCACTTAGACTCCTTGACTGTAAAATTAAAAGTAATTAAATGTAAATTTAAATCTCTCGGTGTACATCAATGACCGATAATACAAATTTTTATGTTATAGATCCCGATGACAAGATTTTTTGACGTTTGTACTGTTTATCTGTGAAGACTTTATTTTACTTAGTTTATAACCCTTTACAAATTTAGATTAGTGTGTTAATTTGATATGTATGCGTTTTGACTCCCTTCGATACATATCGTTTCTAGACACATAACTCTTAGATGTGAAGTAAATGACGGATGATACATGATCCTCGCGACGAACTAAAACCTCACTTGACCTGTCAGGATCAAGGAAGGTAAAGTCGTCCCGAAATGTAGAACTAATTCACTACCACGTGACAGTTAGGACACACGACACTCCACTTTGTCCCCGGTCTCGACCCCCCGCCTCCGGTCCCGTGACGGGGTCCCGTGACGCCCCATGATACCCTCTGTTGAACGGGGTTTGCCCCGTTCATAAAGAAGGAGTCTCAAAAGATACGACTATAAAAATGTTATAAAAATTTTTCCGAACTAAAAATCTATAGTGAACACAAATTTTCAAATCTTTATAAACGTTTTCTGTATTGACTGTTGACATTAGGTTATATATGTTTCTTGGGACTCTCCAGTTATTATTCTTTTGTCTGGTAGACTAATTTTTGATCCGACTTGTCATGAATGTTATTGGTACTGTACCTTCGTTGGATCTGCAGGTGACTGTCTACTTGTCTATTTCTTCGACACCAAGTATATCTGTTACCTTATAATGAGTCGGTATTTTCCTTACTTAGACTCAGTCATGATCACTCCACCTACTCGGATCTCGGACAATTGTGTCTCAATTCATTCAGTATTTCTCTTTTTGTTTATAGTATATAATTACGTATATATACCTTAGCTCTTTTTGACCATGACTATTTGGATGAACGTCCCGTCCTTGTCTCTACGTCTTTGTTTCTTGTCTGAACACCTGTGTCTCCCCCTTCCTCTCCCACTCTGCCTAGCTTTCCCATCGTGACTTTGTGTAAGTCGAGTCAAGTCGGCGAGTCAGCACAGGCTGAGAAACGCTGCGTACCTGACATCGTGCGGTCCGGAGGGACAGGTAGTAGTTGAGGGTCTCAGGTGAGTTTGGGTACAGGTAGCTCAGTCACTACGGTAGGTTGGTGGAGTAGGAGACAGTAGGGGAAGAGGAGGACAGGGGTTAGGGAGGGTCGTAGTCCCAGAAAAGTCTACTCAGTCAAGAAACAATAGTCCACCGGTTTCATAACCTCAAAGTCGGAGTCGTAGTCAGGAAGGTTACTTGTGGGTCCTGACTAGAGGAAATCCTACCTGACCAACCTAGAGGAACGTCAGGACGTCAGGTTCCCTGAGAGTTCTCAGAAGAGGTTGTGGTGTCAAGTTTTCGTAGTTAAGAAACCGTGAGTCGAAAGAAATACCAGGTTGAGAGTGTAGGTATGTACTGATGACCCTTTTGGTGTCGAAACTGATCTACCTGAAAACAATCGTTTCATTACAGAGACGAAATACGACAGATCCAACCGGTATTGAAAGGAAGGTTCCTCGTTCGTAGAAAATTAAAGTACCGACGTCAGTGGTAGACGTCACTAAAACCTCGGGTCCTTTTATTTCAGACGGTGACAAAGGTGACAAAGAGGTAGATAGACGGTACTTCACTATCCTGTTTTACGGTACTAGAATCAAAAGACATGCAACTGAAAATTCGGTTGAAAAAGTGAGAGGAGAAAGTGAAAGTAGTTCTTCGAGAAATCAAGAAGAAGCGAAAGACGGTATTCCCACCACAGTAGACGTATAGACTCCAATAACTATAAAGAGGACCGTTAGAACTAAGATCGAACACGAAGTAGGTCATTACATACTTTGTGTATGTAATGATATATATTTTATCTACAGAGTGTCCTTCCGCGATATATTGTGTCCCTCGAGTTGCGTCATGAGACACTTTTGGATCTCCCGACACCCCACCCTCCCTCCAAGTTATCTCTCCCCTGTATATATATAAATACCGACTGAGTGGAACAACATACCGTCTTTGGTTGTGTTGTGACATTTTGTTAATAGGAGGTTAATTTTTATTTAATTTTTTTTTTTTTGTCCGACTTCTGGAATTGTCTGTGGAGTGATTTTCTTCTATGTGTCTACCGTTTATTCGTATGCTTTCTACGAGGTGTAGCGTTCAGTAGTCTCTTTACGTTCAATTTTGTTCCATAGTGATGTGTGAATAATCCTACCGGGTTTAGGTATAGTGACGGTTGTGGTTTGCGACCACTCCTACCCCTTGTTATCCTTGAGAGTAAGTAACGACCGCTTTTACGTTTTATCATGGAGTTGAAGTCTTGTGGTGACTCACTAACCAATGTTTTGACTTGTATGAGAATGGTATACTGCGTCGTTAGTGTTAGGAACCTTAGGTCACACCAACTTTTAAATACGGGTGTGTCTTTGGATGTATACCTACGATTATCGTTGAAATAAGTATTGACGGTTTTGAACCTTCGTTGGTCCTACAAGAAGTCTTCCACTTACCTATTTGACACCATATAGGTCTTTTACATAATAGTAAATCACGATTTTTCTTGATGTTCGATAGTTTTCTACACCTTCTTTTTACGTGCAATAAATCACTTTCTTTCGGTTGACTTTTCCAACGTATAACTTCCTAAGGTTCATTTACTGTAAGACTTTCTCCGTTTTGATGCCTCTGTTATTTTTCTAGTGACCAACGGTCCCCGATCTCCCCTCTGTCGGTACTTAGTCGTCTCGTGTCTCCTAAAGATCCCGTCACTTTGATAAGACATACTACAATGTGCTGTAGTATGTAAACAGTATACATATTACCACCTATGTACAGTAATATGCAAACAATTTTGAGTTTCTTACACGTTGTGGTTGTCACTTAGGAGTTACATTTGATACCTAAGACCTACTATTGCCACACAGTTCCAACGAAGTACCTAACATCGTTTACATGGTGAGACCACCCCCTACGACTGTCACCCTCCTCGATACGTAGAGACCCCTGTCTCTTATCTACCCTTTAGAGAGTTAAAACGACACTTGGATTTGCACGAGATTCTCCATTCCAAATGAAAAAAATTTTTTGGTTTTCTAACGTATTGTAAATGGTACACATCAATGACGACACTTTGTTACTCCTACTTGACATCTTCGGGGGCCTTCTATTTGTCGGTAATTGTTGATTTCCAGAGTGCGGAATGAAACTACTAACTACAGAAAGTTGAAAATACGTCCCTTAGACATGTTATGTGAATCTTGAATGACTAATCGACCCTTATATGTAGACATTTTGTGTTTCATTTATTCAAATTGTGAATTTAGGAAATTCTAAACCGACAAACCTCGAATAAAAAGGTATTTTCACTTTACTCACGAATTATTAAAACAAGAATGTATGAGATACTTTTGTGTAAAACTTTTACGTAAAACCCCGAGTTCGTCTTTATGGGAGTTGTGGGGAATTTGACCTTTGAGGTACTGTCATCGAAATCCGGGTCACGGATCGTGTATGAATGACTCAGATTCTACGTTAGTTAAAATTCTACTTGGGAGTCAAATGTGTGGTGACTCTTTTTACGACGGTTCATTTGGTATTGTATTACGACAGAACAATGAATCTCGATAAAATACTACTGACTTTTTCGAAAGTCTATCAATCCAAATAGTATACTGTGAGTACATGAGGACATCATTTTTCTTTTTTTTATTTGACCAATTCTATAAGGCTTGTTTAGAAGAACGAGAAAACTTATACAAATTGAGTCAACGACTACAGGTAAAAAAAAGGTAGACTACGGGGTGACAAAGAGACTTCATAAGAAGGTCGACGGTCTGTGGGTTACACGGTTAAACCTCCGACCATGAAAGAGTAAGAACCCGAAGGGACCACCGAGTCAAATTTCTTAGACGGACGGTCTCGTCTGCTCCCGAGCAGGGACTCAGCCGTTCTAGGGGACCTCTTCCTTTACCGTTGGGTGAGGTCATAAGAACGGACCTTTTAGGGTGCCTATCTCCTCGGACCACCCGATGTCAGGTACCCCAGTTTTTTCTCAGTCTGTGTTGAATCGTTGATTCGATGCTGAAAGAACAAGAATGACTCACAGTGTTGTCTTCCGAAAGTCTATCGATCCTACGTAGAGGGACGACCACTTTTGACGGTGCGTGTGTGCACGTGTGCGTGTTGTGACAGAAACCTCTTCTTGAGTCAAGAACCCTTTACAAAAATCGAATACTAATTTAATTTGGTGAAAGTCGGTGGTCGTTGACACGTTCTTAGTGAAGAGTGTCGGGGTACACGTACTGAAACTAGAGAAATCGTAGAAATTGTCCTGTCTTTTTGAAGTCTCGGAAAATTCCTTTGACCCTAAAATAGTCGTAAAGGACAGATTTTAATTAAAAAGAGGTTTAGTGTTTAGTGACCTTTTATTCGTCGACATCGGGATTCAACCGTCTTTCAAACTATTTAATTACAAGGTATGGAATCGTTGTCAGGATAAACGACATGTCAGGACGTGTCGAATACTTAACCTGTGTGGTCGATGAATGACGAAACTTCAAGGAAAGTAGAGAAACTTTCCTAACTGGTTGGAGAGGACAAAAGTTCAACGTATTAAATAATAGACCTTCCAATATGAAGACACATTGTGTTAAAGTCGATGAATAGAAGACAGAGTCTACGAAGGTTTGAGAACAAAAAACCCCCCCAAAACGTCTTTTTATCATCGACACCAGTAAAGAGATCGTTTTTAAAAGAAGTGGCTATGATTTCAGTGTAGGACAAGTATATCAAGATATTGAAAGATACATGTGTTTATAAAAAAAAAAGTCACAACTTAGGACTACCTGATAAACCTTCTGGAAAGTATACGTTAATTAGAGTAGTATATATAATTTGGTTGTTATATATATTTGTTTTGACGATACAAGTGTGGATATGTTAGTCGTCATTACTGGTGTTACACAGTCAAAACAGATCGGTCACCACTGTTCTACGATAGTGACATTCTGTGACCAAAATCTCTATAATTTTTCACACATACCCCACTTTCCTTATATGTAGAGGTTTAACTACCTTGTGTCCTTGACTCCGTATTCACTTATGAGGAAAGTAAATACATTTTTTAGTAAAGGTTTTACCTTGGTCTTTAAGGAGGGTGCGAAATGTATGTGTCCGGTGAGGGAGGTAGTTCTCTCTTTAAGTGTGGGGGGTTAGGTAAAGATGACCCAACCGGGCCACCGAACGAAAGTGGTTTCTTGTACCGCCTCGTCGGTCCCAGGGACGATCTAAAGGATCGAGTCGGGTCCCTTGTTGAAGTGGTATTTTGGAGAGGAGGATAAGTTTGAGTTTTAAGGTGTGTTCGTTTCCTTGGTTCGATATCTTCGTGTATTAATCGGAATTTACCCTCGTCATCAGTGAAGTCGTAAGGGAATAAATACCTATGTATTACCTACGTTTTACGAAGGTTCCAATTAATTTACTTAATGACATCTACAGAATTTACTCCCATTTAAGACAAAAGAGAAATTTTGGTTAGGTAGACGCATAGTTCCGTTACAAAAGATTCAATTAACTTATACCTCGTCTTTCGGGAGGTACGTCTGTAAAATTTAATTAAGAATTAATTCTTACGGGTACTTGCAGGAGGTTCACCCGTTTTTATTTTCACACCCCTCTGTTTCTTATTTTCCGTGTGTCCTCCTTTTCGTATGGTGAGGACGAAAACGACGAAAAATTTGACTAGTTTACAATGTTTTCGAATTTTGTGTAGATACAAATCTCACCAAAAGTTTTGTTACTCTTGTATGTGTTTATTATCGTGTGAAGAATGAATTAAACAAGGAGAACCAGGAAGGAAGACACAACGATTCTCTGACAGAAAAAGTCCTGAGTTTATGTGTCTAAAAAGGTTTAAATCTTTTGTCCGCCTGAACGTTTCTTCGAAGTTTTTTGGTCGGTAAATTCTCCATTTTTAAATAAACCATTACTAGTTGGGTTTGTTGAAGAACTTTATGTAAGAGTTTACGAACCTTTCGAGTACGTTTGTAGTTATAAATAGTAAAGGTCAGTGGACCGAAGGAACCAAATATGTGTAATTTTAAACATTATAATGAAATGAAGAATGACTTCCTTTTTACTATCCTTTCAGTTGGAAGTTGACTTTCTCTTTACCAGGAAATTGACCAAAATTCTGGTAGTTCGCCGATGACCTTCCGAAACGCACAAGTTCCATACAACTGGTGTTAACCCTTTTTTGACATTGGCTTCGTATTTATATATTTTGCCCCCTTCCATTATGATTGTCATTACGTACAATATTGTCATTAAAGAACGAGGAATTAAATCATTACCCAGTATGCCATATAGTGTAACAATTTTGTATATTTAATATCTTAACATCATATTATTTTCGAAATAGGAAAGGGAATTTTAAAGACCCACATGAATACACAAATCCAAATAATTGACGGACTGTCTACCGGATCCTTTTCTTTGTTTTCCTATTGTCCTTGGGGACTGTTGACTTTTGGGGTTTGGTTGTCTTTAATCTTACATTTAGTTACCTCTTTACCAATTTAAAAATGTTCTTCAACTGTCTATACGGAACCTCCGTGTGGGGGAAGAGAAAATTTTCCTGCATAAAACTGTCACAAAAACTTATAGGTTCATAAATCCATAATCTTCTCGAGAACCTCCCCATGGTTAGTATCCTTGGTGTCCCCTTCCGGTCGAAACGACTCTGTTTAGTTGACGGAAGTAAAAATGGCACGACCGGTTTTTCAAAAAGGTATTCTACAATACCTTTTTACTTGAACAACCGGTTGGGTTATACATTTCGTCGTGTTGGTCTACGTTGATCCTTCTTCTGTTTTAAGTTTGTCGGAACGTGGCGGGGGTCGGTTGGGTTGTGGAATGTAAATATTTCACATATGTTGACAGAACTTCTCCTTCTCCACATTGTCCCGATTTTTCTACGCTCACATTGGGGTTGAAACAGTCCGTTCGGTACTTAAAGAGACTCATTACTAAGGAGTAGACCTAGTCTCTCCTTTCTGTACACACCTCCCACATCACCCTCTCCCTTCCTCGAGTACAGGAGACTCGTAGAGGAGACACTGACCGCAGGAGGAATGTACGGGAGTAGATTCGGAGTGTGGTCAACAGTTGAAGTGTTTCTCCCGCCGCTCCGGTCCCATCCATCGTCTCTACCCTACGTTTTAGAGTTGAGACCGAAGTCTCGTAAGGGTGGGTTTACGGTTCACATGGAGTGTTTAAGACAAAGGTGTCATTCCTGGTTTGAATCCGTGGGGGAAGAGTCACGAGGGTGTGCAAAGGTAGAGGCACAACACCGTCTCAAAGGTTCAGTGCAGAGGTGAGAGTAGGAGAGGACGTTTCAGAGTTGGAAAGGGGAAGTGGTGGTGGGGGATTTGGTTCTCAACGGGGAAACAAAGGAGTCCCAATGAATTTTAGGGTGTAGGTCTCTTACGTCTCCTACACCTCCGATTTTTGTTACCCCAGTGAGTAGTGAGAGAGGTGCAGTGGGCAGTCCAAAGACACTGTCCATCAAACGAGTCTAACCTTGTGGTGTCTGAGGTCGGGACGTACGAACCGCGGACACTTTGCAGTACCTCTGTACGGAGAAAGTGTCGCTCATAAGCAGAAGTGACTATGGTGTACAGGGGTTCAGAGGTTTCAGTGGAAAGTTTTGGGAATCCTCCGCTGAAATATAAATATCACTTCCTTGTTAATAGTCGTTGACTTAGGCAAGAGGCTGAAGATAAAAATTTGATGAGTTTGACCTCCTTTACTGAATTCTGGTAGGTATTACCTTGAACGGCAGTCCACAGTATTTTTCGAACGGTGGAGTGTCGGTTTTTAGACTTCACTCGGTTTCCCTTCGGTGCCGTCAAATACAGGAGGCCGTTGTCTTCGCAAACCCCCTTTAATACAAAAACACGACTACCCTTGACGGTCGTCATGAACGAGGTTTTACTATGTGCAGAAAGATTTTCGACGGACTGATTTCACGTTGGTGTCATAGTATGTCAGGGAATGACAATTCCGATAGTTCGACTTAATTTTCTCCTCTCGACAGAAGGTTCACTCTACGTAGGACTTGTCGGGATTGTCCCTTTCCTTTGGGAAGGATACGTGACCTCGGGTGGGCGGTAAGGGGGTTGGGAGTGGGGGTCGGAGAGGTTAGGTGAGAGCTCGGGGGATATTACCTTTGTGTACTTCAGAATTGGTGACCTGGTGGTTCCTTCAGGGAAATCACAACAATAATGAGTGTGACAAATTAATCACGGGTAATGTATGACATCGACGGGACTACCCCGAAGGGGTCACCGACTCTGTCATTCTTAGACGGACGTTACGTCCTCTGGATCCAAGCTAGAGACCCATCCCCTTTAGGTGACCTCTACCCTTACCGTTGGGTGAGGTCATAAGGATGGACCCCTTAGGTTCCCTGTCTCCTCGGACCGTCCGATGTCGGGTACCCCAACGTGTCTCGGTGTGTATGGACTCGTTGATTGTGTCTGTGTGTGTCTGTGTGTGTGTCTGTGTGTCTGTCTGTGTGTCTGTGTGTGTCTGTGTGTGTGTCTGTGTGTGTCTGTGCGTGTCTGTGTGTGTGTCTGTGCGTGTCTGTGTGTCTGTCTGTGTGTGTGTCTGTGTGTGTGTGTAGGCCACCGTTCCCCGAAACTCTTATCCCTCGGAGACGAGGTCCGTAGGGTCTCCGAGAACTTACGGTAAGTGAGATCTCCCCTTCCACCTACCCATTCACGTTTGTCCCTCCAAAACTAAGGTAAATTCCGGTTCTCCCCTTAAGATATTCGCTACTTAAGACTGTGCTCGAGAGTTCTGATTCTATTTTCCTCTATTAATTTACTGTTTGTTTACTCTTTATTATATCATATGACACCAAACAAATGAAATCTCGCACGGAGTATCTGGTTAAATCTCGTGACTTATTGGTTTATTTACACAAAAATTTACACATCCTAAAGATTTTATAAATGTTTCGTCCCTATGACACCGTGACAAACACTGACGGGTTGTCAGCTTACAAAAGGTCTGATTCGTGTACCAGGGTCCCAAAGAAGGAGCGGGAGAACTCGTGTCGAATAACTCTTGGTTTCAATTGTCCCACGGGGGTGAGGGTGGACCAGTCTTAAGACTGATAGGGAACAACCGACTCCGGGACCTGTTCAGTGTTTCTTAGTCAAACAGTAGACATACCATTGTGAGGGTTGTCGATGAGACTCCTGACAAAACAAGTCAGTGATGCAGTACAAGCTGAGAAACACTGGGGTACCTGACGTCGTACGGTCAGAAGAGACGGGAAGTGATAGAGGGTCTCAAACGAGTTTGAGTACAGCTAGCTCAGCCACTATGGTAGGTTGGTGGAGTAGGAGTCAACGAGAGGAGAGGAGGACGGGAGTTGGAAACGGTCGTAGTCCCAGACTGGGTTACTCAGTCGAGAAACGTAGTGCATCGGTTTCATAACCTCGAAATCGTAGTCAGGAAGGTTACATATAAGTCCCAACTAAAGGAAACCCTAACCAACCAAACTAGAGGAATGTCAGGTTCTCTAAAGGTTCTCAGAAGAGGTTGTAGTGTCAAGTTTCGGTAGTTAAGATATTGCGAATCGGAAGAAATACAAGTTTGAGAGTGTAGGTATGTACTGATGACCTTTTTGGTATCGAAACTGAGACGTCTGGAAACAGTCGTTTCACTAAAGAGACGAAAAATTATGTGACAGATCCAACCAGTATCGAAAAGAAGGTTCCTTGTTCGTAGAAAATTAAAGTACCGATATTAGTGGTAGGTGTCACTAAAACCTCGGGTTCTTTTATTTTAGTTAGTGATAAAGGTGAAAAAGGGGTAGATAAACGGTACTTCACTTCCCTGGACACCTCTTTCTTTACCGTTGGGTGAGGTCATAAGAACGGATCTCTTAGAGTACCTGTCTCCTCGGACCACCCGACGACAGGTATCGCAGCGTGTCTCAACCTGTGCTGACTTCGATGAATCGTACGTACGTACGTACGTAACCTCTTCCTTTACCGTTGGGTGAGGTCATAAGAACGGACTTCTTAGGGTCCCTGTCTCTTGGGATCACCCGACGGCAGATACCCCAACGTGTCTCAGTCTGTGCTGACTTCGCTGAATCGTCGTCGTCGTCTACCCTGGACTACGGTACTAGAAACAAAAAACTTACGACTCAAAATTCGGTCGAAAAAGTGAGAGGAGAAAGTGGGAGTAATTCTCCGAGAAATAAAGACTGTTTTGTACCAGGTGACCTCATCCCTTACCGTTTGGTGAAGTCATAAGAACGGAGTTTTGGGGGTACTTATCGTACTTTTTCGTTTTTCTATACTGTGTCCTTCTATCGTGGGGTCCAACCATCCACAGGTTATGTGATGACCCCCTCTCACCTCTTTGTCTAGGTATTTCTTTCTTCTTCGGCCCGGTTTCGCCTTCGTTAGGTGTCGACACCTACACAGGTCACGACCTGCATTTCAGGTTACGACATTTCTTGTTATGACGTATCCTTGGACCTTATAATACAGGTACTTAGTTCCATTTGACCTCCACCACTTCGTCCTTTACCGTTCTCACTTGTAGTCGTAAGATCCTTAGGTACTTGATTTTACTTGTCCTTACCCTCTCAAATTAAGTCTACTGGTAACATAGATGATGACGCCCGTTCTTAGGGAATCTTCTTTACCTTATCGGGAGTATCAGATGAAACTACTAATTCTTTCTATTATGTTCATGTTAGGAATTGGGTCACGGACCTTGTATCCTTCCCGAGTTTTGAACTCCAGGAGTACTGACATCATATATAACAGTGAGGAGTCTTACTATCACCTTTGAGTTGACCATTCCTAGATGAACTCTACCTCCTAGGTGAGTACTAAACTTTGTCGGTGATGTCAAACCATTATTGAGATGCCCATGTCCAGATAAAGGGTTCCCCTTTGTTCATAGAGGGATAATTCCCCCGACTTTAGTAGATAAATCTGATGTATAAACTAGTGGTGAAAAATTACCAGGAATCCATCGTCGGTTTAACCACCCAAACCCCCCTTGAACTGATATGACAGGTAGTGCCTATAAAGTGAAACACTCAGTTGAGATTTCCGATGACGATTGGGGAAGGACTTACTTTGTACCTGTCGGATCCATTATATATGACCACTCTCAGTTGACGTAAAGTCTTTGGTAGTCTTAGGATCAAGAAAGGTGAATTTCATTGGTCGTACTAAGTAAGGGAACCTCTACGGAGGTAGTTGGTCAGAGTTTATACTTTCGGAGAAATTACGAAATTTTAATTCTATTTTTGTCGACCACTTCCCCACCTTCGGACAGTCACGTTTATGCGATTTTCCTCTAGTGTCTCGAACCGAGTTCTGTTTCGTTGTCCCTCAGTTAATGTGTGAACCAGGTTTTTATGGGACTTAATAATGAAATTCTGTGGGTAGGAACTACGTTAGTGTAGGAGGTATAAAATCACTAAAACACTGTAGACTTCCCCATCCTTTTATTGTTACCACCTATTTTGCCTAAGATCAATTCGTCGTTGATCCGGATTCTTAGTCCATAATGGATTGGTGACTCCTATTCTTAAAACATGTGTAAAAATCTAGGTCGTCCTATCTTCTACTAACTGTTAAAGGTCGGTGGGGTTAAAGAGGTCACTGTCTTTTTTTACTTTCTTACTTTGTGATAGTTGAAATTTAAACGTTTATACTTTTCATGGTTTATAGGTCATAGTACTGATCAACAGCGACGTCCCTCCCTCTCGTCTCCCCACATTTTCGATTTTCTTGACTTGTGAAGGTTTTCATAATAAATCCCTGGTCCATTGTGTTCTTACAATCGAGTTTTTTAGACATTCTCCCGGTAGTCAAAGATCTTCTCTTCACCCTTTATATTCCCGTTGAGATTTTATACAAGTGGGAACTCTACACTTGTAAGTTAGATTGATGACCCATTATATAAAGAAAAACTCAGTGAGACTTTGTCTTTTCAGAAGTACTAACTACTTTGGACTATGGTATTCTTCTTGTCCTGTGACTTTGTATTATGCATCTTGTCAGAAAACCTGAGACACCCTCTCCCGCTTCCGCCCTACTATACCCTCTTACCGTGACTTTGTACATTTAATAGTGTACACTTTGCTTAGCGGTCAGGTTCGAGCTACGTACTATGTCCCACGAACCCCGACCACGTGACCCTACTGGGTCTCCCTACCCTACCCCTCCCTCCACCTCCCCCAAAGTCCTACCCCTTATGTACGCATGGGTACCGTCTAAGTTCAGTTACATACCGTTTTGGTTATGTTATAACATTTCATTTTTTATTTATTTATTTATTTTGATTTGTCTTTTTTTTTTTCCTTTGTATTATGTTTGAACTTGACCAATTTTGACAAGAAAGATGGTGGTAAAGTTGACTTAATACACGTGACAACAATGAAGACACCTAGATTCCATCATGTCTTTTTCGGAAGTTCCGATATGAGGTAAGTCGTAACTTTGTTTTTCACCGGCACACGTGTGATTCCGTGTGTTTCTGTCGACACCCCATATATTAACTAAAACTCATTTCGTTTGTAAAGCACACGGGATAAAAGAACGTACGATGTTGGTTGACGAAGTTCCCTGTATCCTTTCCTTCTTTTGAGTGGTCATCTGCTTCGCAACGTATGAAACAGAACTATTTACATGTTTCGTAACGACTGTCTACGGTTCGTTGTTTTTACTACCGTCCTCTTTGACGGAGGGAACCATTGTCTCCTTTCTGTAAAGTTTCAGTGTCTGGATACGTCCTCAGCGGGTCCTAGTAGTCGCACTCGTGGACACAAGGTCAATTCAGACGTCACAAACCAAAAAAAGAATCACCAAATATTTTCTTATCACATAGATTTTAGTACAACAAAATTATATACTTTACAATTAAAGAACCTTTTTAGTCTGGAGATGTAAAATGTTCTTTTTGAAAGGTCGTTCAGGTTGTCGACGTCACTGAAAGACGGTACGGACGGACGTTGGTAGTACAGTGGGGGTTCATCGTCTCTACTGAAGTCTCTGACTGAAGGACGGAAGTTTACCACCACACCGAACGAGCAACGCACTGGGACCTGTTCAATGAATAGAAAAGATGCGAAGTCATAGAGGTAGATAATTTACCCCTATTATCATGAATAAAGTATCCTAACAATATTCTTTACTTACCGTGTTATCAAACCCTATTATTGACCCTGTGTCAACTGTGACATATTCATGAACAATGTATTTTGCCCGTGGATCTTAAACCCAAGTTTGATAAGAGGTTTCCTTCCTTGGTTCCTAAGCATTTATTAATAAACATTTATACATAAACATTTATGTATTTATTAATGCATAGAACCCCGTCCCTTTTAATTGCTCTTTTCGGGTCGGTCAATAACAGTCTTTCCGTCTTCCGTAAGGCTCTCTAATGCTCATCACGACTTTCCTGTTTAGGGACCGGTTCTGCCCTATTTGTACCTGTAGTTTCCGTCATTGTGTCCCTGAAGGGACCACCGTGTCATCTATTCTCGGGTGGACAGTCACTTCCCCTGTCCCCAATTTAGGGACCAGGCCCTTCTAAGGCGTACGGTACCTCGTTGGTTTCGGGCACGTGTCGATGACTCCGGTGTACGACGTCGAAGACTTCGGGCATGCGGATCTCGAACACGAGTCGTTGTTCCATTCGGGGGTGTTACTCTTCCGGTGCGTGACGTTGCTTCTCGTCGGGACAAGAGACGTTGGTCTCTTTCGGGTACGAGTCGTTTCTGGGTCTTCTCGGTTTTTATTTAAAAAAAAAATTTTTTCCAGCATTGTTATGTTCTCACGATCTACATGACAAAGAAGATAATTTATCTCCGTTTGGAACAGAATCGTGTGAACAGAAAGACACGAAGTCTCTATGACGTGAAAATGTTTGACTTCCAAACACTGTTGGAGTGTAGTTCCTTCAGATGACCATGGTAGAAGGGTTGTCGTAATAAAGGTAATAAAGATTTAATTCTACGGACATACACATGTCCTGTAGTGGGACACCGTGTGGATCATCTGATGGCCTCTTACATTTGTATTGAAAAAATAAACGTGACCCTTTGGTCTTTCAAGCACACTGGGTAAAATAACGTCATAAAAACACTACTAGACCTTGACTCCGACATCATAGAGGTTCCACTTCCACTTTAGCGAGTCAGCACAGGTTGAGAAACGCTGGGGCACCTGACATCGGATGGTCCGAGGAGGCAGGTCCCCTAAGAGGTCCGTTCTTATGACCTCACCCAACGGTAAAGGAAGAGGTCCCCTGGAAGGGTTGGCTCCCTAGCTTGGGTCCAGAGGGTGTAACTTCCGTCTGTGAAATTGGAGACTCGGTGATTCCTTCGGACACAAGGAAATTCATCTCTTTCCACCTACACCCCTTGAAGGATTATGACCAGGATCGTTTCCATCTCGTCTGGTTATTATTAATTTTTTTTTTTTTCCGCAATCACGTGAGATATTGACCCCCTTCTTTTGACTCTCCACTACTTAATCGATTCACAAAATGTTCCCCGTGATTGACGTCTACAGTGTGGAGTGGAGGATCTACTATGGGGACCTGTCGAAACAATTAACCTCAACCCATCATTATTTCGTGTACATTCAAAGGTTACTGCGTGTCTCTGGACCGTTTGTACTCCCACTGTCGGGTTACTTCGGTTCAAACCTCTTATTTCGAAAGACCACCCCTCGTGGTACGACGTCCTTTGGATCCCGAATATGCCTTTCGTGCCTAGGTTTCGGAATAACTACATTGTTTATCCGAATCGGTCTTCTGGTCACCGAACGTCAACTATTTATACCCACTGGTTTTGAGTTGGTCGACCATTGATCTAGGACAGTAAAGTCGACTAGTCTGATAAAGAGGTCGAGACTATTCCAAAGACATTAACACTTTAACATGTTACCGTAATAATATAGGGAACCTTTCACAGTTTTACCCGGAACGAGATTGTGATTTTCAATAGTTTTATATACAACGAGTTTGGGGTCTTTCATTTACTTGTTCTTGTTATTTACTTATGGGTACCGTAATTATAAAATCTTATCCATATTGACACAACTTTTCTCTTTCACTTTCAGTGAGTCAGCACAGACTGAGACACACTGGGATACCTGACATGTCAGGTACCTGAAGAGGTCCGGTCTTATGCCCTCACCAATCGGAAAGGGAAGAGGTCCCCTAGAATTGTTGTGTCCCTAGCTTGGGTCCAGAGGGCGTAACGTCCACCTAAGAAATGGTCGACTTGGTATTCCCTTCGGGACAAAGTATTTGTGACCTAGAAACATACGACAAATGTCACAAACCTCATAAGTTTTCAGTAACATCAAATGTAACAAGTTTTCTAAATTCAGATATTGGTGCAAATTCATCTAATATCATCTTGACAAATTCTTTGACTGAAATCCTAAACTAAAACCTATATTCAAATTATCAAATTCGTGAGTTCAGGGGTATCATCTTCCACGAAGATACCCTCTTGTTTTCGGAAACCCGTCATTTCTGTTATTTTCATCCAGTGGTTGTCTTCCAGGTCTCCCACATTTGACATAAGGAGGTGTACTTTCCGATAAGTCTTTAAGTCGTCAGATGGAGAACGTGTTGTCGGACTCCCTTTGTTTTCTATTCCGTTGTTGTCTTCTTTTTGTCCTCTTTCTTTACGATGTGTCTCCCATGCCCAAGAAGGTATCAACCAGAGAATTTTCATCCTGTACCCTTATTAACCTTTAATTGGTGTTGTCTGAGTTCCCAGTCAAGCAACATATTTACATTAGTCTGTACATATCGCATTGTCGTTTAAGGAAGAGAAAGTCGAAACGTTATTTTACTCAGACTTGACTAGTCCTTACGATTATACGGATCTCGTTAATTTACGGTGTACTTCAAAATCTATACTTTTTCCCGTTCAACCTCGACTCTTACAGAGCCTTCTAAGGCGACTGGGCAAAGGGGGTTTCTTCCCCAATTTGGTTTTGTCTAGTGGAGGATTAGGAGTCCAGACGAGTGGGACCGTTGAAGAGAGAAATGTTTTGATCACGAAAAGAAACCTCTCCGACCTCTCATAAAAAAGATGTCGAGAGAGAGGACGTGGGGGGAGGGTGAGGTGGTGGCGGTGGATTCTGTCCGGGAGATTCTCGTACCTAACGGTTCGTGGTACACGCCCTTAAAGGTGACAGTAGAGTAAAGTGGTGGTACTTAGCACCCTCGATTTATAGTAGAGGGACCAAAATATCTACCTCTTTGACCTCAAGGCTCCTTTACTCGTTTGACGTTAAGAAGTCTCCTTAATGTACAGGTCCGGACGACGGTTTCGGACGTACGAGAGTAACAGGACAGGAAACCCAAGAGACGGAGAAAGAAATATGACCCCGACGGATAGTTGTCAAGAAAGAGTCTACTTAACGTTTCAGTTTTCGGAACTAAGACTTTGATTTCATTTTCGTGATATTTATTCGGGGACCAGATTAAGAAGAAACAAGTAAGTTACTTATAAAGAATGTATTTCCCGACATTGCTGGGGTCGGACCTAGAGTTGTCGATGGACACGTTGAATTTTTTGATACAATATAGACATGGTTCTTTACCGTCCTTATAAGTAAGATTCGACAGATGTCGGTCTGTGTCCCGTTACTCGAGAAGTTTGGTCGGATGGGAAGTCGAAGTCCAGACCGTTTCCCACGGATCGTTGGCGGTGGACGGGAGTCTACTGTCTCTAGAGGAGGGGGGGAAGTACTGGTAAGAACGGTGCGAGAGAGATGTAAGTTAGTCCCGTCTCACGTTACTGAAATTTTGGTTGGAGACTTCGATAATCCCGTTGTAATTAATTCTAGTAAAAAATTTCGGACTCCGTCTTCTCTTTAATTGGAAGGTGAATAAAATTTTATATCCTCTTTTGACAACTCCTGTTCGTCTCCTGTTGGACGAGTGATTAAACGAATATCAGTGTTCGTACGTATCGAGTGTCCAGTGAACCTCAACTCAACACGAATAAAAAATAAAGTAAAAATTTTCGGATAAACTTTGCCGTTCTTTTTGTATAAAGATGATTGGTTCTCAATAAGTAATAGATGTAAGACTTATGTGTGTGCCTCCCCTTTTGGGGGTTCTTAGGGTGTATTCCAACCAATCCTACAGCTGTCGTGTTTATACGACTCCTCGGTTCGACACATACTATCCTTCCTGACGTAAGTGGACCTCCTTATCTGAGGAGAAATTTTGAGTATGTATCCAAGGTGTATCGGTTCTTGTCGACTTAGTGAGTACTCCAGGTAAACGTTCTACTTTTGTACCGCCCCCCCCCCCAGAGACAAGTTTTCAATATGTTTAAAATTCTTTCGTTCGTAAATCGGTTCGTGTCCTGAGAAGAGGTACACACTTAACGAGTGAATACTTCGTCCTGGACGTAGATCCGATCACTATGGGACTACTGTTATGTGTTGTGTCTTCTTCTTAGTGATCTACTTGAACAAACAAAATGAAAATGGTTCGTTCCTATTAAATCTCGTTTTGAACTCTTTGTGGAAAATGAGAGTGTGAGGGTTTTCACACTTTGGAGTACTTTGTCCGGTTAAACCCTTTTTTTTTTTTAACAAAGAACAAGAATGCGTTTTTTGTAACGAACCTACTGTGTTCTTTTCTTGTTTTTTAAATTCCATTAGTGACTTTATTTTTGAAAGTAAAAGTCATCGCTTTTCGTTTATGGTGTTTTTCGATTTAATCATGAGGTCTCTTCGTTCTAACCCGTGGGGTTTTGTAGAGACCGTAATCTAATAAAAACTCGACTTTTGTTAGTACTGGGTTTTCTAAGTTCTTCTTTGAAACTAGAGGAGGTATTGAAGGGGATTGATCTATCTCTCGAACAAAGGTCTTGTCTCGATAGTGGTCTATAACCACCTGATCCACAACCCCCACCCTTCTAAGAATCTCTAGTCTCAGGTGAGACACAGGGTAACAGAGACGTTCCGGGTCGTTTGTAACTGGTTTATAAACGAAAAGGTAGAAGTGTCGTTGACGGAAGGAGGTAAACCTTCAGAGTTCGGAGATGAGGGCTGTAGGAGAAAACAGAAATCGACTTCTGCCAAAGTTTCACTCCAAAGTGGGTAAGACTACTCAATAAGTCAAAGGGATTTAGAAGAGGTACATATGTACGATAATTTGAAAACAAGTTCGAATAGGACAATTAGAAAGAGTACAGTTGATTTAAGAATCTGGTCGATCTTCGTGGGTCTTCCCGTCTCCTTTTAAAGAAGGAAGAGACGTCATGGTATTCGTTATCTGTTGGAACTCTGTGATGGGGTCTTGTATCCTTACTACTTATTTCTTTGATTTTCCTATGTCCGAGTGTATGTTTGCTTTCTCAGGACCGTTAGGTGGGGACCTTATGTTCGAAAGAGTCATTTCCTTTCAACAATAATATTGTGGTGTAAGACGTTCCTCAGTATTTACATAAAATTAGTATATATTCTGTCGTCTGGGTTGTCTCGTTTTAGTCATTATTTTTCATGTTAGATTCTTTTACAGAGTCTTATATTTTCGGGTCTCTAACTTTGACACGAAAACTAGACACCAGAACCTTTTCTGAGAATTCTCAGGGAACCTGACGTTCCTCTAGGTTGGTCAGATAGGATTTCCTTTAGTCAGGATTTCCTTTAGGATTTCCTTTGGTCATGACTTATAAGTAACTTCCTGACTACGACTTCGATCTTGAGGTTAGTAAACCGGTGGACTACACTTCTTGACTAAGTGATCTTTTCTGGGACTACGACCCTTTCTAACTTCCGTCCTCCTTTTTCCCCTACTGTCTCCTACTCTACCAACCTACCATAGTGACTGAACTACCTGTCCTCAAACTCATTCGAGGTCCTCAACCACTACCTGTCCCTTCGGACCACACGACGTCAAGTACCCCATCGTTTCTCAGCCTGTGTTGACTCGTTGACTTGACTTCTAACTTTTGACACTCACAACTACCTTTAGTTCTGTTTTAATTTCGGTGTGAAACATCTGAAGGATTTGCTATGTTTATACCAGTTGGTACGTTCACAGGAATATTCCCACTCTGTTCTCTTTAAACTGTGTCTGTGTGCTCCTCCGTTACACTGGGACCTTCGTCACTGATGTCACTACGTTGGTGTCCGGTTCCTTACGGTCGTCGGTGGACTTCTTCGGCCTTCCCCGTCTCTTATCTAAGAGAAAGTGGAAGTCTCCCTCCCACCGGGACGGTTATAGGTCTAAAGTCCGAGGACCAAGGTCTTGACACCCCCTTTTTTGAAGATGACGAAATTCAATGGGTAAACCACGAAAAAAAAAAAAAAAAAAAAAAAGTTAAATGATGTCGGGATCCTTTGGTTACGAAATCCGTAATAGATTGTTTCTGAAAGGTACATGTTATTTCAAGGTTCTGTAACGAGGAGACCGGGTTTTCAGAGTTCGACCATCTCCTGTGTCCCGATTGTGTGGACTATACATATGACCTCATCTGTTGGCGGTTCGATCTCAGGACTGGTCCTCCCCAACCCTAGACACCGGCCCACGTCCTTGAAAGTCGATCGACCGAAGTACCTCGATAGAGTCGATAAAAAACTGGAAATGTTATTACTGAGGAACTAAAATCCGTTACTTTAAAGAAACCTTGATTGCCCCTCATATAATATGACGGCGGTCCTTTACGGAGAAACCATATTCCTAATAGAACTCGACCTAAAAAAAAAAAAAAATTTCCTTGTTGTTTGTGGTCTCTTCGAGACTTTTGGATCGTCTTCAACTGGAAGTATTCTCTGTAAATACACATATTCCCTTTAGAGACATTCCTACAGAGGGAGGACCTTGGTCCTTCTCCATTTAGATTGAAAGATCTTTGAAAAATAGTCACCTCTTCCGTCGTTGAGTTGGGATACGTTGTTGGGATGGGAATAAATGACACGAAAAGGCTCACTGGGAGAGGTGCAGAAGAAAATAGAAATTCCACTATCGAACCCGGTAAACCAATCAAAAGAATCCATAGAGGATGCATATACAATTCCCTTAGTAACTGACTTTGGTGGTTATCATTGGTGAACGTACTCAATAGAATGTTGTCCTTCAGGACCATTCCTTACGCCTTGATTGTGCGATGGTGGTTGACTTTCTTAAGTCCTTTCCAGTTTTCCTGTCTCTTCTGAGGTCAGGTATACAGGAGGGTTGGACGGTCTTAGAAAGAGTGACCTTAGGTAGAAACTTCTCGCTACGTGTACGGTGACCCTTCCGGAGTCTCAGTTCTCACTAACCGGTCTCTGTTGGACCTTTGATCGGGACAATGGTATTTTGGACTCTCATTCTCGGTGCACCGTCTCGTCAAGAGGACCCAAGGGAGTGGGGTGACGAGAGGGGGCCCGTGGGGAAGGGTCATTTCAGAGATCGAAACAGTCGTGTACACAGAGGAGGCTGTTAAGTAGAGTCTCACAATCTGTTCTCGGGTGAGAACCCGGGACCTTCCCTCGGAAGAAGAACATTGTATATGTCCTTTATACACATACACACACGTGTGTGAGTCAGTGAGTCAGTACAGGCTCAAAACGTTGACGGTCTGAGGAGACAGGTACCCTAAAATCTCCGTTCTTATGACCTCACCCAACGGTAAAGGAAGACATAGCCTAGAAAGGTCGGGTCCCTAGTTTGGGTACAGAGTGTGAAACCGTCCACCTAAGAAATGGTGATTCGGTTGGACCCTTGTAATCTATCCTTCATATGTGCACTATCCTTCATATGTACTTCATATGTACCTCTTCCGTTACCATGGGGTGGGGTCATGAGAACGGACCTTTTAGGGTACCTACCTCCTCGGACCATCCGACGTCAGGTACCCCAGCGATTCTCAACCTATACTGACTCACTGAAGTGAAAGCGAAAAGTGAAAGTACGTAACCTCTTCCTTTACCGTTGGGTGAGGTCATAAGAACGGACCTCTTAGGGTCCCTGCCCCCTCGGAGCACCCGACGGTAGATACCCCAGCGTGTCTCTGCCTATACTGACTTCGCTGAATCGTCGTCATCGTCGTATGTACACTAATTAAAAGAGAAATTGAGGACGTTTATACGGAATCGTACCGTTACTCACTCCCCCGTTACAGAGTCGGTTCTTGGATCTTCCCATCTGTCTTTTAATAAAAAGGAGGGGTTGTCCTGGGGGAGTTTAGTAATGACCCTCAAAACGGAGTGAATACCCGAGTCCGACCCTTATCTCGTCATTTGTTTTGTCTGCGTCTGGAACGGGGTTTCCTCGAATGCTATTCTCACCTCATATGTAATTTATTTGTTACTGTTTATTGATGAATGGTACAAAGAACAAAGGTGCAAACAAATTAGGAGTGTTCGTGGGATTCTGATTAGGGACCGAGTGTCTACACCTTTGACAGGAATTCACAGTCGATCTTTGTCGACTAAACCTTGAGTCCGGTTCACTGAGGCCTCGGGCGACGAGTGTTCTGTCACATGATGAGTCGAGGAGGCCCGGAGGGACTGAATGATAACCTTTTGCCTCGGTGGTGAACGAATAAATAGGACAAAGAGTCCGGGGTTTGAGACCTCAGTGGGACTTGAAAAGAAAACGAGGGGTTATTATAATGTTCGACATTTGATGTGATCAAACGGATTGAAAATTTAGGACGATAAATTTTTAAGAATAAGAAAGTTTTCCCTTGAACGTCAAATTATTCAAAGAATTAGTTTCTAATTTAAGTTTTCGACAACCCCAACCCCTCCCCCCCAAAACAACGACAACAAAACGCATTCTATAAAGGTCCTTTACACATACACTAGAACATATTCAGTAAATGACTGGAACGACGACGACGACGACGATTCAGTGAAGACAGCACAACCAGAGACACGCTGGGGTATCTGCCGTCGGATGGTCCGAGGGGACAGGGACCCTAAGAGGTCCGTTCTTGTGACCTCACCCAACGGTAAAGGAAGAGGTTACGTAGTTTCACTTTTCACTTTCCCTTCAGCGAGTCAGCACAGGCTGAGGATCGCTGGGGTACCTGACGTCGGGTGATCCGGAATGAATGAATTTGACCGAGAAGTCTTGATAAAGTGTTCACAACCTCAGGAGGGACACACGTTCGGGTAAGTCGGGGAGTAAAGGTCGAAGAGGGTCCGAGGACGTAAACGAATGATCCGGAAACATCCATTGAAAGGTGAAAGTCCCCTAGGTGACCGACTAAGGGTGATTAGTGGTGAGTAGGAAGTCAGAGTCGAAACTGACGTTCGAGGCACTCCCTACCCTGGTCCGAAGAGAAGAGACGACGTAGGGGTTGTGGACCGTGTAATGGACCGTGTCTCATTCACAGATTGTTTGGAGTTGACTTAGTTGAAGGGCGGAGATTGTGGGGTTCGGAGGGGAATATGGTCATGATTAGTGAACTATTGTGTTTAGTGATAAATAGAGGAGACGATCTAATTTAAGAATCTCCGGATCCAAAATAGAACCAATGATAAATTAGGGTTTCAGAAGGTGTCGTGGACCGTTGTAGACAACTGATTGGAATAATTTGGAAACTCATTGAGTGAACAAAAGTTATTTTTTCCTTTTCTACTGTAGATAGAGTATTATAGGGACATTCGAAATTACGGTGTTTTACCACTAATATAATTTCCTGAGATTAATTTTGAAGTCTATTACATCACTTTAGGTGAAATATTAGATCTGTTAAGTAAGTAAAGGGTCTCTTAATAAAGAAGTACCAGGGTTGAATGACGGACTCTATGATTCTTTTAAATCTTACATATATAGTTGATATAAAGTTAATTTATTTGTGTTAATTCTTTTTGTCACTTTCTTTTAGATCTTGGTGAAAGTATGGTGTCCTTTGGTTGACTGATTAAAAGGTTTATGACTGTGTTAAACGTTTCTCCATGTAATCCTTCCTACCCGATGTAATACAACACCAGTGTTTCCGAGGAAACAGTGTTTGATGTACGGGAAAAGTCCTACCGAGGTTCAGAGGGGAGGTCCCTCCTGTCTCGGAGGTGCCAAAACTCCCAGGGGTCAGACGCTCCTTCCCTTCACTCGTCGGTACAGGGTCCTCGTCTTCACCTTTTGTGATCACTTGTGGTAATCGTTCGTGGTACCCTCTAAACCGTCTGTACATTTGTAAGACTCTCATCATTAATTGAAAGAGGGTAACCGTAGGGTTTTCCATTGAGACTTAGTTATATGTGTGAATTAATTAAAAAAAAAGGAATTATTTTGATTGTTCCGTCCTCTGAAGGGACCGTCAGGTTGCCAATTCTGAGACGTGAGGGTTACGTCCCCCATGTCCAAACTAGGGACCAGTCCCCTGATTCCAGGGTGTACGACGTGTCGTACCGGTTTTAATTTTTATTTTTGATTGTTCTGTTTACATCCAATAAGGTTTACTATACCGTTAAGTGTGTGTGTGTGTGTTTTTTTGGTGGTATTACATTAACTTGTTCTTCTCTTGTTCGATACAAGGGTCTTTTGGATGTGCTGTCTTAAAATAATTATGTGGTCCCATCGAGACTTTGATTTCCGTCTAAACAAGGGGTCGACAAGTATCCATAACCGTGTCACTCCAGAGTCGTAATAGGTTGACAAAGGTGGACCGTGACAGTTTTTGGTAATCGAGCACTCACTATGTACTCGTTCCTGATGAATGATGCAGGAAATGTTGAGGATATTAAACGTGAGTGTAAATTTTGTTTAGATATAAGTCTGGGTACGTGTCGTGTGTTATGTCCGTCCGTGTCACTTCCCTGCTAGTACCGTCTCCCCTGGTACTCTTCACGACCCTTCTCTCCGTTCCGATTTCTGCTTAAGTTTAGGGTTTCAGTATGCCTATTTTACCGGTTACCTCTACCGTTTCTCTTCACCCCTCTCCAGACCTCTCGGACCCTTATCGTGAGGACTTTCCTCTAAACACACGTCTTTTCCCTCGTCTCAGTCTTTTAGTCTTTTTCCTGGTCTTCCTTCCTCAGAGGCCTTCAATTCTCTATACTCTCAAGTACCTGATCTGTCATTCGTCGTCGTTACTGACGAAACCACTCTGACACCTTCTATTTAAATTCATTGGCGAATTTGGACGTTTCAGTGGCCCGTTCGTAGAAGGGTTCCTCGTGACCACACCTACGGTGTACACCTCTGTTCAGTGTCGCCGGTTCGACGGAGGGCGACAGTGGCGAGACACGCGGGTATAGAAGAGAGGAGAGGTCGGGGAGGTGACGGACCGACTAAGGAAATTCCCAGTCGAGGCCGGAGTAAAGGCTACCCTTCGGAAACGACTGTAGGGACAGGACCCGTGACACGAGGGGTGTTGCGGGACACAACAAGTCAATCTGTCCAGAGGGTGATCTGTGGAACGTTCTTCGCGGGAGATTGGACAGAAACACGAGGATCGTGGGTTTCTCAAGAACCGTAGGTCATCCGTGAGGTACACACAAAGGTATTCCTTCCGTTATTTCTCGAATGCTTTTCTCTCGTTGACACATAGGTCATTGAACTTCCCCAATATACCTGATCTTCTACCCTACACGACAAACTGGGTTATCGTTACTGAGACGTGTGGAAGTGCGTTTCCCTCCTCTACGTTCTACGACTCTAGTGTTTACCTCCTTTGCCTTCCGTTCCGTGTATACCCACATACACCGTCCCTCTACCCCACAATTGTGAAAGTCGTTTTATAGACAGATAGATTTTACCGTCTCTTATTCTTGCTACCACAATTTCTCCAGGGTTTCACCTTCTCCTCGACCATAACTTGATTCTAGGTTACCTTCCATTCTGAGAGACAGTTGTGTTTTTCTCCGTCCTTACCCTAACAATCAACCTCCCTTTTTCTTTTCCAGACCTTTCCGTGGTACGTCTGACCATTCCTTAGTTAGTATTTACTCTACCATTGTCTTCGTTATATTGGGGGAAAGGAAATTTATGGTCAGTGGGGTGAGGGTAGTGGGGAAAGTTGAAAGGGGAGTTTAGATAGGAAGTAAGGGTCAACTTCTGAGAAGAACTAGATGTGTTAATCACAGTCTGGATCTGGTAATACTAACACGTTAAGTCATGAAGGAATTGACAATTCCTTTTACAATTATTCATGTGAATGGTTTTTTCCACTCATTTACCTAAAGTATCAGTCTATACAAATCCTTCGTTGTATATAAGAGGTAGACGAACCCCAAAGTTTTAAGAGGTGTCGCTTAATTTTCGAGATTCTTTGGGATGGTTCTTTCGATGGATTGAGATTGGGTCATACCCACGTCCAAGAAAGACTCTACCGTGGATAATTTATATATTACCTTATGTTATTCCTTTCGTACTAAACGGTGACGTCTAAGGTAGATGTTTACATCCGACATTGATGGTGGTCCGTAATCAGTCCTATCCGATCCTGTCCATTGTTTACAGGGGGTTTAGAATCATCGAAGTGTGTTGTCTATGACTAGTGACATTTGCACTTGTCGAGATGTCCTGTTACAAGGCCGACATTCCTGAATCGTCTGACTCCGAGGTGGTTGCACATCGACTTGGTAGACTTTTCAGAGGAGTAATAATACATTCTGCTTCTACTACAACCTTCCAGAAGTCTTATATCAAGTTTACGAAGTCGGACTTTCACTGTAAACTGAAAGTAAGTTTTGTGTGACCGGTTGTGATCAATATACCGAGTGGATCGACTTCTCCTTCACCCTTTCAGGTTCTGAGGGTGTACAGGACTGTTTTACTCTCAGTCTCTTCCATTCATGAGTCGCAGAGATAGCGTATGATAGGGGAGTAAGGGTTAGTCGGAGGCTTCGGACGGTCAAAATGTAGGTCTTCGGGAGGTCGTCAGGGGAAAAGAAAGTAGAATGGTGGTATGGTGGTATGGAAAGTATGGAGTGGAAGTGGACAAAGAGAGGATTCGGACGGTTTATAAAAAGGTTTTATAGAGTAGTGCAATAAGGGTTACGGACGAATGAATTTTTTTTAACACAGATGAATGATAAATACCATATTTTAAGGAATAGTACTATATGTTCCCGGAAGTAAGAGAAGTAGAGTTAAATGGAAAAGTCGGGACGGGAACCGGAGACACGTGATGAAAACAAACAAACAAAGTTAATAAATGACTAGTCTAATGTTTTTATTAGGACCATCTATGGAATCAAGTAGGAAGATTATTCGGACAACTAGACCAGCAGGGATAACGGTCGTAGAGGTGGAAGATGTTTTACCCACCAGAAACGAAAAAAAAAAAAAAAAAGAATTCAGACCAGACTGTGAAAGATCTGATGTAAAATGAAACTAAAATTAACGTTAGTCAGTCTTTAGAGTTCCGTTTTCTTTGCCCGAATCTCAAACTTACCCGGAGATTACAGAACAATTTACGTCCGTCATCGTCGTCACAGACGTCGGGACACGGAATCCGTCCCGGAAGTTCAAGGTACCAGGACAAAGGATATTGTGCGAGGTGTAGGAACCACTAAGTTAATTCATCTGGTTCCTCGTAGGCCGTGTCTGATATCGTCTCGAAGACATCCTGTATAGGTTCGCTATGATGATCGTTTACTTCCTCCTACGGGAGTAGTAATAGTAGAAAGGACATAGTTCTTAACACCAGGTGTCACTTAAGTGTAATCTGGAGGTAGGTACTATTTAAGGTGGTCCAGATTGGGCAGTAACAGGGAGGTGAGGAGTCATATATTACACCTCTCAGTGTAGGATTCTCTTCGGGTCGTCCTGAAGGTTTATGTCTTCGTAGTAAGTTTATAAAAATGGTATTACTTCCCTTCGTGTTCAGAATGTCCTCCAAGGTCTCGATACGGACCGTTTGTATTTTTTGTCAGTTTTAAAATAATCGTGGGTGAGAAAGGTATTCTTCTCTTCTACTGCCCTGAAAGGACTACCAGGTCACCGATTCTGAGGTACGAGGGTTGCGTTAGTCGGGTCCAAGTTACGGACCAATCCCTTGATCTAGGGTGTGCGGTGTTACTTATACCTTCCGGGGAACACGGTGCTGCTTCTGGGTCGTGTCGGTTTATTCATCTATTTATTAAATTTAAATTTTTATTTCGTCTGTCCTAGTAAGATACAGAGCACGGTCCCCCAAGTCCGAGGTCCACTTCTAAAAGAGACTCTTCGGAGTTGTTCACATGTGGATTGTTTGTCAGTGTTTTCTATTAAGATCAAGGGTCTTTGTAGGTGATCGTAGGGTAGTACGAAAATAAGTGGGACAACAGCGGAAGTATGCAGAGGAGGTAGGTTTTGGGTAAGGAGTTCTTAATTTCGTCACAGTCGAAACGGTTGAGGGACGACTCAAGGGTCACGGAAACAAGTTAAAACAATAGGGTCCTCAAGTGACATAATACCAATCTATGGATGATAAAGGGGACGATTAGACGCTTGAGAAACTTCTATCGCCTTCGAAAAAATCTCGAAGTGTAAGTCATCTCATATTATTTATAATTGACTGACTTTTGACTTGATTATAAAGGACGGTTGGATCGACTCTATTAGATTCAAAATGAGCTTAGACAATACCGAATAATATCACCCGTAATGACTAGTGTCCAACAATTTTACTACAAATAATTTCTTTTCTTTGATAAAAAGATTGCATTGTGTTAGATTTGTAAAAAACAAAACAAAAACCACACATAGGGTTTTGTCTGAGATTTTTCGAATTTACGGTATATTTACGGTATACCATACTTTACGTCGATTGAGTGGGAAGTTAAATATTTATTGATTTCGTAATGTAAATCCCTTGTCTTTTTGATCAAAGGATTATTATGACGTTTTAATCGAAATGTCTACTCCATTTTAGGACGAAACTCTATGCCATTTTTTATTTATATAGGGTCCTTTCCTGTGCATTAAATTCAATTTTTTGATTCTCATACACAAAGAACACTCTTTTTAAGCACCATGTATGACAAAACTTTCCAAAGGTAAATTTGATCTTATCGGGATGATGTCTTTACCTATGACTTCGTTAAGACAGTCCTTGTTTCTATGTCTTTCATTTAGTTAGGAGAATCTCATAGTTTTTCGTGTTATCTTTCCTTCGACTTCATCCATTACTAGGTCGGTGAGTAGGGATCGGTGAATGGGAACTACTGGAAGTTTCTCGATAACTACGATCGTCAACCAGTGAACTGTAGACTTTATTTGGATGGTGACATGAATAGGAGGTGATATCTTTTTACATCGTATAAGTTGAGTGTTTCTTGGTTATAACTGATTGATAAGAGTTGTGACCCTTTAATACAGGATGTCCCTGTTTAAAATTCAACAGTCGAAGGGTCACGAAAATTTTATATTAAACTAAAGGTGCTCAAAAGTTTTGGTTTGGAATCCGTTCTATTGGTACAGGAAATGAGAATCCAGTCTCGACGACTGTTCTCAGCTCACCAATGTCACCGCCGTCCCGGTGTATGCTCAGGTTCTATAACTAAATTTAACGTAGTTCGTGTCGACGAAAGGTGTCGTTAAATTGACGGTTTCGTCTGCTGTAATTGAGACGTGGTTCACTGTCGTGCTAAGACTCTCGCGACCACTACAGGAGTCCAGTGGGTGGGAGCCCTTTGAACCCCGATTGGTCTCCCTGATTGGAGTTGTGACCGACACTGGACGTAGGGAAAAAAAAAGACCTTTCCTAGTCATCCAAAGTAGGTTAAAGTAAACAGTTGAAAAGTAAATGAGATAAGTCTGTAGATGTGTGAAATGTTTATTATCAAACATTGACTTAGCACGGAAATTTTTCCTGTAGGACCTCACCTTATCCTTGGTTAATACGACTTTAGTGGTGGTGATAATCAAAATAGAGTGACTACTTTTACATAGGAAGGTCTGTTTTTTAAGTTTAGCTTTGAAAAGACTTGTCTATGTCATTGACGTAATCGTGAGAGCTTCTTGACCTACCCCCCTCGGATTTTTGACTCAGAGAAATTACGTCCTATTTGATAAACAAATCTCTCGAAAACAAACAAGATCTTTGTTACAATGTCAGACACGAACCACGAGTGGGGAGACGACGTGTCCTACATCCCTACTTTCCACTACAGGTCCGTTCTTCAAATCGGAGGTAAGGTGGTAGGATCCAAATGGTCCGACAATCTAAGTCTTCAAACTGAGAAAGTGAAGTCAGTGAGTCAACACAGACTGAGAAACGCTGGGGTACCAGACGTCGTGTGGCCCGAAGAGACAGGAAGTAGTAGAGGGTCTCAAATGGGTTTGAGTACAGGCAATTCAGCGACTACGGTAGGTTGGTAGAGTAAGAAACAGCGAGGGAAGAAGAGGACGGAAGTTAGAAAGGGTCGTAGACCAGAAAAACGTTCTCAACCGAGAAACGTGGACCCTCGGTTTCATAACTTCGAAGTCGTAGTCAGGAAGGTTACATATAAGTCCCAACTAAAAGAAATCCTAACTAACCAAACTAGAGCGACAGGTTCCCTAAGAGTTCTCAGAAGAGATCGTGGTGTTGAGTTTTCGTGGTAAGAAACCTCGAGTCAGAAGAAATCCCACGTTAAGAGTGTAGGTATGTTCTGATATCGAAACTGATATGCCTGGAAGTAATCGTTTCACTACAGAGACGAAAAATTATACGACAGATCCAAACAGTATCGAAAAGAAGGTTCTTCGTGTGTAGAAAATTAAAGTACCAACGTCAGTGGTAGACGTCACTAAAACCTCGGGTTCTTTTATTTCAGACTGTGACAAATGAGAAAAAGGGGTAGATAAACGGTATTTTTCACTGACCTGGTCTACGGTACTAGAGTCAAAAAACTTACGACTCAAAATTCGGTCGAAAAAGGCGAGAGAAGAAAGTGGAAGTAGTTAATTTAGTGTACATTAATCTAAAAGTTGAATTATGACGGAGACGATTGTACGTTTAGTCGGTTGTCTTGGAGGTCTCTAAAATACTATTATGTTTGTTCTATTTACTTTTTCGTAATTGAAAATACTTGACATATATTCATGGAATGTTCAGTCATCTTTAATTGAATAGTCACGTGTTGGAGACAATACGAAGAATAAGGGAGTTGTGAAGTTTCGAACTTTCCTGAGTCCGTCACAGAATTGACTCTTGATTTTTCACTTGGTCGAACACTTCGGTACTGGACCCGTCTTCTCGGTCCCACTGGAGTTCGACAAAGAAGTTCCATACGTTGTGGGGGTCGTAGTACGATAAGGAGGCAGTTTGATTCGAATCCAAAATTAGAAAAGAAGGGTCGTTCTTACACACAGTCGGTGAGTCAGGACAGGTTGAGAAACGCTGGGGTACTTGACATCGGACGGTCCGAGGAGACAGGTATCCTAAGAGGTGCGTTCTTATGACCTCACGCATCGGTAAGGGTAGAGGTCCCCTAGAAGGACTGGGTCCATAGTTTGGGTCCAGAGGGTGCAACGTCCGTCTAAGAAATGGTGGACTCGGTGGTCCTTTTTTTTTTACACTCGGAGAATTTTAGAGACATAGAAAACACGAATCGGGTACACTTCGTATGTCGTTTAGATACTATTTACCATGTTCCTTTTGGTCATGTTAGGTGATGATTTATTAGGGTCTTAACGGTATTTGGATTTGACGAGTTTCTAAACATGAAAATCGGGATTGGGATCGTTTAAGACCGGGGACAACAAAAGTAACAGATAATTTCCACCTGTTAGGACTGGTGGGAGCTAACAGATTATCAGAATTTGTCGGGGTTGTTTAGTGTGTACCTCGTTTCAGGAGATGACAGACTTTGTTTCCGGTGTCTGTCACACTTCTTCACAGGAGGACTTAGTCATGTTTGTAAGTACAACCTTCACCTTCTAGATGTAAAGTGACCTTGAAAGTTTTCACGAGATATCAAAAGATAAACATTTTATGGCAAGTTTTTCTGTCTTTCAATACGACAAATAAGAGGTATACCCGTCAAAAGTTTCATACCAACCTTGGGGACCCTAGAGGTTCTGGGAACGTTCCCTATGTACTCCAGTTTTAATAAAAGTAGTATTACGATACTACAAATGAAAGGAAAAAGTGAGAGTAAGAGATTACTTACATTCACCTCAAATGAGTACTCACACTATCATGTTGGCCAAGTTAGGGACCCAGCCCTTCTAAAGGACCTTTTCCTTTACCGTTGGGTGAGGTCATAAGAACGGACCTCTTAGGGTACCTATCTTTTCGGACCGTCCGATATATTAGTTATCCCAGTGTTTCTCGACCTCTGCTGACTCAGTGTCTCGACAGTCAGTTTACCTGAACGTTCACATATTACTACGGTGAGAAGAAGGATTTAACCCAAAACAAGACTTTTTTTGTTTACCATAAAAAATAAATTTTACAAAGGTACAAATAAAAATTGACTGAAGTATTTATAAACATTTTTAAAGAGTCAAAACAAAGGGTTATGTCATTTATATTGTATATGTATGTCCGTATGAGGTAAAATAACATAAGCAAAATAACAGAGTCTCTATGACTGAAAAATTTTTGTTTTTTTGTTTAACTTTACATTTGGGACTTAGTTCGTTTAGATAGCCACGGTAAAAAGGATTGTCGTAAACGAGTGAAGTATAGAGACGTAGTGTAAAACCATTAAGCACGTTATAAAGTTACAAAAAGTAATAGCAATATAATCGATAGTACTAGAAACTACAATGATGACGTTTTTTTCTAATGTTGAGTGTTTACCAATCGTAAAAAATTGTTATTTTTTAAAAAAATTGGATTCTACACAGGTAAAAAGAGTCTGTATTAAGATATAATATAAGAGTCACCTGATGTTATATCACGTTTGTATTTGAAATATACGTAACCCTTTCGGTTTTTTAAATACGTTGAGTAAAATAACCACTATAAGTGAAATAACGTTACCAAACCTTGATTCTGGTGTAATAGAGACTCTATACGGACTCTATAGGATGTTTTTGTGATAGAGACTCAATACGGACTCTATAGAGACTCTATCGGCTGTTTTTGTTTTTGAGAAATCCTAGTTGAACCCTTGGTTATGGTCAAATCCTCATCTTGACTTACTTTGATTTAAAATCATGTCTTTAAAGAAATAAGATTGACCACATATGCATGTTTTGAAATTTATTCTTCTATAATCCACCCCCAACCTGTCTCCTTTACCTGGTTAATGAAATATACTGAAAACTCAAAAGTATAGTTTGTTTTTCACATTCCAAGTCGTGTTTATTAGGTATCCACTTGATTTAGTATAATTATCTAACACGAATTAAGTTATTACGGAATCGAACACGTGACTCTTTCCCAATTACTTATCCTTAGAATACTTATATGGTTTAGGGATGGAGGTAGAAGGTTTTATTTGATACTTCCTTTCTTTTACTTCCCTTTTTTTTTTTTCGACTCGTCTACTCTCTCGTCTCTTTCCTACCTATTACAAGTCTTTGAAGTCCCCCGAAGGCTTAAGTCACAGGTACGTCTGAAAGTGAAGGTCGGTGAGCATATGGTTCCTTAGATGAAAAAGATCTTCTTAGACAGGAGTGACGAATGGAGGCCGATTCTCAGTCTCTCGATCTACATGAAAAGGGACAAAGGAGTGTCCCGTCAGGACTGCGTCCCTTACGTTACGTTACGGAGGTTATCTGTGAATGATTACAAGTCTCTAAGTCCAGACTTTAAACATTTATGACACTATTGACAATATGAGGGTCCACAACGCGAGTATTAAACTTTAGTCGGATGTCTTGTTTCCACTAGAAACGAAGTGAACTGTAATTTTCTTGAGATGACTAATACAGGGGTGATAAAGACCAGAAATATAAACTCGTAATTACACATGTTGAGACATAATTCATGATTTCTTTAATTTTACAACTACGGGTACGGGAGTTCTAATAAGTACTCTTCAATTTGTCAATTTTTATTCTCTACAATAGTAAATAGGTAGTGTACGTACTGTCGGTAACTCACGGAATTGAGACCTCTGTCCGATTTCGTAACTCGTCACGAAGTCTCACCCCAAAATTTGATCAGGAATTCCCAGTGAAAAGATTTGGAGCATTAAATTAGGATTTAGACTTTTTCTTCAGACCTAGTTGTCTTTGTAATGAAACCATTTCGTGAAATTTTATTTCCTGTATTTACTGTAAAGTCGTAGTGACTTTACTGTTACTTGTTACTTCGTTGCCAGTGTGACTTGCGACTATAAAAGTGTGATGACTTCAGTGATCCTTATGACCTCTTCAGGTTAAACTTGTGAAAGGGGTCTTCTTTTACGGTGAAAATTTTCATACCAAATTGTTTCAAAATCGATATTCCGATAAGTAAGGTCCTGACAAAATCATCAAATTTTTTTTTTTTTTTGACCGATAGTGGGTTCTTTTTACATACAATTTTAGTATTTACCCTATGTTACATTGACAATTTTTGTTGTCTCATGTTATAAATAACTGTACTCCTCTATCAGTGAGGTCATTGAGGTACAGTTTACTTTTTTGATGATGAGTCATACATCTTAATGGGGTAAAACATTTGTTTATGTTTACTCTATGTTTAATGGTCAATTCTATTAATATTCACTATCTTAAATATTCATTACAAATACAAAAAGTATCATGAATTCTGAAACTTTCACGGATGTTACTTGTGGATAGTTAAGACGTTATTCTCTTTTTTCACATAGTAATATTTTTATAATTAGATACAAGGACTGACTACTTACGGAAAGTGGTGGAACCGTCCAGTCTTCGGTAGATTTCTACAAAAATTCAAGAAGAGTGGGTGTCAGTCCCCTACTATCTTTGACAAAGTTCTAGTTGAAAGCGGGTTCCCAGTTTTAAGACAATCTTTTATTTTTATAAGAGTCGTCCTCAAATTAATTTAAATGTCGACTGTTCGTAGTCTGAAAAGCCCATTGAACGTCGTGAAACACTCGGTTCTTTTATTTTGATAATTTTGTAGCAAAAAGTTGTTCCTTTTCCTGCAACCTCTGAAACTTCATTACACAATGTGTACACTTAGGGTTTGTTTTATCAGAGTTGTACTTATACTCGACTTTTGGGTCTCCATGTTTTCGGTTCGGACAGTCGTCTCAAGGTCACACCAGGTCCGAAGAATTCTTAGTCCCTTCCCCCGTGAAAGGACCGCCAGGTCCCCAATTCTGAAGTGGAAGAATACGTCCCCCACACCCGAGTCAAGGACCAGTCCCTTGGTTCTAAGGTGTACGGATTACCGGTTTTGTGGTTTTGTATTTTGTTCCTTATAACTTTGTTTAAGTTATTTCTGAAGTTTTTTAACAGGTGTAATTTTTTTATTTTTAGTAGTCCCTTCCTTCGTCATTCTCTGTATTCGATAAAATGTAACTTCTCCTTTTTCGATTACTTTTTATCCAACACCTGTCATTCCTGAGTATGTCATTATTTTGTTACCAATTAGGAAACTCAAACTGAATTTACGATCGTCAAGTAACGTTAGTAGTGGTGTGGGTGGGAAGGATGACTAATCTTTTATGACGTGGACCAATTTTTTTACAATTCCCCGTCGTTATGAATAAAATATGTCAAACGACCCATTTTAGAAGGTGCTCCCTAGGTAGGTTCTTTTATTTATTTTCCCAGACATTATCGCTCTTCCACCCTTGGTTCTGATCTTCCTTGGAAGTCGCCGGGGGTCTCTGGTTACTGTGGGGAACCACGGGGTCTCCTACCGTTCCGTCTCTCGTCCCGAAGTCTACCATACGCTCCACCCTTGCCCTGTCGCACCGGTTCACCGTGACAGTCATGGCTGGACTACTGGCCCCTGTGACTCTCTCCTCCGCCCCGTCCCCAAGTTGTTATCCGGGGACGTTAGGGGTAGACTCGTGGATCTATCAAATTTTTTATTTGTGGTCGACGATATCAGCCTCAACGGTTAAGATGAAAAGAAGGGTAAACGACGACGTGACTTAGTGGTCGGGTTGAGCTGTGGACCAAGATTGTTGGTCCGTCGTACCGGGGTAATAATTATTAGTGTCCCGTCCCACGGTTCTCGGGTAGATTAGTCCGAGAAACCGAGACAAGATTTGGGATGAAATGTCCCATTTTCGACAGGATTTCCCGACTTTTTTAACGAGTAAAAAAGGTTTGTATATAAAATCTCAAGTAAGAGTGTCCGATAAATAAATGTTGTTTTATGACACCGATAAAGGAGAATATCTTTGTTTTTTCTTTTTTTGTTACCCGAGGGGACCACCAAGTCCCCAATTCTGAGTCACGAACGTGTCGTCCCTCCGATCCAAACTAGGGATCAGTCCCTTGATTCTAGGACTTTCACCACACGACTCCGGGGTTTGGTTGTTATTGTTTTGTTTTGAGGGGCGAATTATCAAGAAAGACATCATTATGGCTAAACGAAGGGAGGTAGGGGAGTGTAGAAGGATACTCGATAAGTATAAAGAGTATGGATTTTTAGACAAAGGACGATTCGTAAATAAAAGAAAATAAAAACGGTCAAAACACAAGATTTATGTTGAACAGTTACAAACGGAAAAGTTTTTCCGTTTCTTACTAATAAATCATGTAACACCGTCTGATGAATTTATATCAGAAAGTTGTTACGTGTCGTGAAAGTAAATTTTTTAGTTACAAAGTGGACTCTATAAAAGGAGGAGGATACGAGTATACTTTTTCCGATGGACCATCTCTGCGTGGTCAAAAGTTATCGAATTTACAGATAAACAGTTGAGAGGCTTTCCCGATGTCTCACGTGGAACCGTTTATTAGCTTGAGAAACGACCGGGATCTCGGGACGTTGTAAGTAATGTGCCGGGTCGGTCGATCGTACCGCGGTACTCTGGACTGATCAGGTTCTGCGGTTCCGGGCTTAAGGGGTTCTACCGGGAGGTCCTCGGATGCGTCGACCGGAACGACTGGGGGTTGCAAGTGATTGAACTTTGTAAGGTAAGTTTGAACTAACACGAATTCATTTTTGATTCTTGAAATCCATTGTCTTGAGGATTACATACGGGTACGAGTCAGTACAGACTGAGAAACGGTGGGCTACCTGAGGTCGGGTGTCCGAGGAGACAGGCACCTTAAGAGGTCCGTTCTTATGACCTCACCCACCGGTACGGGAAGAGGCCCCCTTGACTTGGACGTAGAGGACGTGTCCACCGAGACACCATTTCTTAGACGGACGGTCACGTCGTGTGGACCCAAACTAGGGCCTCAGCGCTTCTGGGAGACCCCTTCCCTTACCCCGATGGGTGAGGTCATAAGGACGGACCTCTTATGGTACCTGTCTCCTCGGACCACCCGATGTCAAGTACCCCGTCGTTTCCCACCCTGTTTTGACTCGTGTTGTCATGAGGGTTTTATTTACAATTTTCCCTGACAGAGTAGTTTGGACTGAATCCTAAACTCGGGGTCATAAGTTTTAAACAAATAAAGGAGTACAAATTCATCGACAATTATCATTTTGTGTATTAGATAAATAAGTGAAATCTTTTTGTGGTGATCCATTTTACTTGTCTGAAAGTACTTGATTCTCTTTCTTGATAATTCACCAAAATTCTGAATGTCCCAGAGGTCTTTGTTATTTTACTCCACCCCCCCCCGCTGATTAACTTCAATCCTTTGCTACCATTAAAACTTTTACAGACCTGAAAATTTGTATCCTTTACGTGTATATAATACTTTCAATTAAAAAATTTCACATAATATGAGTTGTCTTGATAAGAATTTTTGAAACTTTGAATAGGAAAGTATATTTTAAACTACACGATTAATTATACAGGAATACCTTAAAATTCAGTGGATCTCTAATCTCCAATAAACAAAGGAGACTTATTATTTTATATAATATGAGAGAAGACACCGTAAAATAAATACTCTTATACTACAGGTATTCACTTATTAAAGTGTGTTGCTTACCAGTCCAAGTTACTAAGTCGATACCAGAGATCCTAGTACCCTGACGTACTCTAAGATTACATTGTATTCAAGAGAGACCCCGAGTAAGAGGAAAATAATTTTACCTATTGTTCACGAATATAAATTTATATGTACCGTCCCTGATATACCCCGAAGGGACTACCGAGTCGTTCATTCCTTAGACGAACGTCACGTCCTCTGAGCCCAAACTAGGATCCAACCCTTCTAGGGGACTTTCTCCGTTACCGTTGGGTGAGGTCCTAAGAACGGATCTTTTAAAATCTTTTAAAGTACCTATCTCCTCGGACCGTCCGATGTGAGGTACCCCAGTATGTCTGGAGATGTTTACGTTGAATCATCATTATAAAAAAGAGTGTTTATTGTATCTTTCTTTTGTAAATTTAAAATGTCAGTAAGTCTTTTTTTTGATTCAGTCTTTATCATATTGTTTCTTTCGTGATACCTAAGTGTAAGGTGTGGTCTTTTTCTCGTTAATTCGTCCATGAAATTAAAGGGATTCGGACGATCACCTAATGTAGATGAAGTCTTTATTCCATTTGTATCGAGTTACCTCAGAAAGAATAAGTCTTCGTGAAAAGTCCGTTGTCTAAGACTTTAGAAAAGACTTGTCGCACGAGGAGTCAATTATAAGTGGACGGACCGATGGTCGACTTTTCTCTCCACTGAGTTCAAAATTTGGTTAAAAAGGATAACTAAATTAACTTGTTCTCGTGTAGTTTCTCTACACAGAAGATAAAGACGAAAAGTTAAACTGGGGTACATTTTGAGAGAAAACGCACTCATAATTTAATACCCTTACCTAATTCACTCGTAAAAACGTCCTGCGGTTACGTCTTCAAGTCAGACCCCAAGGAGGTGGAGTGTACCTACTCCTGGACTACCAAACCACCAAAAGAGGTGACTCTTTCAGTTTCGATGAGTTTGGATAGAAAATTAAATGACACCTTTTATTGAATTATCGTACTTAGTTTCGGTGACCTGATTTCCTCTATATGTGAATTTCTATTGTTCTTACCCTGAAGGGACCACCATGTCACCTATTCTTGGACGGACGGTTGTGTCCACTGAGCTCAAGATAGGGACCAGACCCTTCTAAGGTGTACGGAACCTCGTTGGTTTCGGGTGCTTGGTGTTAATGACTCGGGTGTGAGATCCCGGACATTCGTTGTTGATGACTCGGACGCCCGGGGTTGATACTTCGGCGGCCGGCCTCTCGGAGACTCTAGGTTGACGACTCGGACCCACGACGTTGAGGACTTCGGGTACGTGGTATCTCGGACACGAGGCGTTGTTCTCTACGATGACGTTACTCTTCGGGGACGAGTGGTGTTGATCTCTTTCGGTACACGTGGTCGGTTTTGTTTATTTCTTAAATATATATATATATATATATATATATACATTTCTTACCTGACTACCTATCTGTTTACTAATTCGTTTATATCGTTTTACCCATAAAACCTTAGATCTACCACCCGTATACACACGATTCATATGTTACCAAAGTTCAAAAGGTCTACAAACTTTTAAAAGTATTGTTACGACCTCCTTTTAATAAGTTTTAATTTTAGTGGCACTTCCTCTGTCGTCCGGGGTACCCTTTTTGGAGTCAGACCTTCCCTTCTGACCAAGAGTCGGATTGGGGTCCTTGAGTGTTTCAAATTCTGACCTTTCCTGGAACCCTTAGGAGGTCTTGTTCATTTTATGTACCAAAACTCAGACACTTTTTACTCTTTTTATCCTCGTATTGTAAAGGTTCCTTTGATTTTTGAAAAAAAAGAGAGTCTCTCACATACAGAGACGGAAAGACCAAGTTTTATAGGAAATAAAGTGTTTTCCAATCATATCATCTATTCTTTAAACCGAAAAATACAGGAGTGAATCGTCAGTTTAGACCAGTGGGGACTAAAGACTAGTTACAGGAGTAGAGGGCAGAACTGGAAGTCGTTCTTAGGGGGATGGGAACTACGAAGGAGAGTCATTAAAAGGTAGGTGACTGGAGTAACGAGGTAAGAAACCAATATTTAAAGGTCGACAGAAATGACATGACCCTCAAGTTAGAATAGAGAGAGGGGTAATGTTACAGGGATGACGGTTGTCAGAACTTATTTAAGAAAGAATGGTAAAATTCACGGTCCTATTAAAGAAGGAACTAGTATGGAAACATATCCATACATATATCCAGAACCCTGGAAGTCCGTGTCTCTTGAACCGTGGATTAGTATTATGAACGACTTTCCTTTTTAAACGAAGGGATCACACTGGAATTACGAGGTTTATGACTCCAAACTTTAAAGGGTCTTCGTAATTCTGCAAGTTTTGTTTTGTTTGTTGAAGTGAGTGAGGGGTCAAAAGCAGAGAATATTAGAATTATGTACTAAAGTAAAGTTGAATTAAAGTTTCTTATTGAGATTTCCCCTTTTCTGATACGGTATTTGAAGAGAAGTCCTACTACTGATACAGTATTAATACCTGGGTCGTATCCTTACGTTACTAAAATAACTGAGCTACTCTTTTTATTTCCTTCGTCGACTTACAATAAATAAAGGACTCCCTTTTAGAGTATTTAAGTTCCCTTTTTAATAGTCAGTAGACAATTTTAATCCGTTTAGTCTCTTTTAGTATTTCTGTGAATTAAGAATTTAATTGAATAAAAAATTTACAAAATTAATTCTTTTGTTAAGGTAAATGTTAACGTAGTTTTTTTATGGATTCTTATTTAAATTGATGTCTACACCTTCTGGGTATATGATTCTTGATATTCTGTGATTTTTTGATTCAACTTCTTTTATGTTCAACTACTTTTCTATAAGATATTCAACTTTCTTAAAACAATTTTACAGGTGTGATGGGTTTCGTTAGATGTCTAAGTTACGTTAAGGATATTTTTAATGTTGCCGTAGAAAGTGTCTTTATCTTGTTTGGTAGGATTTTAAACATGCCTTGGTGTTTTCTGGAGTTTATTGGTTCTTTAGAACTTGTTCGTGTCTTGACCTCCGTAGTGTGAAGGTTTAAATTTTGATTCCACTGTCATTGTGTTTGTGATCCCATAACCGTACTTTTGTCTGTGTGTCTAGTTACCTTGTCTCACCTCTCAGGTCTTTGTCTGAGTGTTGAGATACCAATTAATCAAATCCTGTTTTGTTGGTTCTTATACGGTACCCCTTTCCAGTCGGAGAAGTCATTGACCAGAACCCCCTTTACCTGTTGTGTCCACTTTCTTTTTCCAATGATAGAATGTAGTATATACTTAATTGTATTCTACCCAATTTCTGAACTTACATTCTTAACTTTTAAGGATCTTCTTTTGTATCCGTGATTAGAGGAACTGTGACTAGAACCATTACTAAAAAAACCTAAACTGTGGTTTTCGCTTTCATTGTTTTCATTTTTATTTGTTTTGTCCGATGTAGTTTGAGTTTCGAAGACGTGTTGTTTCCTTCGGTAATCATTCTATTTTTTAGATAACTTACCCTCTTTTATAAACGTTTAGTATATAGACTTTTCCTCAAAGATAGGTTTTATATATTTCTTGAGTATGTTGAGTTATCGTTTTGTTTTGTTTTTTGGGGGGTTTAGGAGTTAAAAATTTTGTTCGTCTTCTATGTAAAACGGTTTCTATATGTGTACCGGTTGTCCAGGTACTCGTTTACAAGTCATAGTGAGTAGTACTCACTTTGCGTTCAGTTCTGGTGTTATTTTATGGTAGAGTGCGGAGACTCCTACCGATAATGGTTTTTTTTACTCTTTATTGTTCACGACTATTACTACACCTTTTTTCCCCTGCAAACACGTGATAAGTACCCTTCCATTTAATAGCTTTGGTTACACCTTTTGTTATCTCTCCAGAGAGTTTTTTAATTTTTATCTTGATAATATACTAGATCGTTGAAGTGAACATCCATAAATAGACTTCCTGTGTTTTACGATTGAGTTTTTCCATAGACGTAAAGGTTCCAGTAACGTGGTAATAAATATCGTCGGTTCTTTGTTGGATTCACAGTTGACTATCTACTTACTTATTTCTTTTATACTATATATATTTTCTATATATATAAAATTTTCCTTATAATCAGTATTTTTCTTCCTATAGGATGGTAAACGCTGTTGTACTTACCTGGAATCACGGAATATAATTTACCTTATTAAGTCTCTTTCTGTTTGTGGTATACTAGAGTGATTATGAATCTTAGAATCTTCTTTGTTGGTTTGAGTGTCTCTTGTCTGACTGCCGACGGTGTCTGTCCCGGACTTTACTTTCACCAAGTTTCACGTGTTTGAAGGTCAATATTTTATTCAGGACCCTTACATTACGTGTCGTACCACTGATATCAGTTATTGTAACATGACATATAAAATTTCGATGATTTTCAAACGTGAAGTTCTTTTTTTAACATAGACACTCAACCACTACCCACAACTGATAGAGTGTTACCGGCTTTGTTGCCCACTAGTACAGTGTCATGTACGTCCATGACTTAGTAATACAACATGTAAACTTCAGTCATATACAGTTAATATACAATTAAAAGATTTGACAGATCTTATTGTGTAAAAATCTTCAGTTAAGATAATACATCAGTCGAAATTTAATAGTCGGTTATAACTACATTGACCCGAAGGGGCCTCCGAGTGTGTCATTTCTCGGACGGACGTTACTCCCTCTGGGCCAAACTAGGGACCCAACCCTTTCTAGGGGACCTCCTCCCGTACCGTCAGTTGAAGTCATAAGAACGGACCTCTTACGGGTACGTGTCTCGTCTGAACTCCCGATACCGGGTACCCCAGTGTTTCTCGTCCTGTACTGACTGGGTGATGCGTATCGTGTGACTACATTGACATTGTTCCTTCGTGACACGCCACCTCGTTTTAGTCTCTACTACAGATAGATTGACCCCGACTTTGTGTCCTGTTTGTGTTATAGAGTGTTCTTAATTTAGAAGACAGACCTCGTAATGATCAGTAACTACTTCACCTCGGTAAAAAGATTCTTTTCCTTATCGGGTCCTCGAGGTGGGGTCTCCCTTACTGAAGTAATATTAGACTTTTTACCTTCTCTCGAATCGGTGGACGAAATTTCATCCTTTAATTGTGAAAGACGTCCAATCACCTTTCCATCCACTTTATAAAATCTGATGAAACGTGACCAGAAGTCTTTTGACGATTCCTCTCGAGACAATTCACTTAGAGGAGGGGGCGTTTATCATGTGGAGTAAGTAAAGGGGGGGAATAGGTTGTTCTTCATCTCTTGGAGTTCAAAGAAGTCAATGTTCAGTTTCTCCTTCAAGGGTCCCTCCTCGAGACGATGGTCCATATTCTCCCCACCCACATCACCTCCAGTCTTCCCTTTTTGTTTCCGGTCCCCTAAAGACTCGAAGCCCCGGTCCCTCTTTATCGCCAAAGAGACAGTAGTGGTGATGTGTCGGTTGATTACAGTAAATATACATTAACGATTAATCCCGGTCACTGCATCCTCTACCTTGTCGGATGTCTAAGGTTTGATTTAGGTTTATAAACACCCGACAAACGACCTAAATTTATTCCAATAAAGTAATTGTAAAAGTGATGGAAGTACTCTGTTTTTCTTGAACATATTACATGTACATTGTCTTCGAGAGTTTCATCGAAAGAAATTTATGGGTACAGACCCCGTCAAAACATTCTTTTTATTAACCCCTTTTTAACGTATCAATGTCGATATTAGATTCATTTTACTACGATATTGATACTAAATAAGAAGGACATGTTCGTCTCTTTGGATAGCGACTATTTTGAACTTATACTACCAAAGTATCTCGTGACGTGTAAGAGACCGCAATAGATGACGACATCAAAATCCGTGTTTGAGGTGTAAGTGAACCTAGAGATACAGGTTGACTGGTAGTCACCCTTTCTCCGACCCGTTTGTCTAGTTTCCCTTCCTTTCAGTTTTTCGTCAGGATTGGGTAATTTTGTACCTTGGGTAAAGGTGCACGAACATCGTGAACCCATCATAAATTTGAATACCTCTTTCTTTCCGTCGTCGACGGGATACTCCAGAGACCCAGTATGGTAACGAAGGGCACCAAGAGAGGCTCGACCAGATTGTCCGATTCAGGCATTAAATTATGGTTTGATTTTTTATTTTGAACGATTAGGTACAAAAGCATTTCTAAAATTCAGCCACCAATAACAGACATTGACATTACAAAATCTCGGATCGTCTGTCGGGACTTTGTTTACCGATTTGAAAAGTTGGTGTTATCCTCCGAAAGACTCCTCGGTCCTTTAAGGTACATCGTGTTACGGTTATTTATGACTTATTTTCTCCCAAAAGACAAAGGTCTAGGAGTTTAGAATGTCCCCAGTGTATCCGATTAAGCGATCAAGATATTGGATTTCTCCCCGAAGGAACCACCGAGTCGTCATTTCTTAGACGGACGGTACGTCCTTTACGTCCATGTCAGGGACCCAACCCTTCTAGGGGACCTCTTCCTTTACCGTTGAGTGAGGTGATAAGAACGGACCCTTTAGGGTTCCTGTCTCCTCAAACCACCCGATGTCAGGTACCCCGAAGTACTTCAACGTGTGTTGAATCGCTGATTTGTTGTCGTATTGGATATCTCGTTGAGGAGAACTTTTCCTAATTATCATTTGACGTTTTTTGATCTGGTAAAGAAAATAATAAAAAGATGGTATGTTTTCAAGTTGTGATCTCAAGTTGAGAGGAGATTGAGGAGTCAATGGTGCACTACAGTTAAGGAGGAGGAGTCCTTCCGAATGTTTCATCGAGTGAAAGATCTTTCCATTCGTTTGGTGGACACTAAGTCCGACGCTGAGTGTGGGGAGACTAGGGGTGAGACTCGTTAGAAGAATGGTTAAGAGAGAGAGACCATGGAAGATTTTGTTTCTATTAGGGAGGAAAGTCATCTAGGAGTCGTCATAATGACCGTCGGTGGAGACTGGTATTGGTGTCAAGGATGAACAGAAAGAGAGGGGAAGAGATAAAGTTGGTAAAACTAGTAAGCCCTACATAACAGCGTCCTCCTGTTTCATGTTAAGTTCCAAACTCCTTCATCAAGCAGTGTTCCCTTCACCGTTCTGTTACAGTCACCAATTAGGCCCTATGCCTACCTACACGGTATCACATTGTGTGACCTCCCTCCATCAAACCCTAAGGAACCACCGAGTCTACCAATTCTTAGACGGACGTTACGTCCTCTGGACCCAATCTAAAGACCCAACCCTTCTAGGGGACCTCTTCCCTTACCGTTAGGTGAGGTCATAGAAACGGACCTTTTAAGGTACCTGTCTCCTTAGACCACCCGATGTCAGGGACCTCGTCCCTCCATCAAACCATAATACCCGAGACGTCAGTTTGGCGGATTCACGTTTATGTCCGAGACAATTCCACCATTCTGAGACCTGTTCGACGAATTGGTAAGTCACACAGACATAGGAATAGATATTCTGCGTTTACAATCATGGATGGAGTGTCCTAACAACACTCTTAGTTTCCTATACTATGTTTGGACCTTTGTCATGTTCGTGATTTGTCATTCGTAATACGATCAATGAAAACTTACATATCATGCAAGAAAACTTTACATATCATACGTAAGTAAAGTACTTACATATGTATGATATGTAAAGTTTTTTTACTCCATTAAGATATAATAAAAGAACCTTATTTCAGGTACTGTATCAGAAAACACTTTGATGTCTTATTGTACGAATCGAACTCAGATAAACTCTTTCCTTTTTCTCCTCGTCCTATAAATAAATATCCACAGAGGTTAATTCAGATGTTTCCGTCCATGGTGATGAGTTTGTGTCTTAACAGACCCATCTACCGCCACCCCCCCAGCGAATGTAGACATATGTCCAGAAACGAACTTAAGTGTTCATATATAATTAAAGTATTGATCGAAATTTTTGATTTGTAAAATGCCACCGGAAAGATTGGAAGGTTAACTTGGAGGGAATACAAGAATCAGTTCCTTTTCTAATCGAAGAAACTCTATTCCTTTGACTCCGGGTCCATCCTCCTCCATGTTGAGGAGGGTGCCCAGAGTAAAGTCTAGGGATCAGACATATCGGGAAACGTGTAGTAGACGAACGGTGTCAAAAGTTTGACTAGCAAAAAAAGGGGGAAGGGAAAGGAAGAACGATAGACTCCATGAGGAAATTGACACAAGTTCATCGAAGGTGTAACACAAAATTGTAGAAAGAAGGATTGAGAGTATTGAAAGAGTGGTGAACGGACGAATAGAGAGACGGGAAGTCTGGATTCACGGTACCGAGACCACTTGGGTGGCCTCACTGTTACCCAGGGATGGGTAAGACTGTCCGTGTCTCGGGGAAAATGTCTTGAGATCTTGTTTGAAACGAGGCTCGACTAAAAACGGAACGTTTTCAGGTTTACTAGAAGGTTCGTTCTACCTCCCATACCGCCTCAGGCTCCACCATAAAATCAGTCCTTTATCATGAACGACGAAACCTTCCGTGAAAAGTTGGTGTGTTCACAAAAGCGAAATCAAAAGAGGACTTTCCATGTTATTATAAAACATGGAGGGAGTGGGGTTGCGAGAGATGGTGCGGACGGAAAATAATACGCAATTAAAAAAAATAACAAAATCGTGAGTAGTGAGAATGGACAAATTATAAAAAGTGGGAGATCAGTGTATGGCGGTAAATACGTATAAAAAATAAAGTCGTGCACCCCTTTGTTGACATACTACTTTCCCCTTTCTTTTGTCTTAAGCCTCAAGAGCCTTCTCGCAGAACGTTTGACAGTGGGGCCTTGGGCCTCGTAGTCCCTAGTACGGACGAGCCCCGATAGGCCCGGTGGTCTTGTCCCAGTCGTAGTTTCGCGGGCCGAAGCCCGCTCGGCTAACCACGGGCCTACTTGGTTAGTTGCCCGCTCCGACACGTGGCCGCCCCCTCCCGGTTCTAATATCTCGCCCACCTCAATTTCCTTTTCCCCGTCCACACGGTCCGTTCCAAAGCGCACGTGAAAACGTGGGTGGCTCAGTAATAATTAGGGCTTTGAGACCAGAGGATTTAAGATGGAAGGCTTAAAGGGTCAAAATACTGCGACATATCCCCTTTATTTGTCAGGTACAGGATGGTAAGTATTCTGCGAGTTACCTTGTCGACATCTCAACCCCCACCCCTCCGATAATCTTAGGACGGAGAGAGGAAAGGGTCAAGGTGAGGTCCAGTAGTTGCATTGAGTCAGCCAAGAACTTTATCATTTAGTGAGTTGGAGAGTGAATTAGCGGTTTCGACTAATGGTTTTACGATAGTAATCTGTGGACCTTCTTCGACGGGGGAGGGGTTCCTGACCCCCTTTGTCATAACCGTCAGTGATTTCCGTGTCCCAAAAGGGTGGGTGTTTTTCTCTTCGGTTCCTCGAGAATCCGATTTCAGACTCTTTGTCTCTGGAAGACTCGACACGTTGGGTCGCGGCCTGGCGCCGGCGGCCCTGTTGGCGGGGGTTTCGGGGTTGGGGCTCGCGTCGCTGTGAAAGAGGTTCGAGATGGGGTGTTTGAAGTGCGCCTCCGTGTTTCTAAACCCCCCTACCCGCGTGTCTGTGGTCTAAAGGGACGACACAAAGTTTGAAGTCGTCCCGACAAGGTGTGTGAAAGAAGGTTCACTGTGTCGGGAGTCTAAGTGTCGCCGCAGGTCGGAATCGAAAGGGTGCCAGGTCGCGACGGTGGGTGGTGGGTAGATGGTGGGTTTGGGCCCGACCTCTGCGGCGCAGGAACCCCGACCCCCTCTTCCGTCCTTTTCTCTCCTTACCGGTCGTATTCAATTCTCCACGGGAGGCGCCGGACCTGCGGCCGTCGGTCGCCTCTCGGGACCCCGGTTCCTTGCTCCTCTCTCCTCTCGACCTTGGCACGCCCCTTCCCGGCGCCTCTCTTCCGCGCGGCGGCCACAGCGACGTGAGTGAGACGCATCGGTCACCGGGTCCCGTCGGCGGCCCAGAGGAACTCCTACTCCTATCCTGCCCGCTACACCAGCCGCGACGTGAGGTGGAGCAGGACTCTGTCGGGGTCCTTGAGCCCAGCGGGCATCCCCTTCGCGTCCCCGTCCAGGCTCGGAGGCGTCGGCGGCGACGGCACGAGCCTCGGACTCGACGGTCGGTACTACGGCGGGTACTTTAACCGGTGCCGTCTAAAGTGAGCTCACTCGTATAATGAGGCCGCGGGCCGTCGTCGTCACGGTCGTCCCCAGCCGCCGCCGCCGCCACCGCCCCCGGCCCGCTCCGCGTCGCGCCCCGTACGTCCGACGCCGCCCGCGGCCCGCGTGCCCGTCGGCCCGGCGCCCCGCGCGGCGCGCCGAGGGCCTCGGATTACGACGTCCCCCGGCTCGGGGCCGGAGGGCGCGAGGCACGGCGGCGGCGGAGGGGGGTGATGTGAAGGCGTTGGCTCGCCGTACCTCACCCGGGGGCCGGGTCGGCCCCCTCTGCGGCTCGCGAGGCCCTCGTCGACGCGCCGACGTCGAACGTCGTCCAGGCAAGGGACGGGCGTCGCGAGCTGAGGACGCACTCGCCTTGACTCGGGTGGGTCGCTCGGGCGCCTCGGCCGCGCCGACGACGGTGCCGATGGCGGCGGCAGCTCAGTACACTATTAGGGCGACGTTCCCGAGGTCGCCGACGGCCCCGGCACCGAGTCGGGGAGGGGACGGCCGGGCTCGCTCCGAGCGTGGGCCTGGCACTGGAGGACACCCTCCCCCGCGGTCCGGGGCAGCCATGGACCGCCTCCCCTACCCCCCGCGACACTCGGCCACCGACGTGTCCACAGTCCCCTCCAGTGTACCTCGGCCCGGCGGCCCTTTTCGGTCAACTCCTTAGGTGAGCGCCTCCTTCCGACGGATGCGAAAGTTTTTCCCTTTGAAGCCTGCGACCTCCCCTTTTCCATCTGTGCATCTTAGGGCTACCCCGACGAGGTCCATGACCTCACCTCTTCTCCTCGTGGACCACACTCTCTGAATCCTCTTTTTCGTTGTTGGGAGTCACCAACGTGTTTTTAGTAAATTTCAAAAAGGGCTCCGTAAAGATTTTAATGAAAAGAAAAAGAAAGTCATGGTGGTGTGCGTAGTAATAGACGCCTCGTCTGGGACAAAGTTTGGTCTCATTCCAACTACCGGTTCTTTTGTTTTCTCGAGATTCTTTAGTCTTCGTTCGTGATAAAATGGATAATCAATTAACACATTATCCAAATATGTACGTGTAAAAGGAAGTTGTATGGTTGTTTTGGCCTCATAGAAAAGTTTCGACTGGGACAAATGATAACTATGTGAATTACGTCCGAAAAGAAATAAGTTTTGTAACAATATTTTAATTCGCGTGTAATTTTACCTTCTTTAAAAAATTTTTCGTTGAGTTTACGGTTTCATTTTTACTTAATTACAGACCTTGGTATTGTAAAACACCATTAGAACATAATTTTGTTTTACAAACACTTCTTAGCTATTTACACGAAGTAGTCCCCCATTGCAAACAATTTACAACCGAATTCCAAAAAAAAAGACGTTCTCTCGACACAGGACAAGTACAAATGAATAAGACAAAGGACAAGGATACAAATGGATGGTACATTAAACGGTTCTAAGACACAATGAACACCTCCATGTGTGACTTTCAGAGTGAACCTTTAGCCCTTCCTTATGTCCGGAAAAGAGTCATTCACCCCTGACCCCTTTCCCGTCGGGTCCAAAACCTCCCATTCTTTTAAGAAACTTGTCTTTAATCGTAGGACCGAAAATCCCCTCCTGATTCATTTGAAGTGACTAAGGGAAATAAGTCATAGATATGAAAAATTCCGTTAAAGAGGAAACCGAGAAAGTACTTATCCATGAAGCCAAATGATATATGGTTTACTAATACATTTTTTGTTGTAAGTTGGAAAGTCACTTATAGTACGGACAGTTACTTAAGAACTTAAGAAAAGACTCCATCGAGTTGACCATTTCTTAAGGGGACGTTACATCCTCTGGGGTCAAACTAAGGACCCGGTCTTTCTAGGTGACCTCTTCCCTGTCCGATGGGTGAGGTCATAAGACCGGACCTCTTAAGGTACTTGACATATCAGGTACCCCAGGGTCTCTCAGTCTGTACTAACTCACTGAAAGTCTTGTCTTTACATCAAAAAATAGAACCGGGAGAAAGGGATTAAAATTTTAACCCTCGTCTTGACTTTTTATACGTTTTCGATTTCTTGGTAGGGGAAGGGAGTTTCAGAAGAGTTAGAAACGAAACAAGTAACATTTGACGAAGATTTACTCTTTATAGTTACATCACTAATTTGTAGGTTGGTTGATAATTATGGACGAGGTCGTAGGTAACTCAATATCTTTGAATCTTAGAGGAACAGTTCAAGAACATCTTGTTACTGGAAAATTGTTGGATGATACCTATCAAGGACGAAGGGTCCACCGAGTCACCATTTCTTAGGTAGACGGTTTGTCCTCTACGTCCAAACTAGGGAACCGACCTTTCTAGGGAACCTCTTCCTTTACCGTTGTGTGAAGTCATAAGAGTGAACCTTTTAAGATACCTGTCTCCTCGGACCGTCCGACGTGTGGTGACCAACGTTTCTCAGTCTGTACTGACTCGTTGGTTTGTCGTCGATGTTGTATCTATGAAGTCATTGTCTAGAGACAACTCTACTTAAATGATAAAAGAAGGGAAGTAAAGTGGAATCCCGTTTCGAAATGATCTCCGAAATGAAATGGATTCCGAAATGAAGTCAAGCCAAGCCAAGTCAAGTCAGCGAGTCAGCACAGGTTGAGAAACGTAGGGCTACTTAACGTCGTACGGTCCGGAGGGACAGGTCGTGGTTGAGGGTCTCAAGTGAGTCTGAGTTCAGGTAGCTCAGTCACTACGGTAGGTCGGTAGAGGAGGAGACAGCAGGGGAAGAGGAGGTCGAGGGTTAGGGCGGGTCGTAGTCTCAGAAAAGGTCACTCAGTTGAGAAGCGTACTCCACCGGTTTCCTGACCTCAAAGTCGAAATCGTAGTAAGGAAGGTTTCTTTAGGGTCCCGACTAGAGGAAGTCTTACCTGACCAACCTAGAGGAACGTCAGGTTCCCTGAGAGTTCTCAGAAGAGGTTGTGGTGTCAAGTTTTCGTAGTTAAGAAGCTTCGGAAGAAGTGTCAAGTTGAGAGTGTAGGTATGTACTGGTGTCCTTTTTGGTATCGGAACTGATCTACCTGGAATCAACCGTTTCATTACAGAGACGAAAACTTATATGATAGATCCAACCAGTATTGAAAAGAAGGTTCCTCATTCCCAGAAAATTAAAGTACCGACGTTAGTGGTGGACGTCAGTAAAACCTCGGGTTTTTTTATTTCAGACTGTGACAAAGGTGACAAAGGGGTAGACAGAGGATACTTCACTACCCTGGTCTACGGTACTAGAAACAAAAGACTTACAACTCTAAATTCGGTTGAAAAAGTGAGGAGAAAGTGAAAGTAGTTCTCTGAAAAATCAAGGAGAAGTGAAAGACGGTATCCATAAATGACCTTTTTCCTAAATAAAAAGTTAAATTTTCATCATGGGTTAGTACCAGTTATTTATCTCAGGTTATCATGTCTTGACATTTGTTTTTTTCATTTTCTGGTTTAGTAAAGGGATCCCCTACTGGTGACAATTATAAAAGACATCCGAAAAAACAGTTCATCCTATAAATAGTATTAATTTAAACCATTACAACCGGTATAAACACTTGGTTGTAAAACATTCTAATAAAATACAAAGAGACATTAGACCAATAATAGACAGTACCGTTTCACGACAGTATAGAAATACGTGTCGTTTGAAACAAGACGATTGGTGTCCGTTTTGTCCTTAGGATACGGACAAGAGGAAACTTAAAGAAACAATACACGAGTGTCGGTTGATTAATTAGTTGATAGAATAGAAATATGGGTGGAGATTCTAGTCACAGGGTAGGATCCCAAAAAGTCTCTTTATAAAGGGTACATTAAATGAGGGGTCAATACAGTGAGTACTTCTAGTCACGAAATCGATTCGCTATTTAACAGTAATTTCACCCTCATCAGTAACGAAAATCCCTTCGGGGACTTTTTCATGGAAAGTATGGATAATGTCTACGTTTAAACACGAAGGTCGAAATCTTCATCAATAAATAAGGGATTTAGTTTACCGTATCATTAGTTACCCAAACAATATGGGACACGCATACGAGGTGAGTAGTTTTTCATAGGAAGTAAACAGAGAGAACAATAAGAGAAAAAGGGACTTTTAATACTCAAACTTCGGAAATCATCTTATAAGTAAATGTCCTATCTATGTATCTGGAATATAAACCTACAAGAAACACATTTGTATTAGAGTAAAGATCCGGATACTATAATATAAAAACTGATAAGTTACTGAAACGATCGTTGTTCTGATAAAAGTTCTCTTTTGTTTTTTCCAGACCTACTACAGAAGTCAGTTTTGTAGTTCCTTTGGGGGGTTGGGATCTATAATTAATTAATGTTTTTCTTTTCGTTACTGAACGTTACTTTGTTTGTTTGTTTGTTTTTGGACCGTCAGTAGTGGATTTTGTTCACTGGTGCCAATTGTAGGACACTTCTTCACTTCAACGAGTCAACACAGGCTGAGATACGCTGGGGCACCTGACATCGGGCGCTCCGAGGAGACAGGTACCCTAAGAGGTCCGTTCTTATGACCTCACCCAATGGTAAAGGAAGAGGTCCCCTAGAAGGGCTGAGTCCCTAGTTTGGGTCCAAAGGGCGTGACCTCCGTCTGCGAAATTGGAGACTCGGTGGTCCTTTCGGGTAGGACATGGACGACTGTAAAGTGCTACTTTGATTGTGTAGTGAAGGGTTTAGGAATTGGAGACATATCAGTACTCCTTTGTACTCAGTTTGGGTTCGGTTTCCAGAAGATGTTTTTAAGGACTGGTCTATAGAAGTTTCACAGCTCCACCTTCCATGTTTGATAACCCATATTTTATCCGATGTTCCTACATAAACTTTTGTACACCTGATTTCAGTTATAAAACATTACACACACACACACACTATCAACGAGTCAGTACAGACTGAGAAACGTTGGGGTACCTAACGTCGGACGGACCAAGGAGGCAGGTACCCTAAAGGGTCCGTCCTTATGACCTCACCCAACGGTAAGGGAAGAGGTCCCCTAGAAAGACTGGGTCCCTAAATTGGGTCCAGAGGACGTGACGTCCACCTGAAAAATGGTAGACTCGGTGTGCTCATTATGATATACATGTGCCTCACATTAGAAATTATATTTTAACAAAAAATTCACAGGTTAAAGACATTCAGTTCCGTTTGGACTCCTTGACAATCTGACCCCTATATTCCTCTTGTTGGACGATGTTGCCATATACTTGCAATTAAAGAATCAAAACTGCAGTTGTAATCCCCTTTTGACCCACTTCCCATGTATCCTTGTCTTTAAAATTTTCATTTCTCTAAACCCAAAGTTCATCTTTCGAGTAAACGTTCTGTCCGGTGTTCTTCCTACTTTCACTTTCAGAGGGTCAGCGCAGACTAAGAGACGCTGGGGTACCTGATATACCAGGTACCTTAAGAGATCCGGTCCTTATGACCTCACTCATCGGAAAAGGAAGAGGTCTCCTAGAAAGGTTGAGTCCCTAGTTTGGGTCCAGAGTGTGTAACGTCCACCTAAGAAACGGTCCACTCAGTGTTCCCTTCGGATTCTTATGACCTCACCCATCGGATAGGGAAGAGCTTCTTCCTACTTATTACGGTAAGGTCCTGAGTCGGGAGAGTTGTCGTCGTCCACGAATGGAGGAGTTTAAAATAGACCGTCAAATAGGTACAGAAGAGAAATCTGTCACTTTAGGATATCCCACTTTTGTAAGAATGAGTAGAAACATAAAGGTCGTGAATCGGATTACGGATCGTTCAATTTGCCGAGTCAACCATTTAATTAAGAAAAAAAGAAAAAACCGGTACGGTGCCGCATACCCCTAGAATCAAGGGGTTGGTCTCTGACTTGGATACGGGGACGTCACCTTCGTACCACAGGATTCGTGACCTGACAGTCTCTTAAGGGTCATTGAATTAAGAAAAAAAAAAAAAATTAGGTAAGACCTCATCTTACATTGAAAAAACTTACCGGTTTTGACAATATAAATATGGGAGACAAAAGAATTTCAAGAAAGAGTTCAATAGGGAATTCTAGTCACAATAGCCATTCGTCTTGAAGGAATTGGAGACCATAAACTATTCTATCAAGAATCGATTGAAGTCAGTTATAGGTCTAACCATTATTATACCTACCCTTAAGGGACCTCCAGGTCACCAATCTTAAGGTGTTAAGATGACATCCATGGTACTTATACTAGGGACCAACCCCTTGATTCTAGGACGTTCGACGGATCATATCGATTATTATTATTATCATTATTATTACCATTATAGTTCCGTACACCCAAAGACGAAGTGTCGTTTGAACATTGGACTACATATAGTTAGTCCTATATTATACTTTTATCAATAGTAATTGAACGAAAACGAAGTCTTTATGAACTCTAAGACCAAAGTGTACATCATTACATGACCGATCTTTAGAAACTGATCATTCTTCCTAAAATAAAGAAGTGTCATTTTTTTTTTGTTTGGGTGAAAATAAATATTTATTGTTAAAGGAATACTTGGTCCTCTAAATATCGATTAAAAACTTATGTCTCAATGTCGTAGAGTCGTTTAAAATGTAGGTAGTCATATCTACAAGAGATCTAATGCTTGTGGATTAAAGTCTTAGTGATCATGTAAGTTAGTTACCTAATGTAGACTGAAAAGGAGAATGAAAGGGTAACCGGTGAAAGATATCTGATAAGATAGGGTACGGGTGGAACAGGATGACTTTAGTGACGAAACTTTGACTATACCCTTAACATATTTGGACCTAGGAAGAGTGAATTAAGACCCAGGGTATTCTGGATGACATCTAATCTGTCACTTTATACGGTTAATATTCTTATGAATGTTTATTTTACCTTTATACATATATATTATATTTGTATTCATATATAAAATTTATACATATGTTATTTATCTATTTATATAAAATAATTATTTGTTTTTATAATATTATTTATTATATTTATATATCATATGCATATAATATGTATTCATATATTATATATAAATTATATATTACATGACGATTCCGATTCAATGAGGGTATCACAGGCTGAGACACTCTGGGGTATCTGACATCAGGTGGTCCAAGGAGACAGGTACCCTAAGAGGTCCCTTCTTATGACTTCGCCCAACGGCACGGGAGGAGGTCCCCTAGAAGGGGTGGGTTCCTAGTTTGGGTCAGAGGACACAGAAGACGTAACTGTCCACCCAAGAAATGGTGATCACGGTGGACCCTTCAGGTGAGACATGGAAACTACTGGGTGTTAAATTTGTGTGTATGTATATTAGATATTTTTTATAGGTGATACAACATATACACTTTGACTTTTCCTCAGGGGAATTTTGGTTCTAGAGAATAACTCAAATACTAATTAGAGAGATAAGTTTTGAAATAAGTAAACAAAGAGGGTAAACTGAAACTAGGACACGATTGTCTTGTGATTAGTTGGGCACCAGTCTACTGATTTCAATGAATTATATATTATTAATATAATTTACATGTTTATTAATAAATATTATTATATTGTGTTTATATCGTATATGTATTTATATATTGTAATAATGTTTATATTTTGTGTTTCATATATATAATATTTATATTTTATATATAGTATATTATATATTATTTTTCATTAAATTGTAAATTAATTATACATAAATTTCGTCCAGACATATTTTAATAAATAAAAATTGTATATATATTAAATATTTATTGTACCTTTTTTATTAGAAAGGTTAGAGTATCCCATCGAAACTTAGTCACTCTTTCATCAATATTTATACTATATTGATTATAACCGGGTCCCAATAGACAAGATAAATTTAGATAAAAAATATATCCCTGATCAAAAATTATAATTTTAAAATTTGGTAAGGGAGAAAAATTAATAAAAATGAATGCTGTTCTTTTCATCTTTATGACGTATCCTAATAAAACTATTAATTCACCTTTCGTACCTTTAAGGATAATAAAAAAGACTATGTCTCACCTACCAATTATTTATTTATTAGATTTAATGTCAAGACTGTCGTGGGACGGGACACTCTCTTCCTTTCAAATGTATACAACAACTGTTACGAGAAGATAGGATGTTCAATTTGTAACAAAGGTTACGACGACTAATTGTGACGACCGAATGATTACTCCTTTGACTTCGACCCCTTCCATTACTGAACAGATTTTGGTGTATCATTGTTTTATCCTGGGTCAGGGTAACACATGAAAGTGTAAGGTAGTTGACATTTCAAATGTAATGTTTTATAAAAGGGATGGAAAAGGTTTATTTCTAGACTATAAAGTCAATTAAATTCCTAAAACAATTAAAAGATACCTAAGTCTTTAAAGATTTAAAGAATCTTTGAAGTCTGATTCATGTTATCATGGTAAACATTTACCAAGGTTTAAGGTTTGTTTAATGAAAGATAAAAAAATCTATCTTGAATAAAGATTTAACCATCGACGGATCCAGTACGATTTCAACAAACTTTTAAGATTTGAGATAATATGATAAAAGATTTTTAAATATTTTAATGGTCAGACAAAGGTTCGGAACGATACAATTGTAGAGAGAGAAAATTTTTAGATAAATAATAGTAGACTCGGATATTAGATAGAGGTAATTGGGATATGGGTTCCCTCCTCCCCTGTTCAAATAAAGACCAAGTGGGATTGGTACTCTTATATCAGGAACGTTAAGTCAAGTCAGCGAGTCAGCACAGGCTGAGAAACGCTGGGGTACTTAACGCCGTGTGGTCCGGAGGGACAGGTAGTGGTTGAGGGCCTCAAGTGAGTCTGAGTGCAGGTAGCTCAGTCACTACGGTAGGTCGGTAGAGGAGGAGACAGCAGGAGAAGAGGAGGACGGGGGTTAGGGAGGGTCGTAGTCATAGTCTCAGAAAAGGTTAGTCAGTTGAGAAGCGTACTCCATCGGTTTCATGACCTCAAAGTCGAAATAGTAGTCAGGAAGGTTTCTTTAGGGTCCCGACTAGAAGAAGTCTTACCTGACCAACCTAGAGGAACGTCAGGTTCCCTGAGAGTTCTCAGAAGAGGTCGTGGTATCAAGTTTTCGTAGTTAAGAAACCACGAGTCGGAAGAAGTGTCAGGCTGAGAGTGTAGGTATGTACTGGTGACCTTTTTGGTATCGGAACTGATCTACCTGGAATCAACCGTTTCATTACAGAGACGAAAACTTATACGATAGATCCAACCAGTATTGAAAAGAAGGTTCCTCATTCGCGGAAAATTAAAGTACCGACGTCAGTGGTAGACGTCACTAAACCCTCGGGGGGTTTTATTTCAAACTGGCAAAGATGACACAGGGGTAGACAAAGGGTACCTCAGGAAATCCCAGGGGGGAAAAAATCAATCGATAAATAGAAACCGACACAACCCATAAGCAACGACGGACCCGAAAAGAGATCAACGTCACTGGTCTCCGATGGGATATCAACGTCACCGAAGAGAACGACGTCTCTTACCCGACGTCCCACTCGTCCGAAGTCATCAACGTGAGAACCCGAGACTTCGTGTCCGAGTCACCAACACCGTGTGTCCGAATCAACGAAGTGCCTTACGTCCTTAGAAGACCCTAGCCCCTGACTTAGACACAGAGGACGGAACCGTCCGTCTAAGAAATGGTGACTCGGTGGTCCCTTCGTGTCGTAGAGAAAAGTTTACACTAGACAAGCGGTAAAATTTTAAGGACGATACTCCTAATAAAAAAGTTCCGTTATTATCAGACTCAGTTCATCGGTTACTTCTAACAAATGAGTCACTTTTTCAATTGAAAATGAGACTCTTCCCGTACACCAAGTGTTTTTAAGTCTTCACTTCGTTGATTTCTGTCGAAAAATTCATTCTTGACGTTTGAGTTTAATGAAAAAAAAGGGAGTTTCCTAGTCAGAACAAGATACGGTGATATACGTTATCGATAAATCTGACAGAACTTTACGTCTTAATCAACGAAACAGGCAAACAGTAGTCAACATAAAAGTCAATTTCATCTCTCCGAAAGATACGAACAGACATTTATAAAAATCCTAGTCGAAAGGTTTTGGGTTCACCTGTCAGTGTTGTTTACAGTCTAAAATAACTTTTCGTTCCACTGGGTGGAGTTAATGGGACTAATAGGGAAGTATTACTTGTATAGGATGACAATACTTGAAAAGGGAATACAGATGAAGTCACTTAAATTTTTAATTAAATACCAGAGATAAAAGAAGATTAACGAAACTGACACCTTTTGACCGTATAATTTAAGATCTGGTCGTTGGTGTTCCTAGGGGATATTTGAACAATCCTTTCATTTAAGAGACCGAGGTAGGGTCGAGATAACTTAGTCTTGGATACCCCCACCATGGGTTGTTAGAGTAAATGGTTCGGTAAGTCCTCTAAGACTATCTTAGGTAGACTCTTTACGACCGTATACTCTTTATACACGACAAATAATATAAATTACCTGTCCGTCTGTGCCTTCACTCCCTTATATAGTTTAATTTTTTATTCCTCACCGGGTTCACGAAACTGAGATTTACCTATGTCTTGTTCGTGTCGGTACCTACTCGGAGTACTTGACCAAGACAAGTCTATGCCTACTTGACCGGGAAAGAAGACAAACCAAAGATACCCGAATGTAATCACATTTTAGGGTTCATGCAAAAGGTATCCGTCTAGACATTATTTGACCAAGACAAGTCTATACATACTTGACAGGGAAAGAAGACGAACCAAAGGTACCCGAATGCAATCACAGTTTGGGGTTCCTGTAGACGGTATCCGTCTAAACATTTAAAAAGTCGTATACCCTTTGACAACTCTTTCTTCATCCGAACTGGTGACGGACGATTAGTGAAGGGTCGGACCTAATGTGTTATACGTCAGACAGACACGTGTACGAAGACAGTACACCGTTTGTCCTTGGTTTTTTTTCATTATATATTTACGACGACAAATCAGTGATTCAACACAGACTGAGACGCTGAGGTACCTGACATCGAACGGTACGAGAAGACAGATACCCTAAAACGTTCGTTCTTACGACCTCACCCAACGGTAAAGAGAGAGGTCCCCCTAGAAGAGTTGGGTCTCTAACTTGGACGTAGAAAGGTCATTTATTTCGGGTTATTTATTTATATACACATATTTGTTTATGTAAATATACTTATATAAACGTATTTATTCTTGTAATATATTTATTTCCATAAATATATTTATTTATACATATTATATATAAAATTTTTTGGTAAAAACCATTACAAAATGATTTCATTGTTTCACTAGTAAAAATCTTTTTCGTTTTGTAAAAACCGGAAGGAAAATAAAAAACATTCTGAAACATAACAAAAAATCAAATTAACTCCCTTGGTCCTGTGATCTATATTAAAAAGTTTAGGACTCCCAAATATCCCAAAATTAGACTGAGTCTTAAGAGATGAACGTATAGAAGGTCCATAGAATTTTATTTGTATGTGTTTATCTTAAAGTACTGGTACTGAGACGAAAAGGAGGAGGACTTTGATACCAGAGTTAATTATAATCATAGGTGAATGGATTAGATCTCTAGACTCTCCATAGAAGGGTATAGTCAGACAGTTGGACAAAACATAGACGAAAGGTTTATGGACGGTTCGAATAGAAGGGGACTGATATCGTCTCGATGGTTAAAACGAGTCTAAGTGATACAGTATGAGTCTGAAGAGTCGTCAAAAGAACGACTCTTTCACTCTCGAGACGAGAAGTGCACCTCGATAGAAAGTGTGTTGTCACTTTTCCTCGAAAGATTTGTCTCGTGGACCACTACAATAAAGGAAGGTAAAATTTGAGAAGTCAACCGATAAATCAATTTTTGGTATTCGGAAGTACTAGACCAAGACTAATGGAAAGGTCTGTATCCAATTGGAACAGACACGATGTCTGAATAATTGACAGTGAAGTCTTACCCTACAGGAAAATGGGGTGGAAGAACAGACTTGTCCGATAAACGAAAACGGACTTTACGTCGTTCGGACAGAAGAGAAGGAGGGGGCTGTGGGCTACCGATTGAGGATTTAAAAAAAAAATTAGGGAGTGTAGAAAAGTCGTCGATTGTCGAAGAAAGACATATAAGGGTTTCGTGGAAATATATTGACATAGGTATTAATATCGTGTAGTGTAACACAATTTTAATAGACTAGGATATACATTCTGTCAACTTTTTTCCCCCGACAAAGAAAAAGAGAGGCTTAGATATCATAAATGTTGTGTAATATACATAATTTATGTCCAACTTTTTTATTTGTTGATACCGTTTCTCCTTTACCGTTGTTATTCACAGAGTGAATTTCTAGTTTAAACTCCCGAAATCATCATGAAAGATCACATTTTTTTCTATCTCTATTTTCCAAGTGTCTGGGTCCGGTCATGAAGGATCGTAGGATTAAAACCACGGGTCCCTAATGGTCTAAATCACATTTATAGGAGTCATATGTTCAGACTACTTTGGTATACAACTTTTCGTGAAATAAACTACGTGGACCTTTTGTTTTGACACGGGATTTAAACTTATTTTTACATAAAACTTACGAGAATATGAACTACGGAAACTATAAAGATAATTTAATACTTTTTTACATACATTTTTAGTTATTTATTTTTTTAGAGTTAATTTTATCTCAACCATCCGGTCTTCCACTTCGAAAGTGTAAGATACTACTATCGAGTCGGGTTCCTTTCTGAAGAAGAACCGACCGTTCTCAAGTCGGTTACTTTCCGACAGTGTTGAGTCGATTACCTTTCCGTGATATCAAGTCTTGAGAGTCAAGGAGGTCACCTAAGAAACAAATGATAACGGAAGGATTGAAGGAAAGGGGGAGAAATCTTCTCAAAAAAAGTAACTCCCTCTACCGACACTGTCCACCTTGCCACCGTTTCTCAGACAGACGGTCACGTCCTCTACGTTCTCTACACCCAACTAGGGTCCCAGCTCTTCTAGGGAACCTCATCCTTCACCGTGGGGTGAGGTTTTAAGAACGGACCTTTTAAGGTACCCGTCTCCTCGGACCGTCTCGTGTCAGTTACCCCGACGTTTCTCGGCCTGTGCTGACTCGGGAGACTCGTCACAGTATCGACATTTGGACCTAAACGTTAAGAAACGACTAGAACTTATTTTGGTAAAAAACCGTCTTCCTGATTGACCGTCAGATAAATAAAATCCATTTGTATTCTTTACGGACAATCACTTAAAAGTTAAACTTTAAGTCTTAGTTAAAATTAATTAGAACCAAAAGTACTTATGATGGGTAGTTACCAAAGACAGTATAAGTCGTTACAAAAGAAGGATCATGTATTAAGAAAAAGTAACAAAAAGATAACAAGTATTTTTACTATCTTTCTATAAAAGTCTTTAATGGTTGCAAACATTTTGTACTGTCAATTTGAGTTGAATCAAAATTTTTTTTTTTTTTTTGTGTTGATTGAACCCAATAGGATTTTACATCGTCCCATTGTTCAGGCTTCTCTGTATAATAGTTAATCTCGAACATACACAGTCTCGTGTACATTATAACACGAAAAAAGTAGTCGTTCCGAGTAGTCATAATCGATGACCTTGAAACATTTTATTAAGTCTTTACAAATAATAACTCTATAAGACCTTATTGTATGAATTTTACGGATGTCACACGGGTCGTGGATCATCCGTAAATTATTTACTATCGGTAATAAAGGTGGTTATCGAAGGACCCACTTTTCGTTAATCCTCGAACAAAAATCGGAGCTTTGAATACCTTTTTGACGGAGGAAGGCGAATTTTTCCTCTTATTCCGAATTTGGAGTTAATACGTTAGTTTCTACCTACGAGTAAAGAGGAAGAAAGACAGCACGTCTCCAATACGAATCTAAAGGTGTTCTTATGTTTTATGGTGAAAAGAAAAAGATATTTCCTTTTCTGTCGAAAATTCAGGAGACGACAACAAGAGTGATGGAAAGAACGAAAAGCGAACAGACAAAACGAAAAGTAAGACTTACGTAAGACGTAGTTTTAAACTTTTGTCTCAAGTATAATGTTACAGGGTCAAGGTGTAAAGTTAAGTCTTCAAGTGTAATGGAAAAGAAAAATGGGGGTAGAGTCAATAGGACTCTTCGGAGAACTTGTATCATTAATGGCGACAGAAAGAAGTAGAGTCAGGTACTCTCCACAAAAGACCTGTCTTTGAACCTCTCTGAAACATCTGAAAGCCCAGACTGAGGTCAGATACTTCGCTACCCTCTTTACCTGACGTTAGGGGAAAAATCCGAAGTCACAATTGAAGTGAAAAAAAAAGAAAAAACTTTCTAATATTAAGGGAGGAACTTGGTCTAAGCTCATTTTCATCTTTAAATAAGCAAGGTTTCCGTATACATTCGTCAAACCCCAATATACATTGAATCTAACGACTAAAAATAGAGAAACATATACAATAACCCTGAGTTTTGTAAATGAAATCGTAAAGTTTTTTTGGAAAAGTAAGCACGTTCTAGTCATGAACCGTTTTAGTGATAAGGAGTAAAATACGTCACATCTTTTTACTTCCCTAAAAACTTTTTTTTTAAACGGTTGTAAATGTCTAAAAAGCTTATTTGTTTGTGATTTATGACCTAGTAAATTCTCGGGAAAAGAGACATTAAAATTCCTTAAGAAATCTTTTCAGATGTAGATCCTGATACGGGTAACGAGGAGGAAAATATTTAAGAAAATATAAAAGGTAAAAAGTTCGTTCTGACTTGAAAAAGGGGTCACTAAAATCTCTGTTTGTCCACTCTAAGAGAAGAAGTTTTTAATGTAAGACTAATAAGAGACGTGCAAACTTATAACAAAAAGAGTGAGGTGAGGTAGGATCTCTATAAAACAGGTAAGAAAGGAAACAGGACACCCTATCCCATCCCAAAAAAGGAAATAAAGTTACAAAATAATAAGGTTGACGACAGGGCGGTGAAAGTCTCATCTTCGTAAAAAGAAACCTTTGTGTATAGACGAATAAACAAACAAAATCGAATCCCCAGACATTTTTTCTGAAGTGACGAATCAGTCGACGGGTTAAGGCCCCAATTTAAGGTCCTCCTACCGTCTGATATTATACGTCGGTAATTGAGAAGTGCCGATACGAGTTTCTTTCTCGTACTTGGCGTCATCGGACCGTTTTTGGGACACACCGTCTAGGCAAAAATATGTCTTTGCTTTCCGTAAACACCGAGAGTATACGGTAAAACGAACAGTCTTCGTTTTTTTTTTCAAACTCGTTTCCTCTATTATAGTGAGAGAATTTGTTTGTGACACAAGGAAAGTTAACCGATGGTGTTTGTAGTCGTTTCAGTCTTGTGGGACATCTCCTTAATAACCATACACATCAGATAACCATTGTTCCTTGTTTTGGATTAAAACTTAACATCTTGTAAACCGGTAGAATTTAACGTTTCTCGTTACGGATCTCTTGTGACCCAACAGAATAACTACAAAGGACAGTTATTGATCCAATTTATACATAGTCACAAAACCAGTTCATCTGTCACCACGGATAAAAAGAAAAAGAAAAGAAAAGCCGACACGACCCAGAATCAACGACGAGTGACCGAGAGAGATCAACGGCACTCGGGTCCGACGAGAAACTACACCCCGCCCCCGAAGAGTGACTCTACTGAATGGAACAACGCCTCGTGTCCGAGGTGCATGTACTCGAAGTCATCAACACCGAGAGTCCGAATCGACGGGACGACGGACACCCTAGAAGGGCCTGGTCTCTACCTCAGACACAGGGGACGTGGCCGTCCGTGTAAGAATTGGTGACCTGGTGGTCTCTTCAGGGGGATAAAAAGAAAATTCCTTTTTTACAATCCAATGAACCCTTTTACATCTTGACATTACCTCAGATTTCAACTTTCGTTTGTCTAGGGTCTAGGGTGGAAACGAAACCTCTTCCGGTCTTGGTTTTCAACACGTTCTTCGGTCCAAATGCAAGACACGGACGAGGGAGTACCACGGTGGAGATAGGGGTCTCTGGTAGACTTTATGAGAATTCTAGTCAGAAAGGGTCCGCAAACAGGAGAGCACCAAGGTACTAATGAGTCTGTAGAGAGAGATCAGAAGGAAGGAGAAAAGAGTCCAGGTCGAGAGACTCAGAATACGGGACTACCACTTAACCTAACAGTTTAGAGAAGAGAAGACTAGTCCTCTCTTTCAGTACTCGGTGGAAGAGGTCGGACTTTTATATATAGGTCACATATAAACTTGTTCTCACATGTCAACTAGTTGGTATAGAGTATCTAATAATAGTGTTACGTTAGAATATAGACAGAAGACGTTAATAACTTTTGACTAATTCCTATCTCCTCTCGATTAAAGGGGACTAGAAATAATTCTTTTTAATAATTTTTCAACCTTGTTTCCGTTCTCCTAAAAATGTAAAATAGACACAGTATAACGTCATAGTAGAGTCTCTCGATTGGTTCCTAATGAATTAAAAGATCCTCTTATCCAGTACAAGACAATGACAACTAATCCTGGATGTAAAATTGAGAATAAAAACAGATCATCTTTAGACTTACTAAAGACTACCTTTTTTTTTAATTGGTTTCCAATACCAACAGAACGGGACGTCAAATCGGTAAAGTCAAAGATTAGAGTGGCAGAGGTTTATAAGAGAAGAATAAGTCAAGAGTGTTTATAAGTCAAAGAGTTTACGAGCGACTTGGTTGTAATCGAAGGAAGACCGAGAGTAGTTGTTCAATATATTTACAATTACACGAAGAAGACACGAATATACTCAATGTCAAAATAGAAAGTTTTTACTATGGACTGGTAGGATTTACTTCAGAATCTATCTGTATAGAAAGGACCAGTACGAGTCTTTTATTTTAGGATATCAGTGAAAACCAATTTTTTTTTTTTTTTGTGTCAAAGTTAAGTCATTGATCTTACAGAGTAGAACACAAACAAAAAAAAAAAAAATTTATCAAAGTTTAGTCATTGATCTTACAGGGTAGAACAAATTAACAATTTTGAGACCTGAGACGGAAGAGACCGGGTCCAATGAGAGTCCTGTTTTTAGACGTTCTCTTTTCTACTTGCACTAACAGAGTGAGATAACAGAAAGACGAGTGGTCCACTCAACGTCAACCCCTAGGGTACTCCCGGTTTCCACTCACCTCCCGTACCTCTCTCCTTTCCGTTAGGTGGTCCGGGACGAACCGAGTCACGGAGGCACGAGAATTGGGTTCGGACTGTCAACTATTAGTATTGTAGAGATGATTCGGGAAGAGAGTTCGTCCCGAGAACTTTTCCGTCTATTTTAAACGACCTAAGGAAGTAGTAGCAGACCCGTTGGTCCTCTAGACATTGGTTCGTCCTGGGACACCCCGGAAAGACCTTGTCTGGACAGGGAGTATGGAAGACGAAATCGAGAAGAGACTTCATAGATCTATTATCATAGACTACGTGTAAAGGACTCGACAAAATGTCACACTTTTTTGAGGTGGTCTACCTTCTTTAATTGAGAAACTACTGATACTCGTGTGCCGGGTGTCTGGATGACTTCTGACTCCTACCTATTTCAATTGGGGACAGTGTCCTGGGACAATGGTGTAGTAGTCAGTCGGTCTCTTGACCCGTGTTCGACTAGTATATGGGACCCTGAAGGGAGGAAGTGGAAGACAAATAAAAAAATTAAAACCGACGCGACCCAGACAACACCATGAACCCGAAAGAGACGGACACCACCTACCCCCGAAGAGCTGTGGAACACAAATCTTTACGAACCGACTTTGGGTGGACCCTCAAGTCCACGAAACTCGTGATCGATTAGACCTGAGGGACTCTATTTACGACGTGAAAGGAAGTGGCGTTGGTCATCTGACCGAAATGACACACGTCGACTCGGTTAGGTTCATACCAAGTGATTGTCTAGGTGTACTCAGAGAAAGACGTTTTCTAGAGTCAGACGAGGTCTCCCGAGACGACCCGTTCTGGACCATGTCGGGTGCGGTAGTCAGGGACTCTTACGTGTAGAAACGGGGTGTTTTGAGACCCTTAGGCCTACTAGGACATCCTCGTCAGAAAGGGACGGAGGGAAGGGTTCATCAGTTACGGAAGAGAGTGGTAGACCTACAGGGTCCACCTTGAGTCCGGGGACAGGTCTTGGTGTCATTCAAAAGAGTACACACATAGTCCGGGACCCTGAGACACAGAGGGTTGAATCTCTTGTGTCAAAAGACTCACCAACAGAGATTCGAACACTACTTTTCAAATGTGGAGGGTGAGTTCCACTTTCCTACCCAATCCAGAGAGATTTCGTTAGAGAAGTAGTTAAGTTGAGGACGGGTGAGAGATTTAAGAACAATACCACGGGTTAACTACCTCCCCTAGTTCCCGACTCCTCATGGAGACTCCAAGTAAAGAAAACATTTGGGTGTAAACCGCCACCCCCCTCACCCCACACACACACACACACACACACACACACAGCTCCCTGTACAGAGTCAGAAGGACACGGAGTCATAAGACCAAAAACAGAGTGAGTCTGACTCAATCTTCCTTAGAGTAAAATTAAAGGACAAAGTAAATATAAATTTAAATGATCTTTATTAGTTTGTGTCCACCCTTTGTGGACAGTCCTCTTCACAACCCTAACTTCGTGTGAGTTATTCGTTAATGGATAAGCTAGATCTTCACTTTTACTCAAACTTTATTTTCGTCTTCGAAATTCTTATACCGGTAGTAAGTTGTTTTCAGTATATAAACGAGAAGCATGCGTATACTACTGTTATGCACATGTAATTTTTGGGTATAAACCTCTGAAGGGACCACCAGGTCACCGATTCCGAGGACAGAGGGTTACAGTCCCCGGGCCCAAGGTAGGGACCAGTCCCTTAATCTAGAATGTACGACACTGATTTTTACGGCGTCCGGTGTTGCTTCTAGTTTCTAGGGTGTGTGACGTCGATTCTGGATCGTGTCGGTTTTTTTTTTTTGGTTTTTTGGTGTTGATTGGTATAAACGGTACCCGAACCCTACCCTACCATGGACGTTGATATGGAGGTAGAGGAGTTGAAAGTAAACAATAAATAAATTACTAAGTTCAGTCCGTAACACGATTCACTCCCCAATATACCACCACTTAATTTGTAAACACGGGGTTGAAAGATCTTCGATATCCTTCGACGCACATACAGTCTAAAATAGTGTAAGAACAGAAGAGGCGAAGTGAGTGGAAAGTGAATATCTTGAGAATTCCCTGACTTACCCAAAAGTGTTCCAAGACTGAAAAGGGGATTTGTGTGTAAACGGAAAGGAGAATAACACGAAAGAAACCTTGATACTAAGTGTGTGACCTGATTGGGACTTTTACTAATATAAAAATATAAGAAAGGAAGTGTAGGAACCCTAACATGACCTTTTTGTGAGTGAAACCTTAATCTGGACCTAAACTTCTGGTTGAGATGGTGAATGATAACCGAAATACGACGATGACGACGACGATTCAGCGAAGTCAGCACAGGCTGAGACACTCCGGGGTATCTGCCGTCGGGTGGTCCGAGGCGGCAGGGACCCTAAGAGGTCCGTTCTTGTGACCTCACCCAACGGTAAGGGAAGCGGTTACGTACTTTCACTTTTCACTTTCACTTCAGCGAGTCAACACGGGCTGAGTCGCTGGGATACCTGACGTCGGATGGTCCGAGGAGGTAGGTTCCCTAAAAGGTCCGTTCTCATGACCTCACCCCACGGTAACGGAAGAGACTAATCGAAATACTGGTTGGTCGTTAGGGGATGGTACCTTCTCACCTTAGAATTGGTGACCTAACGGTCCCTTCAGGGACTTCGAACGGAAGAAATAGGTGCACGTCCTGATTATGACAGGTCAGATTCACGAACATAATTGACTCTATTCCAGAAGCTTCGCGAATGTACTTGATCTAAAGGGACTCACGTAAGGGGATCCTAGAAGGAAAGAGAAGTAGGACGAAAACTCCGTGGAGAAGGTTGAACCCATATCCTGACTCCAAATATTAATACAGAGGATGTACGAATTTTGATTTTAAGTAAGAAACATGAATGGTAAATCTCGGACTCCAATAGGTGAGAACAAAATGTGTCATCCTATTACCGATACGAAAAAATTGAGTGTAAGATTCATTGATGAATTTATTGACAGTGGAGTGTCTGTTTTGGTCCGACGACACGAATAAGAATGGATAAGATGACATGGGGAAAACGACTACTAAATACATCGTACGTACACTGAGTGGCTAGAAATCTCTAGTAATTCAACGAAGAATTTTATCTCGTTTATTATACAAATCGACAATTAGTGTTTCAATCAGGTCGTAAACAAGTTGTTCGTGGAGTACACACTAGTAAAGACTGGTTAGTAACTGATTCGCGACAAAGACTTCCCCTCTATCCTTGATATTATAACACTTAGTACCCTGGAGTAAAATTCCCGTACTTTGAACTAACGTAGTCATGAAACGTACAAAGTTGAGGTTTGGTGGGAGTATGAGTGTTTAACAATTGAAAGTGGTGTGGGGATCTACTTGTAGTTTAACTAGATCAAAAAGTTGGAGAGTAAAGAATAAAAGGTGGGTTGAGTGGTTCTAAGTAACTCGTGAAGTACACCCTTCTTGGTCTAAGTGCATAAGTGGAGTCCTGACTGCTCTAGTTACGGGGATCTATGACGAGTCATGGTGGTCAATAACTTTGTTATACAGAGAAGAGTGACTGGGAACCGTCTTTGGTCTAGGGAGTCTCTTTCCACTTGCCTGTTGACGGTTTCCGTGATCTCTAATAGATCACAGTTGAACTCCAAACTATAAAGGTTAACTGAAAAAATTTTTTAGTAACTTTGAATTTTTTTTACGTATTCTTAGTAGAGTTTTGGTTATTTTCTACCGATCAGACTAATTTCGTTTCCACTCCCTAGATCGTGAGTCGGTGAGTCGGGAAGGAATAGATAAAGAAATTTTAAAAAATTTCAAAATAAATAAAACCGACACGACCCAGAATTAACACCCTGTGCTATAGAAGTAGTGTCGTGTATTTGAGAATGAACTCCGTACATCTTAGATCAAGGGACTGGTCCCTAGTTTGGGTCCGTGGGACGTAACTTTCACACCGTAGAATCGGTGACCTACTGGTCCTTTCAGGAAGAGGCTCAATAAAGACTTCTAAAGTGTACGACACGTCGAGTATCAGACTTATTGTGATTAGATCCAGCTGGAGAAGGAAAACGTCTTCTCCTTTGACTCCGTGTCTTTATTCTTTTTAGAATGAGTTCTAGTTCATCACTACTCACTATCTATAATAAGTTTGGGATAAGTCCCAAAAGACCCAAAACAAAACAACATTAAATATGGTAACACGACGAAACGTACTACCGATTCATTACGAAGACCCGGTCCCGATCCCGCTCTGTTCACTCCACAGATCCCACGTTTTAAATTCCTGTGTCATAGAAAACCCAGATATGCTCACGACTGAGACATGAACGTCACGGAACTCTCCTTTACGAAGACATTCAAAACACGGAATATCAACAGAAAAAACGGAAGGATTAGGATTAAGACGGAGGTATGAGATACAGTACATATGGACGATAGAGAACGAAGAACGGGAGAAAGGAAACAGAAGGAGTAATCTGATACATAGAAAGTAGGAAATCAAGGGTCTCAAACACTCTTATTTTCCTATGAGTTATCACATAACTGAACTGTTTACCGACCCACCTAGATTTAAGGTAGAGAATACTCATAAAAGGACTATCGAGTTTAGATGGAACTAAAGAAAAGAAATTTTTGTTTGTTTGTTTGTTTTTTTTGTAGATCACAGAGGAGAAAAAAAAAAAAACATTCTAAATAAATAAGTAAATAAAAACTACTACGACTCAGAATCAACACCGTGTGTCCGAAGAGAGATCCAAATCCAAGGACCACCGTACACCCTAGAATCAAGGGGATGGTCCCTAGTTTGGGTATTGGGGACGTAACCCTCCATCTAAGAATTGGTGACCCGTGGTCCTTTCAGGGGATAGAACTAAAGATACAATAGACTTCAATATTGTGTGATAGATTTATTGAGTTAAACGTAAATTAGTACATATAACTGTCTTCAAAATACAAAAACATTGAGAACACGTCATTAAAAGGTTACAAGACAGAAGTACGGGTCAATCTAAAACAATCAATTCTCGTTTTCGGTTAAATGCAAGAAACTTAAGAGAATCGTCGATCGTGTTTTCAGACACGTAACCTCGGTACGTCGTTTACCAAGAAGTAATCTACTTACTTTTTACTTATTTACTTCCCGTAAAAGAGTCGACGCTTGTCTCGAATACTTTAAGTCATCGCCAAACATTCGGGATTGAACGGGTGATTTGATCGACTCACTGGAACATATTTAGTAAAGTGGAGAAACCGAAGTCAAAGAAATATACATTTTACTCCACCACCGAACTCACTAAGATTTCTATCGTAGAATTCTTAGGTACTTAAAACTTTAGACGTCACCTTTTTAACATATCTTCTAGTCCATATTAAAACGATGATTCTTAGGTGAACAGTAAGATTATGCTTAACGGATTAACATCGACTACCGGGTTACAAATTCACGAGTCTTTCAGGACTTTAACACTTGTCCAACATACAGTTTTTAATTGAAAGTTATATGTTTCATATAGTACCAACTCGATCGAAAACTCCAGTAACGGACCTTTAATTTATTGAACATATATCTTGATTATTATAAGGTTATATGTATAAGCGACTATCGTAATAAAGACACCCTTTTACGTAAGTATTAAGATTGTTCTTGTTTAAAGAAGTTCAATCATGTAACTCTTCCTCTTATTTTTCCCTATAAGACAAAGACACTGAATTTGATGTCATGAATTTTTTTTTAGTTTGTAACGTGGAAGTTGGAAGATAGAACTAGTAATCGTATATTGTTCCAGTTTAACTCATAAAATAATAAAGTTCTACCATTATGTCTAAAAAGTGTTATCGACTAATATAGTAATGCAAGAGTAAATCGATAAAAGTCATAAATGAAAAAGAAGATATTTTGTTTACGTTCTATCTTTTATCGAACAATTTTAAAGAAATTTCTTTAATTAGAAGGTTCTATGAGGGACTTTACTAAATTAAGAAAGGAATGAACGAAAAAGGTGTCACATAAATTACATTCACAGTTACAATTTTTTTTATTTTATTTTCGGTACCTTTCAGGGATTCACTTACTACAGACAAACCACTGATTTAATTGGTACACTCCTTTGTAAAAGAAATCCTCGTCATATATCAAAGTACTCCTTAATAAACCACCAAATACTGTCCGGGGTACGGGAGGATCTTAAGAAGAGAATCTTAGTACTAGATCCACCAAATTAAGAACCGTTACTTGGTTGGAACCCATATGTACACTAAAGAGGAGATTTAGGGGAAAATACAAATCCGACCAGAAGTGAATTACTCAATAGTGCCTAACACTTGTTCTCACGTTCCGAGACACAATCTAGACTGTTGAAATAATAAAAGGTACCGACAGTAAATGACCAGAACCTCCGACGAGAAAGGCAGATCAGGAAAGATTTTAAAATAACACAGAAAGAAAAACCGACCCAACCCAGAAACAACGACACGTACCTGAAAAGAGATCAACGCTCCTCGTGCCCGGTGAGAAACGACTCCACACGCCCGAAGAACAACGTCACCGAGGAGACCAACACTTTGTGTCCGAGATCCGTGGCACGACACGCCCGAATCAATGAGATTCCGTACACCCTAGAAGGACGTGGTCCCTAGTTTGAGGACCCGAGACGTAATTTCCACCTAAGAATTGGAGCCCTGGTGATCCCTTCAAGGAGCTAGATGAGACCAACTAGTACCAACCGGCCAATTATAAAGTACTTTTGTTAAGAAGAGGTACTCAGAAATCAAAATAGGTGATAGAAATTGGTTTAGACTTGTAAAGTTTCAGGAGAGATACGGACAATAGTCTGAAGAGGTACAGACAAGTTGTGGTAGATAGGGTAGAACGGTGGGAAACTGGGGTTAGACACCATCGATCAGACCGGTTCGCGTAGACAAGTTTGGAAAAGGTAGAAATAAATACGACCTTGAAACACCCTCTGTCACTCCACTACCCGGTACAGGAGAGTACGGAGTGAGGGAAGAGGGAAAGAGGGCTACGGACATAACAGATTCGTGAATTGTGTCCCGTAATACGTCATTGTTGTCTGTATTATTGTTATAGAAGGTAATACCTCATGAATAATATAGTCCGTGATTTAAGAGACTATACGTAGTCGAGACGATTTGTCCAGAGACGAGTTCGACACTGTGTTAATCAATTTATGCCCACAACAAAAAAGGTAACATTGTTCCTTTAACTCCGAGTTTCTTAATTCTCTAAATGTATTTCAGAATTTCGATCGCTTACGGTCTCCGTCCCTAACCTCCTCCAGTAACCCTCCTACACTGGTGACCGACTGGGTGTTCGACCCGTCTCGTTAGCCTCCGGGGGGTTGGACAGAGGACAGGAACCTTACACCCAACATGATGGGTGTAACCTTCGACTTAGTTTCTGTCGAAGGACTCCACCATTACACAAAAACTCGGGTCCCATACACGGTCTTGAAATTCTAAGACCACCCACGGTCTGTCTCTCTTGTTTGAACAATGATTTCTCGTTCACCCATCCCCTCACTATTTGATCCTTAAACCCTAATCGTCTCCGTTTGATAATATATATGCTACCTATTTATTGTTCTGGGATGACATCTCACGTCCCTTAACACAAGTTATAGAACACTATTTTGTATTACCTTTTCTTATACTTTTTTCTTTCATACATATACATATTAACTTAGTGAAAAGACATGTCATCTTTAATTGTGTAACGTTTAATTAATATGAAGTTGCACGATACGAGACAGTGAAGTTAACGCAGGCTGAGAAACCCTGGGATACCTGGCACCGGGTGGTCCGAGGAGACAGGTACCCTAAGAGGTCCGTTTCTATGACCTCACCCAACGGTACGACAGAAGGTCCCCTAGAAGGACTGGGTCCCTAACTTGGGAGTAGAAGACTCAGAGGTCGTAACCGTCCGCCTAAGAAATGGGGACTCGGTGACCCCTTCGGGTGTGAAGTTATTTTATTTGATTTTTTTTTTTCTTTCCTAAGACCACACACTCACACCTCTAGATCAGAACGAGGAGCGTTCTGTTCGGACCATTAATTCAAGGGAACAAGAATTTTGGACGGTGGATAGTTAGACCTCACGAAGAATGGATTCAGAGAGGAACGGTAGGTTCATGTTCCGACCAAAGCCTAAAGTTGGTCCTTCGAGGGTTCCAAAGATTGGTCACGGGCCTAAGTTGTTCGACTATTCTGAGGTTTCGAAAACTAGGATTGATCACATAGAACGACCAACGACCAAGGGCTTTATTGTCTCGTGACACTCCTTACGTTCCTACATTTTCCTGGTCACAGAGACATTGTTTCATCTGACAAATCAAACCGTCTAGTGTTTAGTTATAGGATATTTCGTCACACACGTCTCATGACTTTTTTTTAGTCGGGTTCCAAAGTCTAAACCCTCTCCCGAAGGGCCCTCGATGTTATGAAATCAGAAAATTTCTATCCATCGTAAAATTACCCATAAACTTAGTAAGTTTAAATACGTATTAAAATAAGAAAGTAATAAATCAAATTAAAACAACCAGACATGAAGTTAGTCTCTTCAAGAAAATTTTGTACCAAGTACAAGTGAAACGAGGTACCATCTTTGAACGTGTAGTAACATTTCATTGACATAAGGTTATCTTTAATTAAATTTTTTTATTTTATTTTGTTCCAAACGCAGAATACGTAGAGGTAAAGGGTTATAGTGGATCAGGTCATAACGTATAGGTCATTTACTAGTCGTTAAACACTAATAGTGTATTTCTATTTTAAACAAGTACTTTTGTTACTTCAGTCTAAAAAGAGTTTCATGTAAATGATTTATAGTAAGAGAGAATTTACAAGAAGTACACACACACGATTCAGCGAAGTCAGCACAGGTCGAGAAACTCTGGGACACCTGACATCGGATGGTCCGACGAAACAGAGACCCTAAAGGGTCCGTTCTTGTGACCTCACCCAACGGTACGGGAGGAGGTCCCCGAGAAGGACTGGGTCCCTAACTTGGGGACAGAAGACGTAACCGTCCACCTAAGAAATGGTGACCACGGTGTATCCTTCGGGATTTGCAAGAATGCCGTCGGATACAAAATGGAAGGTAGTGTAAGTAGTTGAAAGTTCATTCTCACAGAACACACAGAAGAGATGATCTGATATTTAGGGGACTTCTGTTCCTGACACACACAGGGTAAACGGAAACTTAGGACCCATGAGTGTCGTACACGTGTATCATCCACAAAGTAATTATAAATACCTTACTTACTTTGTCCGGTGAGTTCTTTAAGAAGATTTTTCCCGAGGGAAATTGATTACTTAACTCCTTTTCATCGTATAATACAGTAGGAAAACCCATCAGTGAGAACGCATAGTTATGTACTTTAGAGATTCTTAGAACGTCATTCCTTTGGACGAAATTCCCCTAATACATCAAGGAATTTAATATATCTGACACTTCTCGGTGGGGACGGGGGAAAAGGGGACTCTTGTAGTCAATTATAAGACACTGTAGTGATAACTCGACTATGAGAATTCTTTTGGTAAAACCCACCACGGTCTACGTCGGGACAGTCTGGAACAGTAAGAATGGTGACATCTAAGGTTCTTCACCAGAGAGAAGAACTAGGAAAAGGTCGGCTTCCCGGACCCTTAAACTTTTCTACCTGTGGTCCTACTATTGAAAGACTCCGTCGGAACAGTAGATTCTTTTCCCCCGATGAGACACGAGAATAAGGAGCCACACTGGAAGCTTCGGAAGTTTCATCAGACGGACTACCCCCTAATAAGACAGACACAGGTTGTAAGTCAATACTCGAATCGCAAATAAGTTTTCTTGGTGTCCTCTTGATTGAAGTAACCCGAGTGTCTTATTATTATTCCCACTTTCTAACCTTCGATCCAGAAACGTTTTTTTTGCCATTTACTCAACTTCATTAAAAAAAAAATAAATTTCTTTCTTTTGTCTTTTTATGATTCTTTCCCGTCCGGATTACTTTTCGCTACATCGTACGATGTACTTCATCCAGATACACATCCGACACACCAAAAAGTAGTGACACACGGATTTTCGGGTCTCCGACCAGGAGAGACTACGAAGGGAAGTTCTGGTCGTAATAGAGACTAAGGTCTTGAATACGACGTCCAGTAGGGGATGGAGATATAGTTATAATTTCGATTTGAGTGGGGAAACTTCTGATAGTAATTTATTCACGAATGACACATAGTCCGTTACACGGCTCACGTAAAGTAAAGTGATGAGCAAGTCAGTCATTTATAAAAAGTTCATAGAGGAGATACGGTCCACACCGACGGGAACCATACATCTTATATAGTCATTTGTCGTGTCTGTCTTTTACAACGGAACATCTTGAATGTGGGATCCCTCGTCTCTGTCTATTATTCGTGTTATTTATTGATTCAATATATCGTACATCCTTTCATCATTTACAGTACTTTTTATATCTCGTTCCTTTCCCCTTTCTCACAGACACACATTCCCCTCCACCGGACATCAGAGTCAAAATTACCTAACCAGTCCTATCTGGAACGACTCTTCCGCCACCACCAGTGCAGACACCAGTACAGACTGAAAACGCTGAGGTACCTGATGTGTCGGGTGGTCCGATGAAGACAAGTGTCCTAAAGGGTCCATTCTTATGACCTCACCCGATGACGGTCGACTCTTCCACTATGCACTCGTTTATAAACTCCGGTTACTCACTCAATTGGTACATCTATGAACCTGTTTCTTGTATAACTGGTCTCCTTATTAGTTGAGGTTCTTCAACTTCTGAGGTCCAGTTCTTACACATACAACCCGAACTATTTATCATTTCTCCAGTCTCACCGATCTGTGACCCTGAACTCCTGACTAGGAGGTAACCTGGTACTATTCCTGAAGCTAAACCCTACTTTATCCCTTAATAACCTTCTAAACTCGTCTTCCAACAGTATATGTTGAATACAAATTTCCCCAGGGGGACCTTTCCCCTAGTTTTCACCTTAGTCCCATTACTCAACGACGACGACGACGACGACGACGATTCAGTGAAGTCAACACAGGCTGAGACACGCTGGGGTATCTACCGTCGGGTGGTCCGAGGGAACAGGGACCCTAAGAGGTCCGTTCTTGTGACCTCACCCAACGGTAAAGGAAGAGGTTACGTACTTTCACTTTTCACTTTCACTTCTGCGAGTCAGCATAGGTTGAGAATCGCTGGGGTACCTGACGTCGGATGGTCCGACGAGGCAGGTACCCTAAAAGGTCCGTTCTCATGATCTCACCCCACGGTAACGGAAGAGGTTCCATTACTCAATCCTCCACCAATGAGGATATATTATTACGTTCACACGTATTTGACCCCGAGTGTAGTTTCTCATTACTACTTCAGTCACTCTTAACTAGTCTACGACCTATAAAGAAGACTTGTATCTCATAGTCGCAATAGACCTTTACGACACAACCTTTCTCCCCGTAATTAGTACTGAGATTCTGAATAATCGGAGTTAATTAGAGATCGGTTCATCGAATATAATAGTAGAGATAGAATGTCTACATCTTTAATTTCGGCTCTCTCTATAATTGAAATCTAATAAATCGATCGTTCGTCGTCTAAACCCTAAACTTAGGTCACGATAGACTCAGGTTTCCGACCCGAAGAATTGGTATTGTGATACGACCTCCGTATCTCGATAATGACACTTGAGACTGGAATGTACAGGTTCTTTGACTAAGGTCTACATAAAAGACCAATGAGTCATAGATGGAACTTGTACTCCAAGGCAAGTGAACAAAGGGACGAAATTTGGACCCAAGTAATTACCGACACAAGGACAGGGGGGTGTAGAAGGAAGGAATCAGAGGGTAAAGACTTTGGACAACGGACTGAAAGAATTAGTGGGACTCGTGGTCTCGTAGGTATTAACAGAACTAGACGAGTACTAAAACCTGAGTCAAACCTGAAGACGGTTTTCCAAAGGGGCAACCGTTTGGAAGTGTAGATCTCGATAAGAGATAAACAGGAGAATCTGGGTGAAATATAATTAGTTGAGGACTGGTGAATTTTTTCATTTTTGGTACACTAAGAGGTACTCCTTCTCCCTCGTACACGATCCCTGTCGGTACGACTGTCACTGAAAAAAAAAAAAATTAAAAACCGATACGACCCAGAAACGACACCATACACTCGAAAGAGACCACACGTCCGAAAGAGATCACGAGACGGAAGAGAACAAAATCTCGTACCCAAGATCTCGATCCCGAGTCATCAACACCAAGTACCCGAATCAACGGGACGCTGTACACCCTAGAATCAAGGGACTGATCCCTATTTTTGGTACAGGGGAAGTAACCTTCCACCTAAGGTTGGTAACCTGGGGGACCCTTCAGGGTCATCACTACAGGGACTCTAGTGATGTAGAAGGGTCAACCACCACCCTCTCTTATTTCACACCGTTATCGGCGGTTCAACCTCCGGAGGCCCTTCCTGTCTAAGACTAGACAACCGATCTCTTTGGGCCGAAGGGCCTTTAGAAGGGGTCCAAAATGGAAGAAGTTGGTCTCGTTGAATCACAGAAGAATACAGAGGGGAACGTCGAAGTTCGTTTGAACATTACTTGATTGCTATAATGGAATTTTGGGTCGTGACTTTAAGGAGGATGTCTCATTTACCAGTCATGACTTCTTTTACAAACGATACCCAAATCCCGTCTTCTACTCAAGGGGTAACCGACCCCATAGTCGACCGGGGGCCCAGATTCCCCTCCCACTTCGACGGTTCGAGTCTCCTCTCTTTCACTTCGAAGACCAAGTGTCCCCTCCTCCTCTTCCCTTTCACTCGTCTCTACCTGTTTCGTCTCCTTTCTATTTCGGTAGTTTAATCTTCTTCGGATAAGTCCTGCGGTAGAGAGCAGTGTGAAGTGGTGGTATAAGACGTTAGCGGAGGTTTTAGACGAAGAGGAGTCTTCCGGACGACACTTACTCTGAAAGATACGTAGATTTTCTCTCCGAGTCAAAATCAAATTCCCAGTTCTCCACGTCTTCCGACCTCTCTCTAAACTGATGGTGACCAAAGCTTTATTCCCCTAAGTTCCGTTAAAATGTATCCAGAATCTCCGTCTCTTCAAAGGTGATAAAGACATGGTCATTACTTAAATTAGAAGAAGGTAAATATAAGAATATAAGTAAAGTAAAAGAGACGGACTATTCTGAGGTCCAAGGTTGTAAAGACGTATAGTTTTAGAACGAGTTCAGCTTAGGGTAAGAAGACCTTTAGAACTAATAGGTCGTACTTCACTTGAAAGAGAGTAGATAACAGACATACGGGATAAAAATTTTGGATCTAGAATACGAAGGTCTTTTCTCTCTAAAGAACTTAAAAATTTTGTTGTTTGAATATGAACAGAATATCTCCTTCAACAGAAGAAGGGAACCGAACGATAATTGAGGTTTCATTCAAACTGAGTGAGAGGAATTACCAATGAGTATTAATCAGATACATAAAGGTATATAAACACAAATACTGTTCGAACATAGATTAGTAAGGTTAAATTCGGGAACTTCATTTTTTAATTTTAGTTTTACTCTATGGTGACATAAAGAATTAAGATATAAAAATTAAAGTATTAAGTTTGTTGGATGGTATATCTCATAACTACTCCTATACCTCCTTGACCTTAAAAAGACAATTATACGACAAGATACCTCCCGCTTCATTCTGCTGGTGAAACTCTTTTTTCTACGCCTCAAAGAAATTTCCAATTTGTATGTAGAAGACTATGTCGGTAAGGTGAGAATCCATGAAAGAGTTCTATTTACTCCCATGTACAGGTACATTTCTGAACATATATCCAGAAGTATCGTTGGAACAAGTACCCTCAGGTATTCACTTAAGTTAGGTTTCCAGTAGTTCTTCACTTATTTATTTGTTTAGTACCATATAGGTCCATCACTTCACTTCAGCGAGTCAGCACAGGCTGAGAAACGTTGGGGTACCCGACATCGGATGGTCCGAGGAGACAGGTACCCTAAAAGGTCCGTTATCAGGACCTCACCTAACGGTAAAGGAAGAGGTCCCCTAGAAGGGTTGGGTCTCTAGCTTGAGCCCAGAGGGCGTAACATCTGTCTGCCAAATGGCAGACTCGGTGGTCCCTTCGATATAGGTCCATTACCTGACGAATTATGAGTCGTTATTTTTGACTTAATAACTATGTACGTCGGTGTTCTTACCTAGAGTTTATTAATACGACTACTTTATTGGGTCCCTATTTTCTTATGTAAAACATATGAAGGTAAACATATTTTAGAGTTCTTTACGTTCGATTGGACAGGACTGTCTTTTGTCTCGTTACCAACGGCTCCTCGTCCCTCAACTCTCCTTGATACTTCCCCGTCCTCCTTTTCGAACCACCCCTTCGTATACAAGTGACAGAACTACAACCTCTACCAAAGTCTCCACGTGGAGGCACAGTTTTACATAGTTTGACATGTAAAATTTGTGTACTTGAAATGAAATATTGCTAATATGGAGTCTTTCAACCTAATTCTCTTAAAATTCTTGGAACTCCGACTTCAACACTGAAAAGAAATTATCGAAAGACTTTACGGACCATATTACGGTGTACGGGAGACTCCTGATTCATTTGTAGATGACAGTTAAAAAAACTGATTTATTATCAAGTTCTCAAAGGGATCCTGGTACTGTAAATCTACGAAAGGACTGTAACTCTTGTTAAGTTACCTAATTGTAAATAATTTGAAAAGAATGACTAAGTTGTTTTTATACTCTCTACGAAAACTACTCAAACATTATTCCGACTAAAATTGTATAGGTCCCTGTACCCAAGAAGGAAAAATTGTTATTTTGTTTTAAATCATTTAAGATATTTTTAATTCGTTAAATTCTTTTTTACATCAATCCGATCAAAAGGTAGTGAGTCAAATTCGTAAAGTGATTGAAAACAAAAGGGTAATTATCATTATAAGATATTATAAGTCCTTCTTGAAAATGGACAAAGAACAATTACTATTCGGTTCACAAATGACGAAGAATTCGTGTCTATCAGTCTCTTCCGTTACCGTTGGGTGAGGTCATGAGAACGAACCTTTTAGGGTACCTGTCTCATCGGACCTTCCGACGTCAGGTACCCCAGCGACTCCCAGCCTGTGCTGACTCGCTGAAGTGAAAGTGAAAAGTGAAAGGACGTAACCTCTTCCTTTACCGTCGGGTGAGGTGACAAGAACGGACCTCTTAGGGTCCCTGCCCCCTCGGACCACCCGACGGCAGATACCCCAGCGTGTCTCGACCTGTACTGACTTCACTGAATCGTCATCGTCATCGTCGTTCGTGTCTATCATGGAGTATATAGTCCATGAAATTTCTTAATGGATTAAATTAGGATATCGTTGTTACACCCTTTATTAATCAATTAGTCCGTAAGGAGAATGTATCTACTCCTCTGAGTCTCTGTAGTTACTAAGTTGGTCCCAGTATTGTTGGTCATTCAGTATCTTCGTTCTAAATTTATCAAAATTGAAGTTTTGTACCAAAAGATAGAGGCATCGAGTGTCGGAGATCCTAACAGGAACGTCCTGACGGTATCTGAATTTTATGACGACGACGATTCAGCGAAGTCAGCACAGGCTGAGACACGTTGGGGTCTCTGTCGTCGGGTGGTCCGAGGGGGCAGGGACCCTAAGAGGTCCGTTGTTGTGACCTCACCTAACGGCAAAGGAAGAGGTTACGTACTTTCACTTTTCACTTTCACTTCAGTGAGTCAGCACAGGCAGGCTGAGGATTGTTGGGGTACCTGACGTCGGGTGGTCCGAGGAGGTAGGTATCCTAAAAGGTCCGTTCTCATGACCTCACCCCACGGTAACGGAAGAGACTTTTATGACGATCGATAACAATTTGGTTTAACGTTTAAGAGACGTAAAACCTTACTTGTATCTTGTTTCTTCTAAATTTTATCACGACAAATAAGTATTAATTCGATCTTCGATGATTTTGGTGTGTGTGTGTGTGTGTGTAAATCGTAAATTTACTGTGAAGGTAAAAAATTTCATAATATTAAGAAGAATAGAGAGAAATTATATGTGAAATACAGGTCCAATGATTTATTTCATACAGTATGACTACTACGAAAAGGACCAGGAATAGATTCCGAGGTCATTAAAACCTATGAGAGTTACATTGGACCTTTAAAGAGACCTCCGTTTATATACCGTAGACCGGATAAATAGACCTTTCAAGGTGAAGACGGGCCAAAGAGCCTACAAACGTAAGGAACTGAAGGGTGCGAGAAAAGAAGATGAAGCACAGAGATGATACTGAGGGTCAAAAGTGTTAGTATACTCTTTGTCTTTGTTTGTTTTGTCAGTGAAGGTCACGTTCGTCATGGTCACCGACGGGTCTTGAGGACGGATGTCAAAGGGAACAGTAAAGTCGTCTAGAATTTCTGGTTCTCTTTGTCTTGTTTTCACTACACCCACGGAGCGTCAGGATCGGGATTTAACATTTACAAAACTGTATGAACAAAGACTAGAAAATTTAATTTTTGAGTAATTAATATGTCACCGTTGATGTGACCAATGGGAATACCTATGTCGGAGAGTGAAGACAAAGGTCTCCATTGTCGACAGAATCCGATTACTAAAGAGAAAGGTGGGTACAACAGTAATTATACGTTTTAACTAAACCTACAAACGTCACAAATGATTTCGTCCTCCGAAAGAAAGGGTGAACTATAACAAAAATTCTAAAGAGATGTGCATAAGTACACCGACCTAACGTGATTGATGGATGATTTAACGAAGGGCAATGTACTTATACGGAATCCAAAAGTTAGGTAGAAAACAAGTATCGATCAATCCACTTAAAGTTTTAAAATGACAATTTTTCTTTTGAAGTCAGTCGAATGGACATGTGTCAGGGAATACGTCCGCACAATCCAACAGAGGTCAAATATCCTTCCTTAGATAGATCTCCACTTTTAATACCCAATATCTTACATACATAAACAAATATATAAATTAATTTTTTAAAGATCAAAGTAACTCAATATTAACTGTATCTTGTAACAAATTCATATTCCGTATGTGTAGATGTAATAATTATGTTCTACTAGTGGTGACACAAATACTCCAGCAGTTCTCCCACACTAACGATAAACTGGGTACTCGACCTGGGTCCGTGACTTCCAACAGTGGGGGAAGACACAGGAACCTTATACGTAAGACGGGTGACACGGGTGTCATCCTCGGTAAGAGTTCCTGTGCCGGAACTCTTTCATTCAACAACAACTCTGGTAGACCTGACTTAGACACTGACTTGGACTCCTTCCGGAGTTGTATTTAAAAATTCTAAGACCTGTCTACGTTCCATAGACCGTCAGTGGGTTCTGTTCGGAGGATATGTTCAAGGGAATGAACAATTTGGACGGTACATAGTTAGAAGGAGGGTAGAGTCGAACGGGAGGTCACCCCCAGTTAAAGTCTAAACTGGATCCTTTGAGAAGTCCAAAACTTTATTGTGTCATATGGTACGACAATTCATTGTGGAGGTAATGTAGGGCATTGACGTGAACATACATACACACAAACCACTCTTGTAAATTCTAGATGAAAGAATTGTTTCTACCACTCACCTCTTTCTTCGCCACATGTATATTCCACCTTATAATAAGTCGGTCCCGAAGGCACCCCTGAGTCACCATTTCTTAAACGGATAGTTACGTCCTCTACGTCCAAGGTAGGGACTCAGTCCTTCTAGGGGACCTCTTCCTTTACCGTTGGGTGAGATCAGAGGAACGGACCCTTTAGAGTACCTGTCTCCTCGGACCACCCGATGTCAAACGACAATTCAGTGAAGTCAGAACAGGCTGAGACACTCTGGGGTATCTGCCGTCGGGTGGTCCGAGGGGGCAGGGACCCTAAGACCTCACCCGACGGTAAAGGAAGAGGTTACGTCCTTTCACTTTTCACTTTCACTTCAACGAGTCAACACAGCCTGAGAATCGCTGGGGTACCTGACGTCGGATGGTCCGAGGAGGTAGGTACCCTAAAAAGTCCGTTCTCATAACCTCACCCCACGGTAACGGAAGAGGCCCCGATGTCAAATGTCCCAGTGTTTTCTCAGATTGTGTTGAATTGTTGATTTGTTGTAATAAGTCGGTACTCTTCCTTCCTAGGACGGTAACACTGTTGTACCTACCTAGGACTCCCGTAATACGATTCACTTTACAATCGGCTTCCTTCTTTGTGTCTGGCAAAGTTATGAATCGTTTTACGAACGGTCCATAACTCAAGTCTTAGATTATGATACCCTGGTCGAAAACTCTTTTCTTTCTGGTCGAAATAACGTCTCCAATTGGACTTTCCTCTGTCTTCCGTCCCGACTCTATGTCGTTCCACTCCACCTATCAATATCCCAATCTCGAAACCCCACTACTTCTTTTCCCGCCCTTTTCGCCGATTAATTTTTCAAACTCCCTTTCTATCCAGGTGTACGCGTCTACGCTTGTCCCGAAATATCCAGAAGTGCCCAGAGTCTACATTCAAGTTCCCTTGACTATACTTTGTTCGTTCCCTTAAGACCTATACTACAGTCTTTCAGTGGACAGTCTGTTAGTTCGGATGAGACGCGTCTGAAGCTAGTCGGTACAACCAAGGTTGACCGAAGTCGGTTGAAACAGGACAATATTCACCTCCACTCAGATGATTGAGCGAAGGAATAGACGACAGGACATTCTACTCGAGTCCTGAAACAACCACTAGCCCGTACCAAAGTCATGCTATAATGAAAAAACACCCTAGATACCTTCGGTTTGAACATCTTTGCCTCCCGTCTCACCACCAATGGCCCCCGACCCCCATTCCCTTTGCCCCTCTGCTATCAGTTTCCCTTTTCTGAAGGTTCACCTTCTAATTATTCAAGGACTCTCGATTAAATTAGCGTATCGTAACGCTAATCTTAATTATTGTTAATACATGATCTTCCAATCCGGAAGGACCCACCGAATCACCATTTCTTAGGCGGACGTTACGTCCTCGGCGTCCTCTGAACCCAAGCTAGGGACCCACCCCTTCTAGGGAACCTTTTCCCTTACTGTTGGGTGAGGTCCTAAGAACGGATCTCTTAGGGTACCTGTCTCCTCGGACCTCCCGATGTCAGGTACTCCACCTTTTAATTCACTCACTACCTTTTACGGGAGACGAGAAGTGGTCGACCTCCCCGTAGTGAAGAGGTCGTCTGGGGTAATACAACGGGACCAATGAAGTCATCGGAAGACCTTTAAAAACGACATTGGTCACTGTCTCCCAAACGGTCAAACTTCAACCTTTTCGAACGAAAGACCTGACTCACGAAGGTCTACGAGGAACAATAGTGAACAATACAATTTACAAATGGGTAAATTTTTAAAAACAAATAATAATGAACCTTCGGGGAAAGAATCAATAAAAATCGAGAGTGACAGATCATAGTGTACCATGGATTGAAAAAAGGGGGGAAAATCTCATAAATAAATAAAAACCGACACAGGGGACAGTGCCAACACTTTGAGTCCTAGGAAAGAACACAGGGTACCCCAAGAGAGAGCAACACGACGGACCCGAGTCAACGGAGAGTCGTACACCCTAGAACCAAGGGACTGGTCCCTAGTTTAGGTGCAGGTGACGTAGTCTTCCACCTAAGAATTGGTGACCTAGTCCCTTCAGGGGATGGACTCCAAAATTCAACGGGTGAACCCTGTTCTACGACGGAAAACTCCTGACTTTTTTTTATACAGTTGACGAAACACAGGAAGTCCACTTAATCTTGAACTTTGTAGGTCCTACTACGGGATAAGTCAGTAATCTGCCATTAATAGAATAAACCAAGAGGGTCGGAGGACCAAAGGGTGCCGTACAGTCACATTACGGTCCCTTTCTGTGTCTTACCTTCTTTGGACCGTCTCCCCCCTAACAGACTAACTTCCCTTAATTACAACGTCAGTCAAATGTAAAGACTACACCAAAGATCAGACTTTCATATTAAACCTTTTACAGACTACACTCTCATGAAGATTTTAATATAGATTACATCTCCTTTGTGGTAGTTTGGATACTCTCCTCATAACCTGAAGGATTACATCCGCGTTGAAATCTATTTGTTTGAGTAACACTATGGAAATTATGACATGAGTTGAGTGAAATCTCAGGGGGTCAAGGTAATATAAATTAATAAATAACTTTGAGTAGACACATGAACTGAGACTTGTCGGTATTTACTTTCGGATCCGGTAGGGGTCCCCAGAGGGTTCGATTTAAGACAACCAATTATAGGACCATAATAATCTGTTACCTGACCATATATCGAGTTCTTTTAAGGGACTTCAAATGTAATTAATACTTCGGGAACTCTTCACTAAGAAAATATAATCGAGATTCGGTTTGAACCTTAGTAAACAAAGAATTCATGGATTTACCAACTACCATTCCGAGAATCCAATATGAAGTCTCACTATATACCTATCTAAGAACCAAATAACTAATTACCAATCTAATTACCACTTTACTTTCAACGAACGAAAGTGTATCCTGTTCGGGGTAATCACTGAGAAAGTTACAAACGTTGTATGACCCGGTGTTTCCTTCAAAACTTGGTACAGAGTGATAATTTTTCATCGAATAAGTCTCGAATGTAAAACGAGTGAAACGGAATAATCGCAGAGTAGTGGATGTTCGGTGTCGTGTCAGGTGACCCCGAAACGATGACTTTTCACATCCGACCAACTGGTCGTTGAACTTGTAGTGGACTCTTCAACATGTTCGGTGGGGTCTGGACGACTTAGTCTCAGACGCAAAAATTGTTCTAGGGATCCACGAAACATGTGTGGAAGTTCAGACTCGTTGTAACACAGATCAGGTAGTTATTTGACAATTCTCGACATTCTCCCATCTCCGGGTCTCCTTAGTTCCTCAGATGAGTCAATTATTATTATCTGTTCATCGATCACCATCCAAATATCAGATACGTAATGACTGTAGACAAAATCAACAGACGGGCCCTCCAGTAAGGGGAGACAAAAACCTCTCAGAATTGTGACGGAGGAAGGTCCTCTACGGGAGATGTGGTGGTCAGTTTCCTCCGAAGGAGTGCGGTGAGATGGGACGGGGGTAGGTGTCCCCAATACTGAATTCTACCCAGTTAGTCGAAGAGAGCGATCTCGAACACTGGAAACACACGACACGACACGAATCAGCGAGTCAGTACAGGCAAATCAACTCTGTCTTTCCCTACGTTCGACGAGCTATGACTTAACGCAGTACCGTCGGGATGTCTCTCTCTGGGTCTCAACGGAGGACGACGGGGTCCTCTACTCGGACAAGGACACTACCGTCTACAAGTCGTGACGGAAGACAAGGTGAGGAATCTTTATTCTTTCTGTATGAGAAATATTTTTTCTGTATGAGAAAAGTCTTAAAGGTCCGGATTTGAACAGACATAGAAATTCGTTTAACCAATTAGAAGAGATAAACAAGTGAATCACATCCGACGTCAAGGAACAACCCTCGGAAACCCCAGCCACCTCAACTCACGTCTTAGAAAACCTCATCTCTGTCACTAATCTCTATCGTCTCTTCGCTATGTGACGTATGTGGTTTATAGTGCATTGTCGACCACACCAGACTCCGTCGTGGGGTATGACCGTGACCCTTCATACTTATAAGATGAGTGTGGTGCACTCTAGTTAATGCTGAAGTGTGGAAAAGTACAGTTCTGTCCGCTTATGAACGACAGTCCACTCAAATCCTGACTGGTCCAAAGTTGTGGTCAATTCAAAGTTTTTTGGAATATCAAAGATCTCATAAAACCTAAAACCTTAACACCTATTCTTTGACATTGTGTCCATTATATAAAATCTCTATACCGAAGATTAATCATGAATACCTGAATTGAAATGGAAAAGGTACAGACATCTTCATAAGGCGACGAACTTACGTCGTATTAAATTGAACAAGAGATAACTACCGCAAAACCCTAAGAGGACAAAGACGAGAATGTACCTTACAACGTTACTAATAGGAACATACAAACCATAGTACATTTATACCTCGTCATTAGATTCACATAATTTCCTTTTACAACGAGTAAAAGATCGACGTTGTCTAAAGAGAACAACAACTTTCCGTAAATACACCTTTTAAGATTCAGGTTACCACCTTTTATAGAACCTTCTTACCTTTCTTGAGTCGGAACCCTCAGTCCTGAGGTTTCAAGGTCAAGTTCGGAGTGGTCAATTGTACCCGTCACAGTCAAAAGGACACACACACATCGTCAAAGACAGATACTTGATCTCTTGACATTATAATATACTGAAGTTAGTCCTAACTCAAGGACACACGTCCCTGACAAGTCTCACGGACCCTTTGTCTTTAGGTTTTGTCTCAGGGACGACAATACCTCGAATATAAAATTACCCTTTCTGGCTGTCATTTGTACTATTGTTTCACAAATCATACAACCTGTCGTGTTATACCGTTCCTTTTTTCAATTATTTCGTCGTTCTCCATTATCCTGTGCAGTCCTTTCCTCGGACTTAAAATCTGTTGTACCGGTCCCTTGAGAAGTGTCTTTTATAGACGTGTTTCGTCTCCCTCGTCGGTTGTGTCTCTACGACTTCACCCTAATACGGACCTTACAAGTCTTCAAGTTCTTCCGGTGACATCAACTTCTCCTGAATCGTTCTGCCTCTAGTCTCCTCTTCATCCACTCACGTCACTCCGTGGTCTCCCGGTCTACTTGAGCTTTCCTAAGTCATTCCCGAAACTGAACGTGGCATACACTCTCTCCTTCGGGAACCTCCCAACGTGTGTGCTCTCCTTACGCCGGACCGACCGCGAAAGTTTCCCGGAGAGACACACTTCTGAAGGGACTCTCCCTCATTCTTGTCTTCACGCCCTCCGACAACCATCCTTCTGAAATCCACCCTCCGACGACTCGCTTAGATCCACCATTGTCGTTCTCACCATTCTGTACCGACTTAAGACCTATATTAAACTTCCATTTAGATTGTTCTTAATAACTACCTAAACCATACCCTACATTCTTTTTCTTAAATTACTCTGAGAGACCAAACAACAGGATCGTCGACCTTCTTACTTCCTGGTAGTTCACTCTACCCCTCTCCTCGTCTATCACCTTCTCATCCACGTCCCCCTTTAGTCCTCGAGTCCAAACCTACTTAGGTCAAACTCCAGAGAGAATCCGTAGGAGTCCTTCTATAGTTTATCTGTAAACCTATCTCTACTCAGACCTCACATTCCCTTGTCTAAACCCAGCCCCTATTTTTAAACCGTCAGTAGGCACGTGTCTGTCTAAATTTCCGAACCCTACCCTACCACGTCCCTCACGGACGTCCATTTTGTTCTCCAGAATCCTGACTTGGACTTCCTTGACACCGTGACTTTCCAGTCCCCTTCGTCGTTTCCTCTAAACCTTCCTTGTTTGTCTCCTCCTCCTCTTTTCCGTCCTCTCTTACCACAGGACCTTCGGTTCACTTCCCCGACAAATGTCCTCCTCTCGCTAACGGACACGATTTGCGACGACAGTCTAGTTCAGTCCCCTCCTTAGACCGTTGTCTTCCAGGAATAACTGGACTAGTCTTGTTTACGCCATCTCAACCCCACCCTTACTTTCCGACCGACGTCGACCCAAGCTCTCTCAATCCTCCTCTCTTTCCCTCTGTCACTCACGACTGTTGCCAAAGTCCATCAAAAACACCTGTACACACTGCTCATTTCTCTTTTCGTCTCTTCGAACCTCCCTCACCTCCCCCAGTTCTATTCGAAATAAATAAATAAAAAAAATTACACCCTCCTAATTACCATACAAATACACGATTACCCTTGTAAAGTCATCTTTCCCTTCTTTACTTACGACGTTCTCTCTCTCTCCCCTCATAACAGTACCTCGTTTACTTTCCGCTACCAGAACTCGTGTCTGACCCCGGACCGGAGTAGGGTCGAGTAGGTCCCTTTGCCCTCTTTGGTGCCATCTCCCTTTTACCCTACCCCTGGACGCCTTCAAGAGCCCAAAACAAAGATAAAACAAAAGACCACTTGCGTAAATTTTGGTGAGAAGATCGTTTAAAGTAAATATGTCACCACAATAGTTAATATCAGTAGTGCAAAACGTAATCTAGAAGTCTTGAATGAGTAGTATAATGACTTTCAAACTTGAGAAAATGGTTGGAGAGGGATAAAGAAGGTACGAGGGTCACGGACCTTTGGGAGAAAAATTGAGACAAAGACGCTCAAACTGAAAAAAAATCTAATGTACACAATCACTATGGCAAACCATAAACAGAAATGGACAGAATAAAGCGAACCGTATTGTGGAGGTTCCAGGTAAGTACAACGGTGTCACCGTCCTAAAGGAAGAAAGAGTACCGACTTATAGTGAGGCACACACACACGCACACACACATATGGTGAAAAAGACTTCCAACAAAAATAAAATTTTACCGTCAATTCAGTAATCACTCTCACTTCGTCCTGAAACCACCCTTCCACACTCCGTCTCCTGACGACAAAGAACAACACCAGGGATACCCAAAGGGTCCACCACGATCACCATTTCTGGGGCGGACGGTCGCGTCCTCTACGTTCTCAACACCCAAACTAAGGGCCCAACCCTGCTAGGGGACCTCATCCTTTACCGTTGGGTGAGGTCATAAGAACGGACTTTTTGAGGTATCTGTCTCCTCGGACCACCCGATGTCAGGTACCCCAGTGTTTCTCAACCTGTGCTAACTCGTACGCACGTACGTATGTGTGTGTACAATGAAGACTACCTAATTTTGGAATATGTGTATAATTAAACTATTTTGTATGTAAAAATCTTTCTTTCTCTCCCCTTACAGACCAAATGAAGACACACCTTTACGAACTCCCTTGAGAACGCTCATCCCCGTCTCGTTGGTGTCTCCCTTCTTTTCCGGTCCCGTATCAGTACTAAGATGCTCTATAGTTGTAGTCTTACTCGGTGACCACATTCTTTCTAAAGACCTCTGAAGATTTTGTCCTTCTTTATCCTTTTCAGATTTTTTTTTTAATGACGTAAAGTTATCCTGAGGATAACCCGTCCTAAGGTAAAGAATTTTAAGGTTTATATAAAGTGGCCAGTTCGTCATAATTGGTGACTGTAAAGACAGAGAGTTTATTTATAAATAAATCGAGATACCTACCTCCACAACCCTCCTAATATGAACACTTCTCCTCGAGAAACGTCAGAAACCATTAAACTTCCAATCCTGACTTCGTTGAAAGAAAGAGAGAGAGAGAGAGGGGGAGTAATGACAACTTTCTGAACCCGAACGTATGTAGCGTAAGAGTCCCTACTAGAAATAAAGGGGTCCTAGAGGAGGGAACGAAGACGAGAATAAATTTAGTATGAATAAAAAAGGAGAAAAAAAAAAAGTCAAGAGAGACATGGACCTCTCTCTCTACTCCGGATTACAACCCATGGCGACAACAAGTCAGTGATTCACCACCGGCTGAGAAACACTGGGGTACCTTACGTCGTAACGTCCCAGGAGACAGGTACCCTAAAGGGTCCGTTCTTATGACCTCACCCAACGTTAAAGGAAGGGTCTAGTCCCTAGTTTGAGTTCAGAGGACGTAACTGTCCACCTAAGAAATGGCGACTCGGTGGTCCCTTCAGGACAACAACTCCTATTACTCGCTTATTATTCCATACGTCTTGACTCCTCTTAAACTATATCTTTTGAGGGACGAGTCTCTGATTTTCAATTTTTACTTGAAAACTATCTCGTTAAATCTTTCTTTTTCTTTCAAAAGTTGCACCGTCTCAACCTGATTCTTAGACCTTTAAACCTAAAATTAGGAATGAGACGATGATCACCATACCGAAACTAGTTCAATATATTTAAGAGACTAGGAATTTTCGAAACAGAAATTTTAATTACCCAACCCCCTGAAGGGACCACCAGACACCGGTCCCGAGGTGTCAGGGTCCCGTCCTCGGGCCCCAAGTCAGGGACCAACCCCTTGATCTAGGGTTCACGGTGTTGATTTTCTAGAGTGTATGGTGCTACTTCTACTTTCTAGGACACAAGTTGTTGATTCTGAGCCTCGTCGGTTTATTTACGTATTTTCGTAAAAATTTTTTATTTTTAATTACGCAACATGATCTACTAGTTTGTAATCACGTACACACGTATGGTTCAGTGAAGTCAACGCAGACTGAGACACTGGGATACCTGACATCAGACGGTCCGAGGAGACATGCACTCCTAAGAGGTCCGTTCTTATGACCCCACCCTTATCGCCTCACCCAACGGTACGGGAGGAGGTCTCCTAGAAGGGCTGGGTCCCTAGCTTGGGTACAGAGAATACAGAGGACGAACCGTCCACCCAAGAAATAATGATCACGGTGGACCCTACGGTTATGGTCTGATTTAACGTTTATAAGTGGATACGAAAGTTATATCCCTCTCACAACCAACCTGTCTGAAACGGAACCACTCCTCATACCCTAATACCCAACTGAGTCCTGAAGGACATCGAGTCTGTGGTAAGTAACAGTCTTGGTAAGTGGAAGTAAAACTCACTGGTAGTTTTACCGTGACTTATTCTTCACCCGAATGGAAAATAACCTCCTAGAATTCGTTTTTGTTTTGTTCTTCACCTGAAGAATAAGTCACGGTTTGTCGTCCCATGAATAATCGAGAACGATCAGCACTAGAACAAGACTAGATGACTGGACCCAGACGAGGAGGAGGTATAAATAATACTAGACGTAGGAGAGTCGAAATATGGATGCAAAGAAAGAACAGAAAGATAGAGAGAGAAATTTGAATTTTGAGTCATAATATAAGGACCGACGTCTAGACAGAGATGAAACTACCATTAACCCTATCAGGTGGACCGACACCTAGACTGAAATAGGTCTCACGTGAAAATAATAACGAGATCACTTGAACTGGTGATACTCTAGATGGGAAAGGATTCTGAGTCTAGATTCTTTTTAGTGAGGTCAGAAGATCCAGCTCCACTACTGAGACTACAACCATAATCGAACTATTGATCTAATATTAAGGGACGTATACTCTTAGTTACGAAAAAAAGGACGACTAAGGGAACTGCTGAAATATATTACAACTCGAGAATGATCTACAAAAGACAAACGATTAAGTAGGGATGAAGAGTCTAGGAGTGGACCGAATGGAAAATAACCTCCTAGAATTCGTTTTTGTTTTGTTCCTTCTTATCTCTAACGACTTCCTTCCTTTTCAGTTCTTCACTGAACAAAGAAGGAGAAAATAAAAGAAGAAGGACAAAAATAAAAGAGGAAAAGGATGAAAATTATATCATTTTATATCGTACGAGTCATTATATCGTACGAATCAACGAGTCGACACAGACTGAGGAACACTGGGCTACCTGACATCGGACGGTCCGAGGAGAATAGGTACTCTAAAAAGTTCGTTCTTATAACCTCACCCAACGACAAAGGAGAAGACCCCCTAGTAAGACTGGGTCCCTAGGGTGGTGTAGAGAACATAACCGCCCGTCTAAGAAATGGTGACTCGGTGGCCTCTTCGGGATTATATCACTATCCTCAACATATAATATTGATGGTTACAAACAAATTAAGTCACTTTTTATAGAAAAGATCCATTAGTGAGAAAAAAAGAAAGTCCCATGATATAAGAAATAGTAAAATAAATAGAATATATTAAAGGATATAATTAAAATATGTAATCAAAGGACAATTAAAGTTTTGTGCAAAGTCACGGACCGAGGACTTACGTTCCTAGTTAATAGGACAGTTTTGACTTTGAGTATATTTAATCGAATCCATTCTTTGTTTGTTTTTTCTCCTTAATAAGATATAGACTTCCATCGGGATCATTGACATTTCACTATTAATGTCTCTATACAACATTCCGTGACCTTGGTCCTTGACGACGACGACGACGACGACGATTCAGAGAAGTCAGCACAGGATGAGACACGCTGGGGTATCTGCCGTCGGGTAGTCCGAGGTGGCAGGGACCCTAAGAGGTCCGTTCTCATGACCTCACCCCACGGTAACGGAATAGGTTACGTACTTTCACTTTTCACTTTCACTTCAGCGAGTCAGCACAGGCTGAGAATCGCTGGGGTACCTGACGTCGGGTGGTCCGAGGAGGTAGTTACCCTAAAAGGTCCGTTCTCATGACCTCACCCCACGGTAACGGAAGAGGCCTTGGTCCTTGATCTTCTAAGTTTAGGTTTCAATAAATGAGAGGATCTTACAAACTAGAGAACCAAGACGAAGAAAACCGTGTAAATAAAAAGGAGTCAGAAGAAGATCTAATAAAATGATACGACACCGGACGTGGAGAACCAGAGTCGGCGACAAATAGGACTGACGAATCGAGATCGTAAGTAGTCTTTGGTTTGTTTCAGATCAAGGACATTGACTTCAGTGAGTCAGCACAGACTGAGAAACGTCAGGGTACCTGACATCGGATGGTCCGAGGAGTCAGGTACCTTAAAAGGTATGTTCTCATGACCTCACCCAACGGTAAAGGAAGAGGTCCCCTAGAAGGGTTGGGTCCCTAGCTTGGGCCCAGAGGACGTGACGTCCGTCTACGAAATGGCAGACTCGGTGGTCCCTTCGAAGGTCAAGGACATAGGGGTCAGTTTTAAGGTTCCTCTCTAAGACTTACCGAGTAAAACCAGACTATGTTTAAGGAACAGGTTAGTCGTCACCACTTCCTCTCTGATTCGGTACAGGATGTTGTACCGATGTGTATATCCGTACGTGCGTCCCCAAGTAAATGGGGTCTTTCAAAGTTTTTACAACCGTTTCTGCCACTATAAACAATATAATCAGTATATATGAACAGTATAAATCATACGGTCCGACTCTTATTTTAAATATCTTTTATCCGGAAGGGTTGGAGGAGGAACCAAAGAAAGAACTCAACAATAACATTAGTGATTTCGATTTCTATTCTTTACCGACTACAGATTTATATCTTTGTTTGTTTTATTGACTTCACGACAAGTCTCTAAATCGGACTTCCCGTTAATGAAAAATTAAATTACTCATAAAGTCTAGACCTAAATTCGATAGAAAGAAACTCACTTTTAAACAAACTAGGACAGAATGGTAATCTTTTCAGTATGGTACGTCTAAAATACGTAAGAACATTTCAAGTTTGTGTAATGGAAAACAACTGTCCATGATTAATCACGATCCTTCCGTTTCCTTTTTAAGTAAGGTAGTTTGCTGAATTCAGGTCTTCATACGATTGATTACCTAAAAAGATTAATCAAATGAAAAACTAAAAAAATTTGAAAACGGGTTTCAGACGACTAATCAATCCTAACGAAACAACTTTCTGAAACCTCCTGCAGACTATATTAGTGACCGGACCCTTTTATTCTGAACCAAATCCCCTGACTAGAAATCAATTTTGTCATGATGGGTTATCTTTACATTGCACTCGGTGTGTACCTTGATTTAAAGAAAACACTCGACACGAGTCAACGATTCAGCACAGACTGAAACCCTGGGGTTCATGACATTGGGTCGTCTAAGGAGACAGGTACCCTAAAAGATCCGTTCTTATGACCTCGTCCAACGGTAAAGGAGGAGGTCCCCTAGAAAGACTTATTCCCTACCTTGGGTGTTGAGGACGCAACTGTCCGCTAAGAAATGGTGACTCGGTGGACCCTTCAGGCATTTAAAAGAGAATCAGTGTGACTTTTTTCATTTCCCTTTAATTACTAATTAAAATCATTAAATAGATTCGATCATATAGGTTTTATAAAAATGAAGTAGTACATCAGTTTACTTTTAATTACTCTATGTAATGTGTAAAACATGATTCTGAAACTTTAAGACACACAAAATGTATATGAATATCGTATTTAAAGTTGAGTCTACGATTAAAGAGTTACTAATTTCTCTTTATATCAGGATGATTTTGTTATTTAAACACAAATTACCCTTTTATAAAATACGACGAAGTGACAAAAGTAAATTTAAATTTACTTAATTTTAATTCATTTTCTTTTTTAGGTCAAAGAGGCTCACGTGATCGAGGTAATGCTCACAAGTCATCGGAACCCACCGATCACCAGTAACACATCCTGTCGTGTCGAAATCTCCCACCATAAGTATTCGGGACTCCGGTCTCAAATAGAAGACGACCACCTCAAATTGGATTCTCCCGTAAAAATTCACTTCGTCGGGTGAGAAAGTGACGAGGTCATAACGAGTCTTGAGACGGAAACCGGGGGAGTGATGTCTGTCGCCAAGTGGAGCAGAGTGGGAGTGGCGACGGCCGCCGGGGTCAAGGAGACGACGACGGACCGGAGACCTCCCCACCAGGACGGGACGTGAGACGGTAGGACCGGGTACAGACAGAAAGAGACCCCGTCTGAAGATATATTTGAAGGGATACCAGACAAGGAACTCCGTTGTCAGGACACTGTAGGGGGTAACTAGAACTTACTCGAACCGTTTACGACGCCTGAACCTCTACTCGCACAATTCCTGGGACTCTTGATGATGTCGACTCCTTGAACGAAATGAGCCTATGGTTCCATCCCTCAGGGGGTCACCCGATGAAAAATCCTAAGTCACGAAAGCGACGTCCCTCTTCCGCTACCGTGGGGTGAGGTCATGAGAACGGACCTTTTAGAGTACCTGCCTCCTCGGACCACCCGACGTCAGGTACCCCAACACCTCTCAGTCTATGCTGACTTACTGAAGTGAGAGTGAAAAGTGAAAGTACGTAACCTCTTCCTTTACCGTTGGGTGAGGTCACAAGAACGGACCTCTCAGGGTCCCTACCCCCTCGGACCACCCGACGGCAGATGCCCCAGCGTGTCTCAGCCTGTGCTGACTTCACTGAATCGTCGTCCTCGTCGACGTCGAAAACGACGTCTCCGGACCCTAACTAGGGACCAATCCCTTGGTGGGGTTTACGACGTGTATGGGGTGTCGTCTGGTGTTTTTTTTCTTTTTTCTCTATGGTTCATAGGTAATTTTCGGTTGTGTGGACCGTTTTCCATGTTCCATGTCGACTGTCTTGAGTGGGTAGTCTCCCCCAAGACTCGCTATGAACTCGTCACTTTCTTACTCTAATAAGTGGTACGGACCAAGGTAGGGGAGTTGAAGACCCCTCGGGGAGAAGGAAATACGAAGGGTTTACTCACGTTGTTGACGAGACTGTGACTTATCGACCGTCAAAATTACTTAGAGAAAACATAGGGACTATCGAGTCAACCATTTCTTAGACGGACGACACGTCCTCTGGGACCAAGATAAGGACCCAACCCTTCTAGGGGATCTCTTTTCTATCAGATGGGTGAGGTCATAAGGACCCGAAGGGAACACCGAGTCGACCATTTCTTAGGTGGACGTTACGTCCTCTGGACCCGAGTTAGGGACCCAACCCTGCTAGGGACCTCTTCCCTTTCCGATGGGTGAGGTCATAAGAACGGACCTCTTAAGGTACCTGACATATCAGGTACCCCAACGTTTCTCAACCTGTTCTGACTCGTTGAAAGTGAAAGAAAACATCAATAGTCCGCAGGGGAGTGGAGTCCTCAAAAAGGAGTGACCTCACACTTGATTCATCTAACTAAACTCCCTGTGTACCTTGACTCATTTCGTATACTTAAACCACGATTTCCGTCATAGAAATAACACCACCATTTGAGTTCCTTTATTTTTTGGTTGTTTTACGAACCCCACTATGACCCAGACAGAGACTTTTTTCACTTTCACAATCAACCAGTCAGCAGGGTGCGAAACGCTGTGGTACCTGACATCGGGTGGTTCGAGGAGACAGGTACCTTAAAGGGTCCGTTCTTATAACCTCACCCGTCGGTAAAGGAAGAGTCCCCTAGAAGGACTGGGTCCCTAGTTTTGACCCAGAGGACGTAACTTCCGTCTTAAAAATGACCGACTCGGTGGTCCCTTCGGTTTTACCCCCATTATTATGAATAAAGTGTTTTCACAAGACTCCTAACTTATTTCAACTAATGTATTTTACAAATTGAATGAGCGACCAATACATTATTTACGAGTTATTTATAAGAAAGATTAAGGGGGCAGATTAAGGGGGGGTTTCGACAAATAAGAGTCATGAACTGTTTTGATCTAAATGATTCTTATACAATTGAGACACTTCATGTTATATATGTCGTTTTAACTACTAAAATATATTAAAGACAATGAATTTGGAACTGTGTCATTAAACTAACATTAAACCAATGAAAATCTTGATCTACTAGTAACACAGTAGTTTCCGAACAATAGGTCCTGTTTTTTAACTAACACATCCGAGAATTTTTGTACTAGGTCAATTCCAAGAAATTTTTTTTGTGAATCTACAATCACTAGACACAGAGAAGTGACTTTTATTGCAAGAAAATAAAGGTATAGTTTTAAAATTACACTAAATTACGATCTTGTAAGACAAAAGAGTAAGATTTCGAATTAGACAACTGGACTAAATTAGACGAAAAGATAACAGACTACTACGAAAACAACTGTCTTAGTCATTTTTAATAACCCAATTCATCATCTTGAGAAAGGTAAAAAGAAGATTTATTTAAACATTACATGAACAGTCTGAAGTTTATGCACTACCTTGTACCGTATTTATACGGGGCCTATTAACATAATACCTTTTATTTTCCAGATCTGTTATTCCATTCTCGGTTCTCATAAAACTTAAGTTTAACCAATCTCTATAAAAATATTACATCCATCATCGATCTTTGTCTAGTTATCTTATTCTTACAATGACCGAAAACCTCGTACCACAAGGATAGTTACACATAAAACCTCAATGTACGTTATCAGAAGTGTAAGTATCCGGTAAACACAAGTACGGGTGGTGGAAGTAGGGTCGGGTGGTCGAGTATGGTCCGTTACTGTAATCGGAAAACTAGAAGTGGTAAATCCAATGTAATGTGAGGGTGTGAGTGTGTCTGTCTCGACGTCAAGTACCCCAGCGTTCCTCAACCTGTGCTGACTCGCTGACTTGACTTGACTTGTGAGGGTGTGTTTGTATGACTTATGGTAACGGGAGGTCTACTTTAGGTCTGACGGATCAGACTGTAGTTCCATGTGATAATGACACTCGTAATATGTCCCATTATATGTAAAATAAATATCATTAATTTAATTAATTAAATTAAGTGAGTAATTAAGTGAGTAAGTCATATGACACCCTCCAAGTCTCCTTTCCATGGTTAAAGAGGTTGAATGGAGGGTGATGAAATAAGTTCGAAGGACCGTCTCACTGGACAAACGTTAAGAGAATTTATAATACGTGTAAGAATGAAGAGACTGAAACGACTATATAAAAAACCACGAACTCGAGAAGTCGAAGACAAATAAGTAAATTGGTTGTTCCTAACGTTCATATGGTGTACGGTCTTGGGACACGATAGGTGCCAACTCTGAACTTACTCTCTCCGTGTCGGAATGGACACACTGTGATGGCCACAATGGAAAGGGTCGGAGAGGACGAGGGAGATTGGGGTGAAAGGGACTCGTGACTCAGGAACCACTCGAGAAAGAAGAACTCGAAGTCACTTGAATAACAGACAGTGTTCCCTAGTTAGTTATAAAGTCAAGTCAAGTCAACGAGTCAGCACAGGCTGAGGAACGCTGGGGCACTTAGTGTCGTGTGGTCCGGAGGGACAGGTAGTGGTTGAGGGCCTCAAGTGAGTCTGAGTGTACGTAGCTCAGTCACTACGGTAGGTCGATAGAGTAGGAGACGGCAGGGGAAGAGCAGGACGGGGGTTAGGGAGGGTTGTAGTCTCAGAAAAGGTTACTCAGTTGAGAAGTGTACTCTACCGGTTTCATGACCTCAAAGTCGAAGTCGTAGTAAGGAAGGTTTCTTTAGGGTCCTAACTAGAGGAAGTCTTACCTGACCAACCGAGAGGAACGTCAGGTTCCCTGACAGTTCTCAGAAGAGGTTTTGGTGTGAAGTTTTCGTAGTTAAGAAGACGCGAGTCGGAAGAAGTGTCAGGTTGAGAGTGTAGGTATGTACTGGTGACCTTTTTGGTATCGGAACTGATCTGCCTGGAATCCCCCGTTTCATTACAGAGACGAAAAGTTATACGACAGATCCAACCAGTATTGAAAAGAAGGTTCCTCATTCGTAGAAAATTAAAGTACCGACGTCAGTGGTAGACGTCACTAAAAACCTCGGGGGGTTTTATTTCAGACTGTGACAAAGGTGACAAAGGGGTTGATAAAGGGTACTTCACTACCCTGGTCTACGGTACTAGAAGTAAAAGACTTACAACTCGAAATTCGGTTGAAAAAACGAGAGGAGAAAGTGAAAGTAGTTCTCCGAAAAATCGAGCAGAAGTGAAAAACGGTATTCCCACCACAGTAGACGTATAGACTCCAATAACTATAAAGAGGGTCGTTAGAACTAAGGACCAACTAATTAAATAGGTATCATTATCTTGTACATTTACAGTACACCTCTATTTTTAAAACCTAATAAACTTTTAAGATGACAAAATGAAAATCAACCTACTATCAACCGTTAGAAGATTAGACAATTTACTCATCTTACTTGGTATTTACACAATAAAGGGTTCATACGTTAATAAAAAATAAATAAATGAAAACAAAATAAAAACCGGAGTTGTGAACCGGTCGCACGTAGAATTAAGGGACTGGACCCTAACTTGGGTCCAGGGAACCGTCACTCTCGTGGTTCAAGATTAGTGACCTGGTGGTCCCTTAAGGGATGTCCATATAAAAATTTAGATTTTAAAAAACTACCCAAATTATTTTAATCTAACTTAAAAACAAGTCTTGAAAATCACGAACACCCTCCTTCGTAGATCTCCTTTCCCTACCTCCTTCTGTTCCTCTTTGTCCCGTTATTCTAGTTTCCGGAAAAAACCGTCTCATATAGGGGTCCCGAAAGGACCACCGAGTCTGTCATTCCTTAGGAGGAAGATACGTCCTCTAGGATCAAATTAGGGACCAAACCCTTCTGGGACCCATCCTTTCTAGGGTACCTCTTCCCTTACCGATGGGTGAGGTCATAAGAACAGACCTCTAAAATTCCTGTCTCTTCAGACCGCCCAATGTCTGGTACTCTGCTGTTTCTCGACCTGTACTGACTCGCTGATTGTATGTTGTCTGTTGTGTCAGGGGAAAAGTCCCGAGGAAAGAAGGATGAGGGGTACAGTTTAAAACACTTGTTCGACTTAAACAACAATTGGACACTATATTTTAAGTATATAACTTTTAGTCACCGACCGAATACCATATCCTTTATATACAGACTGAAGGATTTAGAGAGTTATATAAAGAGTATACCACCTCATTTCACTAAAAAAAACATTTTGACTCATATAAAAATATTTATAGTTATTATGAGTTACAATTTTGGAAGGTTTTGTTTATTATTAGAGAAGATTGAAGAGGACACAAAGACTATGATAATAGTTTCCTAGTACTTGTTTGAGATAAAAAAATTAAAATCTGGTCTAGATGACCCATTAAGTGAAATAAGTCGTAATAAAATGACGCGTGGATGACAGACGATTTGTTTTTTAAATATATTGACTACTTACTTCTTATCAAAATGAGAGTTCCACAAATATTAGTAACCTCCCCATGTATAAGAATCAATACCCCGAAGGGTTCACCGCGATCGTCATTTCTTGAGTAGACGGTCACGTCTTCTATATTCTCTCACCCAAACTAGGAACCCAGTCCGTCTAGGGGACCTGCTCCCGTACCGTCGTGTGAGGTCATAGGAACGGACCTCTTAAGGTACCTGCCCCTCGGACCACTCAATGTCAGGTATCCCAGCGTTTTCTCCGTCTGTGTTGACTTCACTAAATCGTACGTGTGTGTAAGAATCAACATCTTTGTTCATACGATACAATATTGTAAAATGTACTATAAGTATAGATAAAAATAAAGTTTAAACAAGTACGAAGTACACGACACAGGATACCTGACATCGGGTAGTTCAAGGAGACAGTCACCCTAAGAGGTCCGTCACGATGACCTCACCCAAGGGAACCGGAGGAGGTCCCCTAGAAGGACTGGGTCCCTAGATTGGACACAGAGAATGTAGAGGACGTGACCGTCCATCCAAGAAATGGTGATCGTGGCGGACCCTTCGGTATTATACTTGTATAGGTGTATCTGTAGATGAGTATATAAATAGTGTGGGATCACATTTATACACGATCGTACCTCTTTTTATAAACACACATGAATGTTTGTGTGAAGATAGATGATGTCGTTTCTTCAAAGTATGAATCCTCTCTAATGTAACGACTGTTTTCAAGACTTTAACATTTACTTCAATATATAATCTAAGATATATAAAACCTAGTACGGAAGGAATGTTTAGACGACTCTGGATACCTTGGAGAGGATTCTTTCTTGGATTACTACACTTTAAAATCTTCCGACCACCTAAGGGACTTCAGGTAAATACATGGGACCCAACCCTTGGAGTCCGTCTTTGTTCTCGTCTCAAAGGATATCTTTTTAAACTTCAATTCCATGACAGGACAAATTGTCGAAGTACGGTTGTAAAATTTCAATTTTACAACTGTTTAGGGATAATTCTGAGTTTACCTTGTGGACTTAGGAAGTTCAAGAGACATCGATTGAGTTTATTTGTATTTGTCGGGTTCCTTAACTAGAAAGTACCCAGAAAAATTTATAGTACAATATTTGAAAATATATAGTCATGTATATTTACAATAGAAAAAGGATATCGTTTAGTCTACTCGTCAGTAATTATCTGATAATGTCAATGACAACCTTTCCGAAAAGAAAGGACCACTCTCCATTGTGGTGAACTACCCTAGAACGGTTCAACTAAATAGCGACCGACAAAACGGTTGTAGAAAAGGAATCCAATTAGTACTACCACACTAGTGAGTGGATCTCGGTCTGTAGGACCTTACACTTCAGTTTACCCGGAATCTTTCGTAGTGATGCTTGTTTCGATCACCTTCACTACCTTAAGGTCACCTCGATAAAGTTTAATACTTTCTACTACGACACTTTCACGACGCGAGTTATACGGTCGTTTAAACCTTTTGAGTCGTCACCGGTGTCGTGACCTTTTCCAGTCAAAAGTAAGGTTAAGGTTTCTTTCTGTTACGGTTTCTTACGAGTTTGATGGCGTGTTAACGTGAGTAGAGTGTGCGATCATTTCATTACGAGTTTTAAGAGGTTCGGTCCGAAGTCGTTATGCACTTGGTACTTGAAGGTCTACAAGTTCGACCAAAATCTTTTCCGTCTCCTTGGTCTCTAGTTTACCGGTTGTAGACGACCTAGTAACTTTTTCTTTCTCTCAAGGTCTTTTTGTAGATAAAGACGAAAGAACTGATACGGTTTCGGAAACTGACACACCTAGTGTTCTTTGAGACCTTTTAAGAAGTTCTCTACCCTTATGCTCTGGTGGACTGGACGGAGAACTCTTTAGACATACGTCCAGTCCTTCGTTGTCAATCTTGACCTGTACCTTGTTGTCTGACCAAGGTTTATCCCTTTCCTCATGCAGTTCCGACATATAACAGTGGGACGAATAAATTAAAGATACGTCTCATATAGTACTCTTTACGACCTGACCTTCTTTGTGTTCGACCTTAGTTCTAACGGTCCTCTTTATAGTTAGTGGAGTCTATACGTCTACTGTGGTGGGAATACCGTCTTTCACTTCTCCTTGATTTTTCAGAGAACTACTTTCACTTTCTCCTCTCACTTTTTCAACGTAATTTCGAGTTGTAAGTCTTTTACTTCTAGTACCGTAGACCAGGGTAGTGAAGTACCCTTTATCAACCCCTTTGTCACCTTTGTCACAGTCTGAAATAAAAAACCCGAGGTTTTAGTGACGTCTACCACTGACGTCGGTACTTTAATTTTCTCCGAATAAGGAACCTTCTTTTCAATACTGGTTGGATCTATCGTATAAGTTTTCGTCTCTGTAATGAAACGGGTGATTCCAGACAGATCAGTTCCGATACCCAAAAGGTCACCAGTACATGCCTACACTCTAAACCTGACACTTCTTCCGACTCGTGCCTTCTTAATTACGAAAACTTCACACCACAACCTCTTCTGAGAACTCTCAGGGAACCTGACGTTCCTCTAGGTTGGTCAGGTAAGACTTCCTCTAGTCGGGACCCTAAAGAAACCTTCCTTACTACGACTTCGACTTTGAGGTCATGAAACCGATGGAGTACGCTTCACAACTGTGTAACCTTTTCTGAGACTACAACCCTCCCTAACCCCCGTCCTCCTCTTCCCCTGCTGTCTCCCACTCTACCGACCTACCATAGTGACTGAACTACCCGAACTCAGACTCACTTGAGACCCTCGACCACTACCTGTCCCTCCGGACCGCACGACGCTAAGTACCTCAGTGTTTCTCAGCCTGTGCTGGCTCACTGACTTGACTTGACTTGAAAGGAATTCAAAGGACACAGTCTAGATTCGGGACCTTTAGTTTAACAATAAGAACAAAAACTATCGAAAGAACTTGAAAGGAAATTCATGGTCGTCGAAGCTGGACAAAGACCGTTTTGTATGGACGGAAAATCGAACGGACTAAGGTCTGGAGTCACGATGTTCGTAAAAAATGGGAAACTGGGGAGAGACGTAACAACAACTAGTGAAAGTTTATCACCACCAACTCCCCACTCGTTTAAGTTTCCACGGGTCGTAGCGAAGACTGGGGCCTAGGCATTTTAGTTCAGTGAGTGTGTAGATCGTACAAAAGAGATTGGTCCGATGTACGTAGTGGTTTCGTGGTGAAAAGGAAACTAATGACTCATTACATTTCATAACTTACACTTGAAAATAGAAATTTTATTACTCGTTAAAGGGGGGATGAATCGTGTGTCTTTAAATCAATAGATATACTCTAGAGAAACACATATGTAAAGGAAGAATTATCAATAGAGTCAAAATATAAACACACTACCGACTGAAATAAAAAGACCCGAGGTCTTAGTGACGTCTACTACTGACGTCGATACTTTAATTTTCTACAAATGAGGAACCTTCCTTTCAACACTGGTTGGATCTGTCGTATAACTTTTTGTCTCTGTAATGAAACGGTTGTTTCCAGGCAGATCAGTTCCGATACCAAAAAGGTCATCAGTACACACCTACACTCTCAACCTGATATTTCTTTCGACTCGCGGTTTCTTAACCACGAAAACTTGACACCACAACCTCTTCTGAGAACGCTCAGGGAACCTGACGTTCCTCTCGGTTGGTCAGGTAGGATTTCCTCTAGTCAGGACTCACAAGTAACCTTCCTCACTACGACTTCGACTTTGAGGTTATGAAACCGGTGGACTACACTTCTCGACTGAGTATCTGGGACTACGACCCTTTCTAACTCCCGTCCTCCTCTTCCCCTACTGTCTCCTATTCTACCAACCTACCGTAGTCGTTGAGTTACCTGTACCCAAACCTACCTGAGGCCCTCAACCACTACCTGTCCCTCCGGACCGTACGACGTCAAGTGACCTTACGTTTCTCGACCTGTACTGACTCGCTGACTTTACTTGACTTGACTTGACTACTATTTTCTTCTCTAGGAAAACTTGACATCGCGATCTCTTCTGACACTACACCCTCTCAGGGAACGTGTCGTTCCTCTAGTTTGGTCAGTCAAGATTTCCTTTCGTTGGAACTTACAAGTAACCTTCTTGACTACGACTTCGATTTCGAGGTTATAAAACGGGTGGACTACTCTTCTCGGCTAAGTAACCTTTTCTGGGACTACGACCCTTTCTATCTTCCGTTTCCCTCTTCCCCCACTGTCTCCTACTTGACCAACCCACCGTAATAACTGAGTCAAGCCAAGTCAGAGAGTCAGAACAGGTTGACCAGTGTTTTTCAGCCTGTGCTGACTCGCTGACTTGTTGTCGTTTATTATTAAGTCCATATAGAGACGAAAATGACTTTCGTAGAACGTAGTCCCTCGTACAGATCTACCGAGGGGAAATATCAGTGTCATGGAGCGTGTCGCGGACCGTATATCATCCACTATTAATTAAACACGACATACTTAAATTAGAGTGGGTCTATGAAACTTCAAAGAGGAAACCTTAATAGAAGTCTCTACCGAAGGGTCGTTATGGTCTTACCGAAAGAACTAAAAGAAACTTCTTGTAGCCTCGTAGAACAAGACGGACGAGAAAGGAAAGACAGAGAAAGAAACCAGGTCAATCAAGGCGAATCCACCACAGAAAAGGGAAAGGAGAGTCACCAAAACTTCGTTGGTGACCTTCAATGGACCACGTCGACATGACTACGGTCGAACCTGAGACGATTTCCGTGGGCCCTGTCCGACTCCGTACCTCTATTTTATTTCGGAAACTGCGCTGTGAGTGGTGTGACTGGTTTGCGAAACCTACGACGGATGGACGACGGTAACGGCACTTTCAGAAGTCCCCGACGTCAGTCGACTTGTTACTTCTACTCATAACGACTTCCAAATCCTGAACTAAGATTCGTTCAATTAATATTTACTCTACACAATTATCGTTAATAGTCCCCACCCTCCTCCTTGAGTTAAATGTGTATGACATTGACAGAAAAGTACGTAAAGACATCACAAAATCGAAAAAAAGAATATAATCCCAATACAAACGAAATCAGTAATTTTTTTGTGTATGTTACTTATAAAATTCATAGTATTTCCTCTACTACGATAATTCGGTGAAAGTTCTTTTTTGAAGTTTCCGTATTACATTTTAACTTTACTTAAATATTATTTTATATAGGTCTATTTCAATAACTCAATATTATTTCAAGAGGATCTTATTGAAATAAAACTCTAGTCATGTACTTTAATATAACATAGGACCAGGTGTCTCCTGAGTCTCGGTCCCACGACGTCCTACGAGGACGAAGGGTCGATACTGAGGTCGTTCAATGACTTGTGTACGGAGTCGAAACAGTAGACATCTTTTTCCTATTAGTATCGAAAATACCATATCTCACATTTCGTGTGGAACTTCGACTAGTACGCTATTACGAGGTAGTAACAACAACGACAACAATAAAATATTGAGTTTATTGGATTTATATAGATCCCTCTCTAAAGTTTTACATTAAGGGATAAATAAATAGTCTCGAATAACAAGTATATGTGTTAAATATCAACTTTTTTTTCATCACCATTAAACACATTATAGATCTTTTAAACAGAAGGGTACTCTTATAAGTGGGAAACAAAACCAGGGTAGTGAAGTACCGTTTATCTACGCCTTTTTTACCTTACTCACAGTCTGAAATAAAACCCCCCGAGGTTTTAGTGACGTGTACCACTGACGTCGGTACTTTGATTTTCTACAAATGAGGAATCTTCTTCTCGATACTGGTTTGATTTGTCGTATAATTTTTCGTCTCTGTAATGAAGCGGTTGTTTCCAGGCAGATCAGTTTCGATACCAAAAAGGTCACCAGTACATACCTACACTCTCAACCTGATATTTATTTCGACTCACGGTTTCTTAACTACGAAAACTTGACGCCACAACCTCTTCTGAGAACTCTCAGGGAACCTAACATTCCTCTAGGTGTCAGGTAGGATTTCTTTTAGTCAGGACTTATAAGTAACCTTCCTCACTACGACTTCGACTTTGAGGTTATGAAACCGGTGGACTACACTTCTTGACTGAGTATCTGGGACTACGACCCTTTCTAACTACCATCCTCCTCTTCCCCTGCTGTCTCCTACTCTACCAACCTACCGTAGTGGCTGAGCTACCTGTACTCAGACTCATTTGAGATCCTCAATCACTACCTGTCCCTCCGGACTGTACGTCGTCAGGTACCCCAGCGTTTCTCAACCCGTGTTGACTTGACTTGACTTGACTTGAACTTATATGACTATGAACCTTTCTAACTCTCGTCCTCCTCTTCCCCCGTTGTCTCTTAGTCTACCAACTTACCGTAGTGGACGAGTTACCTGCACTCAAACTCGTTTGAGACCTTCTGTCATCTCCTGTTTCTTCGGACCGCACGACGTTAGGTACCCCAGTATTTCTCAACCGGTGCTAAATCACTGACTTGTTATTTTTGTTGTTGAACTTACATAAATAAAGTGATATTACAGATGTTTGTGAACCCGTTTCGTTACTTACCTTATCTCCAACCAGTACATGGGTCCCTTTATTTACCACAGGACCGTACCACTACTATTGTTTCTACTACTGTTACTACTACAATCTTCGATATATGGTCCAGACGATAGTTATGAACACATGATCGATGCGCTGGAACCCGTATAGTGAGTTGGAGAGACTCGGAGAGACTCTAGTTCTATAAGAGATGAAGTAAGTCAACGACTCTTGATAACAGATATTTTCACGAAACACTTACAAATTAAAAAAGGAAGGTCAAAATAACACTATATTAACTGTATGTGATACATTCAAATTCCACATGTCGTATTCTTAAACTAAATGTACGTAACACTTTAATAATAGTGTCATTCAAATTACTTGTAGGTAGTCAGAGTATATGTGTGTTTTAATTTCTCTGTTTCATTAAAAAGGAATACTATTCTTGATAATCCTAAATGAGAATTGAAAGTATACACTGTATACCGCACAACTGACATAAACAATACCACATCTAATGTAGGGGCTATGAATAAATAGAATATTCATCTTCAAACATGGAAAATTGATGGAAGTAAGTTAAGAGGGGTGGGGTGAAGGAGGAAGTGAAGGGCGGAGACCATTGGTCTATGGACCATAGAAAAACACTCAATCCAAAATGTCATATTAACTGGATGACGTGATACAATCAAGGATAATGTTTTATATGACTAAACTGGACAGACAGGTAAAGTTTTATTAGTGGGATTAATTTAGATCAATACTAGACAGTGGTATGGTTCTCTCATGTATTAATGACTGACATAAAGGGTATGATATGAAAAGTGTTGTCACTGCGTAAATAGAACGTCGACCTTCAAACATGGAGATTTAGAGGGAGTTGATAAGGAGAGGAGAGGGTCACGGGGAGGAGAGACCTTCGGGGATAAAAAAGAGGTTTAGAAACTGAGACAAAGACAAAACAATACATACAAGTAAATAAATAAAAAAATCTAAGGGGAATATTCGCTTTTGTATATGTCGTAAACAGAAACAACTGAGTAAAGTGAATCGTATTATGGTAGATCCAGGCAGACACAACAGTTTTTACCGTTCTAAAGTAAGAAAGAAACACCGACTGATTATAAGGTAATATAATGCATACATATTACCCTATATATGGATATGGTGTAACAGAAATAAATAGACAATCACCCGTGAATTCAACGAAGGTATAGAACCGACAACAGTCATTACTACGTCACTTACATTCCGGCGTAGATAGAAAAGAAAAAGAAAGAAAGAAAAACAGATACAGTACTCCGGACACCCTAGAATCGAAGTGCTACTCCCTAACTTGTACCCGGGGGCCGACCTCAGGATTACTGACCTGACGGTCCCTTCTGGAATAGAAAAGAGGTGTAGGAGTGGTAGGGAACACTGAACAGCAGAACAACTATTTTCGGTAAGAATGTCATTCTCCACCGTAGAGTAGTATCAAAACTAAAAGCAAAGGGACTACTAATCACTATATCTCGTAGGAAAGTACACGAACAACGGGTAGATATACAGAAGAAGTCCTTTTACAGATGAATCAAGGAGACGAGTAAAAATTTAACGTAACAAATAAAATAATTACAACTCAACATACTCAAGAAACAATATCTATAAATGAGGAATAATCTATATAGTGAACGTTTATAGAAGAGGGTAAATCATCTACCGGAAAAGTAAAACAACGATCAAGGGAAGTAACACTTTTCGAAAAGTCAAACTACATCAGGGTGAACAAATAAAAAAGTATCTAAATCAAACGACCCTCGGTGTACGGTGGGTATAAAGAGATACGAAAAGGAGTGTTCAAAGGAAGGGGAAAGGAGGAGATTAGAAGGGAAGAAACAGGTATAATAGAAACTTTGACACACAAATAAAGTCGGGGATTTGAGACCCGTACGTTAGTACGTAACCACATTAAACAAGGGTTCAAATAAACAGTAGACAGGATGGTGTTCAAATTCCGTAACTTTCGGTCCCTTCCTCTTTATTGAATATTACAATAACTTTGTGTCGAATTTCTTTCTATTGGATGGTCGGATATTTACTTTTTATCAACACCGTTTGCCACAGTAAATTCTCGACCGTCGTTACCACAACAGATATTCACTTTCGATACACGTTTTCGTCTAGAAGTTCCCAGTGTCTGTAGATGTTCGAAAAATTATGACTAAAATCGACGTCATAAGTCATTTCCCGAGTCGCCATTACTTAGACGGACGTTACGTCCTCTGTATTCAAACTAGGGACAGTCCTTCTAGGGGACCTCTTCCTTTACTGTTGGGTGAGGTTATAAGGACGGAACCCTTTAGGGTACCTGTCTCCTCGGACCATCCGATGTCAGGTACCCCAGTGTTTTCTCAGTTTGTGTTGCATCGCTGATTTGTTGTTGTAAGTCATTTATAAATCGATCGTCAGTTTATTACAGTACATCCCCCTAGATTTTCTCTTTTGGCTCTCATAAAGTACGGAAAATCTTAGGTCATAGGTCCACACTATATCTACGTTTAAACACAAAACACATCTTTCCCGCTAATCGTATAATCATATATGTGTACGTGTGTTTGTGTAATAACACAAACTTTTTGTCTCGTTACACCAGTGAATCTCAATCGAAGGTCACGATATTTATAGCAAATTGATGAATTTGACCACCAGACGAATTATCCGTCTACGTGTCACGTTCATTACCAGTTTCCATTTTACGTTTTCCTATAGATTTTTATCTTTTGTGATTGAAACTTTTGAATATATCAAAAAAGTAACGGTGTTGAAGCAGTGATTCTAACGAGTCTGACAAGGTGAAGGGTTCATGAAGAATTTTTTAAAAAATATTTCATTTCCAGAAACGAAAAACTCGGACACTGACACGAATAGTAAGTTTGTATCTCTGGGACGTAAAAATCTTATTAGGTAGAGTGCTTTGTGTCTTTCAGTTTCCAGAGATTGTGTGTATGTGTATAAGTCTCAAGATTTTAGGTGGTTTTGGGATCTTCATCAGAGGATAGTGCACACACACACACACACACACACACATATACACACACACGAATTAGTACAGGTCGAGAAACACTGGTGTACCTGACAACGGGTGGTCCGAGGAGACAGGTGTCTTAAAAGGTCCGTTCTTAGGACCTTATCCAACGGTAAAGGAGGAGGCCCCAAAAAGGTATAAAAGTCGGATTTCTTAGAACCACAGGTAAGGAAATTTCACGCACGGTGTAGTGTGCCAGACGAACTAAACGACCAATCAAAGAAAATAGTCTACTAGTGCTCAGGTGCGCATACGAGAAGAGACGGAGAGGAAACCGTCGGGATCTCTGACTTCACTGGACCCCGGACTCTTCCGGGTCCTACGGTGAACACTGAACAGGACACCAAACAGTCAAGGAAAATTGTCTAACAGAAGGAGAAAAACCACACCCATAAACCTTTAGAAAGTGAATCGTTTAACTGTTAGGAACACCTTTACTGATATCTCACATCATGTCTAGTTTTAGGTCGGATTTTCTCCTGTCTGTGAGAACTCGGTCCTTTTAGTCGATGTATTCTCTATTTCCAACACAATCACTTCACTCCTTACCAACTTTTTAAGAGAGGTTCCTATTACCCTTTACTCAGTTCGTGGTGTTTAGAACCAAATTAAGTGACGAACCACCCTCGGGACACACACGAGTCAACGAATCAGTACAGACCGAGAAACCCTAGGGTACTTGACATCGGCCAATCTGAGGAGACAATAGGAGATGGGTACCTTAAAGGGTCCGTACTTATGACCTCACCCAACGGTATAGGAGAAGGTCCCCTGGAAGGGTTGAGTCCCTAGCATGGGAACAAAGAACTCAGGGAACGTAACGTCCGTGTAAGGTGACGTAGTCGACCCTTCGGTATCTCTTGTCCATTTTCAACTCGGGTAATTTTAACGATCTGTTCGTCAACCTAAAAAAAGATTGAGTAGACTCAATGACAAACCTTTTTATTCTTGGTAATTACACTTCACACCAAAGGTTTTTGAGAAGTCTTCGACTCTCTCTCTTTCTCTTATACTCTTATACTTCTTCAACATTTACGAGGGACCTAGTTTTTCAATTCCTGTCTTATTTTCGTCGACCGGTCAATCCTGCGTCACGATGGTAACAGTCCCAATGTGACAAGACTCAGATCCATAGATCAGACCACTAAGTAAGAGAGACAAAGACAGGAGGATAAAAGAAAAAAGGACCCTGTCACCTCCACTTCAGTTTTAGTCATGTAATAAAGGGGAAGCATCGTTGTGAACATTTACAAACTTCTTCTCCTCCACTATTGACTGTTGATGTTATTTCAAAAAGACAATATAGACTATAGTAAACGGTTACATAAAGGGTTAATGGTATTTATTAACGTTTGATTACCTACTGATAATTCGTTATGAAAATCCAAATTATAAACCTACAGAAATAAGTTTTAAAATGACGCTGGACGAAGGAATATTGTTTCGACAACTGTAAACGACACCTCAAGTACTGTGTTGTGTGAACCTCCATCTGCACGGTTTGACCTTATGGTCCGCTACGAGTAAGTTGTGTCTCCCTACCCATAGGGGACGGTAAACGACTCCTCCCGAAAGAACACGTAGGCGGATAAAAGTGACGTGACCCAGAAACAACGACGCGAGTCCGAAGGAGATCCACGTCGTCTGTCCCCGACGAGAAACGACGCCGGGTGTCCGAAGAGCAACGTCACCGGAGGGAGTAACACCTCGTGGTCGAGATCCACGTGTCCGAAGGTATCAACGTCGAACGTCCGTGACCTCGTGAACCTGAAGTCATCAGTACCGTGTCCTTGAATCAAAGGGTACCGTGCACCTTAGAAGGGCCCGGTCCCTAGCTTGGGCACAGGGGACGTAACCGTCCGCCTAAGAATAGGTTAAGCTTGGTGGTCCCTTCAGACTCTTCCCAAAAGAACATACTCCAACCACACAGGGTCGGTAACAAAGCCCTGTAGACTCTGACGAAAGATAATGAAGCACCCTAATGTGTCGGAACGTTTTATTGGAGCTTTATTCTAAATTTAATTGAAATCAAAACATCCATACGGGACACAAAATATCATGGAGGGGACAAGACGGAGAAAACTCTACCCCTGCTTACTTTCTTCTGACAGTACTACCCTTGAGTTAATAAAAAGGAAGATCCTTCTGGACAGTACACGGTCTGTGACATATATGTACTCTCTATGTCATTGGGGTATTTTGTCTCAAATATTCACTTCCTTGACTTTGATACTTTTTAGTTCTACTGACCGGGTCCAGTATGTCCATATTCCTCGTGAAGACCTTACAATTGGATCAAAGATATTGTTTTTGCAAATGAGAAAGGTCAAGTGTATCGGTAAGAGACTGGTGAATTTAAGTTTACAAACATATAACGTATCTAATCTTCACCTTTGGACCTCAGTTTCTAAAACTTTTATAATTGATTAACGAACCCATTTAGTGTTCTAGGGAGACCCAGAGTACACGAAGTGAATACCGGTCTAGTGACATCACTTGTGAATACCTGATGGAGGACATATCACCCGCAACAATTCATATCACATATATAATCGAATTATTTAGGAGAACTGTGGGATATGATACAATATTTATATTTGGAAAAACACAATATATATGTGTTACATATGTTACCTTATAATGAGTCAGTAATTTTTCTTACTCTATTATAGTAAATATCGTTGTACTTATCTGGATCTCTCATAGTATCCACTTCATTTGGTTTCTGTTTATATACTATTAGTATAATGAATATATACCCTGATTTTATGTCTATGTATACTTGAATATATGTTTTCTCTTGATCTGGGTGTCTGTATATTTTCTTTGGATACTCATGGTTTCTCCCTTCCCCCACCCTCTCTTTAACCCTTAAATCCTAACTGTGTATATATGATGACTTATATTTTATCTATTGATTGTTCCTGGATGACATATCCGTCCCTTGATATGAGTTATAAAACACCTTTTTCTTAGAATTCTTATATATACATATGCTTAGTAAAACGATATATGAACTTTGATTACGTTGTGACATTTAGTTGATAACCAAGTTAACTTTTTTATTTTTATTTCATTATGGAGGACAGAACTGACAGTACTGTAAGGTTGACTTTAAATTGAGGACCAAGAGGAAAATAGAGTCACTCGGTGATGAAAAAGTCTGTAGAAACGATTTATAAGGATAAGAGGGGTTGGAGATTTACAACCTTACCCGATCTGACGTACAGTGTGGGTCTATCCAGAGTCGACTGGGTTGTAAAATTTAATGTAGATGTTTTACTACTTTCGGTTTAGTTTAGAGGTCCAAACAGAATCAGTACTTTAAATTCAGGAACCTAAATGTGTAGGTTACTGGATGAACTATAGAAGTGAATGTACCGAGTCTTTATTGTCTCAATTTTGTTGAGTTAAAGTGTTACGAAAGGGTCAGAGTGAAAGAAGTCGAAATTTTTAGAGTCGTTTTCCATGGTGGAGGGTGGATGAAATAGGTCGGTTTTTAGACATTGAAGTAAGGAAAATGAGGAAGTGGGAGGTGTAGATTAGGTAGACGATCAGGACAGGAGAGTTATTAGTTATTATAGGTCTTACTAGGTAAAAAGACGAAGAGGGGGTTTGTTTAGAGGACGTATTCGGTTTGAATGAAGAATGGACCTGAACGTCGTTGTCGTAGGACTGACCGGAAGGACGGAGATACGTTTATGAAACGAGAGGTCGTTTCATACACTAGAAAAAATTTTACACTAAAAAAATTTTCTACATATTGTCTAGTTCAGTGGGGCATAGGAGTAGGATTGACTTTAGGGGACCTACCGAAGGTTAGTACAAATCTTATTTTCGTTTCGGGTGGTGTTAAACCGTGGTACACAGAGAATGGTGAGAGGAGAGTGGGTGAGGTGGGTGTCTTTATAAGGAGTTTTGTGTGTCTAATAAAGTTGTCTTCCGGAGACGTGATCGAAAAAAGGAGACGAATCTTATAGGAAGGCAGTAAGAAACGTATCAACGGACAAAAGCAGTGAATCAAGAGTCGAACGAAATAGAGGGAGCCCCCTGGAAAGGACTGGTGGATTAGAGACCACGGAGAAGGGTGATTATAAAACGATAAGGTAGTGGAACTGTAAATGACATAGACTATGAGAAAGAAAGGAAGAAAGAGAGGAAAGAAAGGAAGGGATAAAGAGAAGTAAAGGTACAAAACGGGGTCAAAATAGACTCTTAAATTCTAGGTACACTGGTCCCAGGGACAGAACTAATAGTAGCACATGACCGAGGATTTGAAAGGGCTATGTGTCGTTTTCGAGTCTTAATCACACAACTGCGAAGAAGACACATTGTCCCGTGTGTACTAAGTACTAAGTAGAAAGCGTTTCGTCTGTTCTGAAGTCTTAAGTCCTGGTATCAATGGTCGGACTACCCGTTGATGAGACTTGGTACGCTTTAGATTCTTCTCGGGTTGTTCCCCTTCCTCGAGTACTTACGTCAGACGTCCTTCCATCGACCTACAAAGAAAAGGTTTGTGACACGCTCCGACGGAAGGTTTCTTTCGTCCTTTGGTAGTGTGACCCCTATAAGGTGAGTGACCCACCACTCCTCCTTAGGTTTGGAGAGGAGATGGGGTGGGTAGGGTAGAACTACACTCGGGATCCGGTAAAGTACCTGTTACAATTTTCGAGACTGACGATGGTTAGTCGAAGTATAAAAGTGGGAGGAGAACTGAAAAATAAAGTTGTTTTGAGGGTAGTCGAGTCAAGTCAAGTCAAGTCAAGTAAAGTCAGCGAGTCAGCACAGGTTGAGAAACGCTGGGGTACTTAACGTCGTGCGGTCCGGAGGGATAGGTAGTGGTTGAGGGCCTCAAGTGAGTCTGAGTACAGGTAACTCAGTCACTACGGTAGGTCGTTAGAGTAGGAGACAGCAGGGGAAGAGGAGGACGGGGGTTAGGGAGGGTTGTAGTCTCAGAAAAGGTTACTCAGTTGAGAAGTGTACTCCACCGGTTTCATGACCTCAAAGTCGAAGTCGTAGTAAGGAAGGTTTCTTTAGGGTCCCGACTAGATTCTTTTCCCTAAACAAGGGTTCGTTACTCATCTTTTTTTATTCTTTAGGGTTCTCAGTTCGCCCATTCGTTTTGTGTTTTCGTCATTTTTAATATATCCTTTTATATGAGTGAAGTTATATCTAAAATAAAAAAACCTTGTAAAGTTCGGGTAATAAAGTATCTAGAAATTTTTGTAAGATAATCTAAACTTGTCATAAACTCCTCGTACCTAGTTAAGAGAAGAAGTTGAGGACTTCGTCTTTTTGTATAGTGAGGATAACTTTTTTTAGTAAGACCCATTCCTGACTTAAGAAAGTCTTTTGTATTTACATACAGAGTCTATTCAAGAAGAAAATAGGGTCATTGAGTCCCTCTTAAAAGACTTCACAAACTGTATATGATGGAGTAGTATACGACCTCCTCTTTTTTTCAAAATTTCTCATAATTTATAAACTTTTGATGATTTATTCCAACGGTCAAAGAGTCATAAAATTCAACTGTTCATCATTTATTCCCGTTGATCGAGTCGACCATTTCTTAACTGGGACCAAGTTAAGGAACCAACCCTTCTAGGGGACCTCTTCCCTATCCGATGGCTGAGGTCATAAGAACCCGAAAGGAACACCGAGTCGACCTTTTCTTAGACGGACGTTACGTCCTCTGGACCCAAACTAGGGACCCAACCCTTCTGAAGGACCTCTACCCTTTCCGATGGGATGAGGTCACAAGACCCGACCTCTTAAAGTACCTGATATGTCAGGTAACCCCAACGTTTCTCAACCTTTGTTGACTCGCTAAAAGTGAAAGTAACTTATACTTGTTTGATAAAGGATCAAAACAGACAAAAATGTTTTACGTTTACGAGATTGTAAAATGAACATTAAGAGGAGTATTTAAGTAAATGAATTTTATACGAAGATCTTTTTCCGTCGGAAAATCGTTTTACTCGTTATTATATTGTCTTGTATCAAATGAATACCTGTATGAACATTTAAAGGTAGAAAAATTTGGACTCAGTAATTTTATTTGTGGGATTTAAATTCTTTAGTATAAAATAAAAAATTTATTAAGAGTTTTTTTGGGACCTATTTACTGTAACTTATAAATCGAACTGTTTTTATTCTAAAAAGTCGTTGAGAAATGACAATGTGACAAAACAAGAAGGTGATAAATAGGAGTAAAAGTACTAGAAATTAATCCAGTAAGGTGGATAAGACTTTTAGTTCGGGTTTACCAGTTCACCATTATATTAAGAATAAAAAAAAGGTCTTGTGAATGATAAATTTTACAATTAATCGTACAAATATAAGTGTATAAATATAAGTCTTCTTCTTTATTTATAAACCGGACGTATCAGAAAATAAAAAAATAATTATAAAAATTAAACGAAAACGAGAATTCTACCTCTTTCGTTACCGTGGGGTGAGGTCATGAGAACGGATCTTTTAGGATACCTACCTCCTCGGACCATCCGACGTCAGGATGGTCCCCCCAGCGATTCTCAGCCTGTGCTGACTCGCTGAAGTGAAAGTGAAAAGTGAAGGTACGTAACCTCTTCCTTTACCGTCGGGTGAAGTTACAAGAACGGACCTCTTAGGATCCTGCCCCCTCGGACCACCCGAAGGCAGATACCCCTGTGTGTCCCAGCCTGTGCTGACTTCGTTGAATCGTCGGCGTCGTCGAGAATTCTGTGTACCAAAATTGTGTTTACCTTATTTTTGTTCTGACGACAAACAAACAATTCCCTAGTGGACAAGGACTCCAAGTGAGGAGTGAACACTTCGTATTAGGATACAACGTCGTAGTGTCGAACAATGACACTTTTGTCCTCAAGACTACATCAAAGGACTATATTATATATGAAACACGACGTGATCCAGTTTAAAAAAAATTTTACCTTCTGTAATACGAAAAAAATTTCCCGGTAAGGTCTACCTCTTTATACTATGGATATTCTAGACCGAACACATTTAGTGAACTTCTTCTGTCATTTGACACGATGTAACCTTGATACCTTATTATCTTATTTGTGAAGTCTCGTCGTAATCCCCAATTGGTTGCTTCTTAAAGAGATTAATATCTCCTGTTGTTTGAAATAAAAATTTCAGTAACATCCATTTTCAAAGATTTTTCTTACTCGCTCCCTTAGTTTTCCTCAGAAGTTCTATGTGTACAGACGTCCATATGTCTCAGTGTCTGCTCCCTCGACCTTCTCCGACTCTGTTCATATCTTTCTACGTATCCTGTGACCGATTCCTAGGTACACGATCTGATCCCAGTCTCTCGGATGTAAACTCAGTTCTAAGGTGTTAAAGTCGAGACACTTGAACGGGTTTGTTGATTACAGAGAGTCAGAGAATAAAGAGAAGGTATATTTTCCAAATATAAATACTGTATCGTATTCCACAGTTCTCCTAAATAATTCGATTATATATGTGATATGAATTGTTGCGGGTGACATGTCCTCCATCAGGTATTCACAAGTGATGTCACTAGACCGGTATTCACTTCGTGTACTCTGGGTCTCCCTAGAACACTAAATGGGTTCGTTAATCAATTATAAAAGTTTTAGAAACTGAGGTCCAAAGGTGAAGATTAGATACGTTATATGTTTGTAAACTTAAATTCACCAGTCTCTTACCGATACACTTGACCTTTCTCATTTGCAAAAACAATATCTTTGATCCAATTGTAAGGTCTTCACGAGGAATATGGACATACTGGACCCGGTCAGTAGAACTAAAAAGTATCAAAGTCAAAGAAGTAAATATTTGAGACAAAATACCCCAATGACATAGAGAGTACATATATGTCACAGACCGTGTACCGTCCAGAAGGATCTTCCTTTTTATTAACTCAAGGGTAGTACTGTCAGAAGAAAGTAAACAGGGGTAGAGTTTTCTCCGTCTTGTCCCCTCCATGATATTTTGTGTCCCGTATGGATGTTTTTATTTCAATTAAATTTAGAATAAAGCTCCAATAAAACGTTCCGACACATTAGGGTGCTTCATTATCTTTCGTCAGAGTCTACAGGGTTTTGTTACCGACCCTGTGTGGTTGGAGTATGTTCTTTTGGGAAGAGTCTGAAGGGACCACCAAGCTTAACCTATTCTTAGACGGACGGTTACGTCCCCTGTGTCCAAGCTAGGGACCGGGCCCTTCTAAGGTGCACGGTACTCTTTGGTTCAAGGACACGGTGTTGATGACTTCAGGTTCACGAGGTCACGGACGTTCGACGTTGATACCTTCGGACGCGTGGATCTCGGCCACGAGGTGTTACTCCCTCCGGTGACGTTGCTCTTCGGACACCCGGCGTCGTTTTTCGTCGGGGACGGACGACGTGGATCTCCTTCGGACTCGCGTCGTTGCTTCTGGGTCGCGTCACTTTTATCCACCTACGTATTCTTTCGGGAGGAGTCGTTTACCGTCCCCTATGGGTAGGGAGACACAACTTACTCGTAGCGGACCATAGGGTCAAACCGTGGAGATGGAGGTTCATACAACACAGTACTTGAGGTGTCGTTTACAGTTGTCGAAACAATATTCCTTCGTCCATTGTCATTTTAAAACTTGTTTCTATAATACACAAGTCAACACAGACTGAGAAACGTTCAGGTACCCGACGTCGGATGGTTCGAGGAGACAGGTACCTTAAGAGGTCCGTTGGTATGAGCTCATCCAACGGTAAGGGAAGAGGTCCTCTAGAAGGGTCTGGTCACTAGCTTGGGTCCAGAGGACGTAACGACTGTCTAAGAAATGGTAGACTCGGTGGTCTTTTCAAGTAATTCAGAGGATCCCCTTCCATTCACGTCTTCGTCTCTAGTATCTGTGTACGTCTCGGTTATCGATAAAGTACCTCTCAAGCCCCTCATCACTTACCTACTTCAAGTTTATAGTCCCACAGGACTGGTTTCTGTCCTTCGGTACTCATTATAAATTCCCTCGTCACCTATCGGTCCTGACTGACGTCGTATCCTTGACAATACTTCATTCATATACTCCTATTTTCCTGTTATAACATCAATCCAACTTACGGTTTCGTTTTTAAATTAAAACGGTCCTAAAACATACTGACCTTTAAAAACTTGTCTCCTTAACAGAAAAACTATAATTTCATATAGAGAAAAAAATTTTCATATAAAGAAAAAATTTTTCATATAAAGAAAAACTATAATTTCATATGTAAGACCCAATGTGAAAGAGATTCTCAAAGTATTATATTTGAAAACTTCACCAGTTCGGTTGTTTACAGAACTTCTTGTACTTTTGATTTTATTATCATTATTAGTATCGGTGATAAGAAACTCTTAGTAATACACCGGACGTGACACGATCCCCCAGTTGTAGACGGTAGTGTAGTGGGGTACTTCATCCCTAAGGTCAGGAGTCCAATCTAGATTCTTCTTGCGGAGTTCTTCCAAATTATCAAACGGATTCTGGCCTACTTCTTTGGTCTTACTTTTAAATCGACTGAGACGGACTTTTCGGTCTCTTGTGGAGAACGGAAACTGTTACGATATGAGAACAACCTCTCTATTTTGTAGACGTACTTTACCCAGAGTCGACACCGGGTGCACTCGAGATCAACACTGTACCTCGAGTCAAAACGAACACTGGAGTATCAACACGGTATACCTCAGATCGAGGTACTGCTCCCTAGTTTGGACCCGGGGGACGTGACCCTCACACGTCAGAATCCGTACCGGGTGGTCCCGTCAGGGATATATAAGAAAAAGTATAAGAAAAGGTAACATCCAACAATGTTCTACGACTTATCTCAAGGGACACGTTATATCATTCAGGAACGACAAATAAAATATCCCGAAACATAAAACCTGACAACTGAAGAAATTTGAGGAAACTAAGTCAAAAAGTCGTAAAAGGGGGAAGGAGGTCCAACAGAGATGTTCGAATTTGACAATTGTCGGACTACGGAAGGTAACCCGAAGGGACCATCGAGTCAACCATTTCTTAGACGGACATTACGTCCTCTGGGACCAAGTTAAGGAGTCAACCCTTCTAGGATACCTCTTTCCTACCCGATGGGTGAGGTCAAAAGAACCCAAAGGGACCACCGAGTGTGTCTTTTCTTAGGTGAACGTTACGTCCCTCTGGACCGAAGCTAGGGACCCAACCCTTCAAAGGGACCTCCCTCCCTACCGTTGGGTGAGGTCATAAGAACGGACCTCTTAGGGGTACCTGTCTCCTCGGACCGTCCGATATCAGGTACCCCAACGTTTCTCAACCTGTGTTGACTCACTGACTCGTCTCGTGTCATGTTGTATGGAAGGTAGATTTGAATCATATTAATCTCCTTCCACTTCCGAAACTCTCGGACTCTCAGAGTAAGTCTTCTTTACAGTCTTTGTACACCTTCGATAGTTTTTCGTCTATTTTCGTTACGTAATTAATTAATTAATTAATTAAGTAATTTGTAAAAAAACAACTCGTGGATCTACTTGGTCTGTCGACGTCGAAGTACTCATATGCTGGACACGTTAGTGTCTCCCAGGGAATGAGTCCGACAAAATTACGAAATGACAGGGGTAGAATTTTAAGTATCGAAATACAAATTTTTACACTAAAAATTCACTTCAAGTCGTCCTGTCATCTTACACTCGTCTCCTCTATGTATGTCGTACAAATAGGTGGAATAAGAAAGGACGAATAAGGATAATTCGTATACACTACGAGTGTTCGTGTGTTAAGGTCACCGGGGTAACGGACCTCTTAGGGTACCTTTCTCCTCGGACCGTCCGATGTCAAGTACCTCAGCGTTCACAACCTGTACCGAACCGCTAATTTGGTGGTGGTGATACTACCTGTCCTCAAGTCGCTGTGAGTCTCGATCATATTCTATTCGTACAAGGTAGATCCTACTTCATCCGTCCACACATCTCTCGGGGTTCTCCGGTGCTAAAGGTAAATTTGGTCTTCGACGAAGTTTGTGTCTTTCTTCGTAACCACAAGATTCATTGTACTTACTAGTTCCTTTGAATGGAAAAGAATCAAAGTAACTTTCACTACTATATCTTTCCCTTTTTATCAAGGAAAAGGAAAGTCGACAAAATGTAGTATTCGACGGTCATCTGTCACACCGTCTTACACGTATATATTTCTCCACTTAATTTTATTAACTCAATCAACAAACGTCGTTTAAACGAGAAGAACATACATACACGTCCACATTTGATGTTTCATGTTTGATCAAGACTATAAAGATGTGGACAATTTACGAGAATGTGAACGTAAATCTCGACCTTTGTGTGTTATACTTCTACTTACCATGGTTTAGTAGGACATGTTTAATGTTAAATTTCAAAAGAATCTTGTTACAATTCATCGTTTATTTTTTTATGGTATTGTTCAGTTCTCTTGAACCTTCCTTTTATGAAATACAAAATTACGAAAATTATCATGAAGATAGGACGAAAAACTTATTCCTCGGGGTGAACGGTACAACGTACCCAGGGTGTTTAATGTATCAGCCTGAACCCCGGTTTGTGACACAATCCTTTGTCCTTATATGACTACCTGTTCATTCTGTACCTGAGCCGAAAGTGCCTCATATGTCAAGTCTCCCCTATTAATGTATTATTGTTAACAATATTCTCTTTGTCTCCTTTCCACGTCCCACAATGTCCACGTCCCACAATGTCCTTGTGCATTTACCCTCTTTGACGACTTACCTGTAACAATTAACGGAGAAGTTGTCGGAAAGAGGAAACGGTCATTTTGAAGGAAGGAAATCTTTGATTTTGAAAGACTAGGAGGTGAAGGGACCGTATATCTCAAACTCGTACACTCATTTAGGACAGGTCACTATTGACTCACTTTCAGACGATCTGTCTCTGTGACATCCCTTTCTAAAACGAGGGACTATGTTTCTCTTTGTACACTCCTCTTGTGGGAGGGAAAAAAAGGATGAAATTTATGACAACTCACTCTTACACTACGAGTCTTGACACCTGGGATAGAACGTTGGTACTTCCCTTTCATTTCTATTACCGTCTTTCGAGTAGACCTTGATTTTACATTGAAACTTGGAGACCCGGATAAGTCTTGATATACGGATATCTCACGAACAATCCACTCCTTTTTTTACGTAAGAGTAACAATTTCTGTGACAATCGACCCAAAAGACACCAAACGTCGGTCATGAAGGATTCACTACAAAACTAGATAAGACCCATTGGTCCCTCCAAAGAAGACTCTTTCACTGTAAAGTATATATGGTTTTACAACTAATCCTTAATTCAACAGTTACTAAACTCTGTTATCTCTAGGTTCCGACTCTCTTATACGTAATAAACTTACGGGATTTAATCCTTCCATGAACTGTATAAACTCTCGATTCTAGGACTTCTTATACACGACTTCTGGTCTCATCCACACGTCGTCAGGGCCTGTACTCCGAGAGTCTATGTGGGGGTCTATCTACTAAACTGCCAAAAGGAAGACCCTCTACCACTGTTCAACCAACGACAATGAGACATGGGACAGGTCTTTTGGGGTCCGAGGTTGTGAGTCGTATAGTCCACAGGGTGTCGACTGACTCTTGTGTTTACAAGTAAAAGTACCTACCAGGGTGAACACCCTTCACCTACGGAATAGACGTACAGTTATGACACTCGTCACTCACTGTGTCACAATAGTCTTGGAAATCGCTTTACATTTGGAAAATTCACGTAGTAGGAGGTACAAAAGTATTTATTCGTTTTACTACACCTTCATGGTCTCTTGTATCTCACTTTTAGACACCTCTACACGTGGTAGTCTATATGAATTTTCATAAAAATACTTTCTGGACCTACTAAGGGGTTTACTATCTTTATTACTCTTTCTTCCTATCTCAGTAGTCCTCGTAAGCATATTAACGTCACAATTACCAGTCTTGGGTTAGTTGGAGACACTGCTTCAGCGCCGGACCCACGGATCGCTAAGGACGTCATTACTGTGGACCTCTTTATTCCGACAGTCTCGGTAATAGTAGTAGCACAAATGGTCGTATAGTAGGGTCGGTACCTAAGTCACGGTCCTCCGTTCCTCCCGACACCAAATGTTTTGTCTGTGAGTGGAGTCTCCGGGTGAATTTGACGTTAATGTGTGACCATTACTGAAAGATATTAAACACCACCCTCCCTCTACCTTGGGACCTGAGTCACAATCTCTGTTTTTCTTTTTGTTCCTCTTCTCTTCCTTTGTCTTACGATTAATACAAAACTTTTTTACGTATACCGTGGACAGTCGTAATGTCTTTGGACTAGAGTAATTAGGAGTATTATCGAGATAATCAGGGTGTCAACTCTTCTCCTTTAACCTCCTTACTCGACAGATTCATCGAACGGGTGTCGTACTTGTTTGATCTCTGTAGTACCTTTGTGTTGACCGTAACTACTGCATCACTCTCCAGGAGAGAGTGGAAAAGAAGAGCAAATATTCGAAACTGAGTCTACCCCGTCCTTTATTTTCTCGTCTGACGCCATTTTTCGTCGAAAACCGAAACACTATGAGTTCACCGTCATGGATCGTACTATATTAGTGGACCATTAGAAGATTTTCACTAAAGGCTCAGATGTACTCCATAAAGTCACCTAAAAGTTCCTTTTAGGTTCTTCACAAATTGAACTCGATTTTGTCCATAAACGTTCTAAAGACACAGGAGTCAGTAACTAAGTCGTTTATAGCGGACAGACAATACACGGACCGTACCGCGATTCGTGATCTTTATCTCGTCACTGAGTTGGTCTGTTCAAACACGAGAGTACCTCCCTTTGTCCGTTGTTTGTGCATTTGTCCTGTACTTCCTCTCTTGGTGTCTCACACGGACGACACCCTTTGTCTTGTTCCTTTTCTACTCTTACACTCAGACTTCCCACCCCAAAGAAACCTGTTTCATCGGTCCTTCCTAAGAAATACCCTCACCTTTGGACACCCTTTTAGTCACTGTCTAAAAACCACTTCAGACGTTCACGTTTCCGGGACTCTGTCCCGGTCCTTTCCGTTTTTCTTTGGTCACACCGATCTCGTATTTCTCTTTCCCGCTCACCATCTTTTTCCTCGACCTCTTGGTGCGAGAAAGGTTTCTGACTGATGAGAAACGGACAGTCACATGAGCCCCGACGAGTCTCCTTCCAAGGTTCGGAAGAAAACAACCGAGAAAACGTTCTAAGGGGTTTTACTATTTTCACTTCTCTCTTTTACGAGACGGGTCACCCGGAGACAGAGAACAAAGAAAGAACGGACAAGACGTCACTCCACGAATTACTGGGATAAAAGGGAATTACATGAGAGTATCTTTTTTTGGGATCCTATAATAAGGTACGGATAAAAATTCCATCAAGTACTTTATCTTTACTTATGCTCGTGTCAAACAAGGTCGCTCAGAGATTATTAGTTTATGGAGGAGTGAACCGTCTAAAAACCGAAGGTGTTTCCCTAAAATTAACTCTCCTAAAAACGTTTTAGTCGTAAACCATAAGACTCTGTGAGTAAGTCGTTTATGAAACAATCATATTAGCCGAAGTTACATATTTCATTAAACTTCTCACCAAGACTTCTCTCAGAGACTGGTTAGGGACACACTAGGGCCTACGTACTGTGACGTCTTCCAGAGGTAGGTCTAGCTTAGTCGTACCTAAACACGTAAATACCCAAATCGAAGACACATATTTAGGTTTGGTGAATTTAGGACCTAGTTCCCTATATACACTGAGGAAAAAAGACGATACCGACTTCAAGACTAGTACAAGACTCGGAGTCTTTGGAGTTTTTCTGAATGTTTATTATAAACGAAAAACAGAAATAAGACAATACCAAATCTAAAATACCAGTGACCTCGGATACCCCAATTACGATCCATATTGATATCATAAACTCGGTCGTTGAACCTTTTCAAATCGTCCCCTTTAACTCCTCTCAATCGTCGTAACTAACTAACTGCATCAACTAAACGTCTATAGTTACATCAGAAATAAAAAAAGTCACACTAAACTTTGTCTAATACAGACAGGACAACCCTACTGTCCACACTCCTCCCAGTACACTGAAGTAATACGCCGTCCAAGTGACTAGGTAGAAGGTGACGGCAGTTACGGAACTCGTCTGACTCCGACACAGAAAGTGTCACAAAAGGGGTCTCAGACCGAGTGACGGACCGTATACCATCTACTAGTAATTTATAAACAACTTACTTACTTTGTAATTGTTTTTATCCTTGATGTTACTAAATCAATATTGACTCTGTCAAAAACACACCTTATTTGGTTATTTTTTTAAGATTATACAACAGAATGTTATAAAGTATACAAAAAAATAATTTTTGCCGACTCGTGAGACACTGTTGGATCTCTCTATCTCCCCTCCCTCCGAGGTATGCCTCCCCTATACATATATTAATACTGACTATACATGACAACATGTCGTCTTTGGTTGTGTTATCACATTTCGCAAACAGGAGGTAAAAATTTTATTTATTTAAATTTAAATTTTTACAAATTATCGAAACATATGTATATGATTAAAATGTCTACATATTTACACCACATTATAACAAAAGAAGCAAGTCAGTAAAAGAGGGGATGTAAGTGAATCGAAGAAGGAAAGAGGTGGAGGTCAGGAGGTCAGGAAATGGGGGTGTAGGTCTAGCATAATTATTAGATCATTAAACACATTAATTCTGGTCCTTACACAAACGTAGGGTCGTGGTGGTAAATATTCGACACACTGGAACCCCTTTAAAGCATTTAAAGGAATAGACATTTTAGTTCTAACATTTTAGACGTAGTGTCTTCATACTCATAATTTACTTGATTACGTATACCTCGAGAATCTCCTCACAGACAGTGGACGAGTACATATATGTGTCACCAGGGGGGAATAGGTATCCCTATGTAAGGTCCTGAGGTCACCTCCGGATCTTGGTGTCATGACTTGGAATACATGCGATACAAAAAAGGATATGTATGGATGGACATTATTTGAAATCAAATAGTCCATGTCATTCTCTAATTATTGTTATCGATTATTATTTTATCTTGTTAATATCGTTATGTGACATTATGTTCAGTACACTTACACCAGAGAGTTTATAAAGTAACATGTTTAAATTACGGAAGAAGTAGAATTGATTCGTGAATCCGTGACACCGAGGTTAAAAACGTCAAACTCTACGCTGTCCTTCTGGACGTACTTAAAGAATAAGAAAGAAGCGTCAAAGTATCTATCTTCTTGTTGTGTACGAAAAAAAAGGGGAATTCAGTCCTCACAAGTGGACAAGTGAATTTCCTTCGTGAAATGTCGAAGAGAAACCGTCTAGTCTTAACGGTCTTAGTGATAAGAACACAGAACCCCGGTAATAATTCATTTCATTCTCAATAACTTGTGGTCGTGACCCTAGGGTACCGTCAGCTAGACTAACTCTTCTACCGACGATTACTCACCACATACGACCTGTTTCTCTACTAAGTGTAGGTCCCACCCTGGTTCGTTCTGTGACTCTAAATTAGTGTAATGAGTCCAACCGAACTCCCCGAAGAGACCAACGAGTCTACCATTTCTTAGACGGACGTCCCGCTCTCTGTACCCAAGTTAACGACCCAACCTTTCTAGCGGACCTCTTCCCTTACCAATGGGTGAGGTCATAAGAAGCGACCTCTTAAGGAACCTGTCTCCTCGGACCACCCGATGTCAGTTACCCCAGTGTTTCTCTACCTGTGTTAACTCACTGATTGTGATTGATTGTGATTGTCCAGTGGAGTGTTTACTTAACAAATACAGACCTTAAAAGGTGAATTATAAAAACCTCGTGTCTACTGGGACCCATTGACTTTGACTCCTTCGACTATAGAGTCGTTTCCCGCCCTCACCACTACCTCCACAATCCCCGATGGAATTCACCTGTCCGACCCCCATCTCCCGAAGTCAAGGAGTGGAATAGACGGAGAGACATCCCGACGACTGGGACTCTGTCAATTGGAGGGTGTCTGCCTCTTTAGGGTGTCTGTCCTCCTTCGACGTCACGGAAAATACTTGGTCAGAGGTCATAAACCTTAAGAGGTCCATTCTTATGACCCCACCAAACGGTAAAGGAAGAGGTCACCTAGAAGGGTAAGGTCCCTAGTTTGGACCCAGAGGACGGGACGTCCGTCTAAGAAATCGTTGACTCGGTGGTCCCTTCTGAATATAAATACTGTAATGTCAAATTTGTCCAAAGGCAACTAAAATTTTTACTGACACAAATTTTATCGAAGTCTCAAAGATCAGAACCAATTCTTTGTAAACAAATATATACATAAGTCTTTCTCAAGAATTTTATAAAAAAATAAATCCTTTTTTGGGGTTGAGAAATTAGGTGGACCTTAAGTAATGATACATATTTCCATATTAAAATAAAGAGAAGTTACGATCTGTCAATTTATAATTAATTAAAAATTAGATGAATTAATTAAAATATTAGATGAAAAAAAACCAACACCAAAAGAAAAAAACTCACCCCACCCAAAATAGAAAAACCGGCGAGTCGTGTACCCTAAAGAATCAAGGGCCCGGTCATTAACTTGGGTACGAGGGATTTTACCTTCACACCTTAGGATTGGCGATCTGGTCGTCCTTTAAGGTTAGAAGAGAAATAAGACTCAGTTTAAACATAGAAATGATGATTGATGAAATTATACATTTAAAGGGGTCAGAGTCGCCAAATCGGAACATTTTTAATAAAGGAAAAACGATTGGACAGGTTGTACCCATAAAGACCCACCTTCGAGGTGAAGTACCTGAGAGGTAGCATTTGTACTCCGAAGATTCGGATGGACCCATCAGTAGTGATAAGGTCAATCGGTCTTCTCCCTTTCATTCATCTTTTAGTCCACACATTCGAACCTCCACCACTTGTTGTAAAGGTGCCAGTAAAATGTTCGGTCTCGAGTCTACGTACCGGCGAAGACCGAGGTCTCCTCCTACCCTTTATATAAGAGTGACCACGGCGACTAGACAAACAGTCACAGATACGACTACGGTACAACAAATATAATATTACTGAAACATCACATAAGACTATAAAAATTTTCTTTTAGACTAAGTGACCGAGAGAAAAACAAAAAGAGAAGTGAAAAGGACCCATAATAGGAAGGTATGTGTCAATTTAGTTAACATAAGTGAATGTTTTTGTTTTACTTTGTTGGTATTGTGTTGACAACTCTAAGATTAACTTTTCCATAAGTTGAGTTATAATAAACATGTTGAACACTATAAGGAGACGTAAATTCAGAAGGGTTAGTCCTAGTACATAGAAAAGAAAAAAATATCCAAAATAAAAGACACGAAGGAACTCTAACCTAACACTTTCTCTGACATTTCATAGTCTTTTAAAGTACTGACTCAAAAAACTTACTCTATAATAAATAAATAATAAATAATAAATGATTTAAATGAACAATAAATGAATAAATAATTTACTCTATAATAAATGAATAACACTTTACCTAGAATTTGAGGATAGTTCTATGCCTTGTACTGGTCGTGGAGTCTTCCAAGGGAACACGGAGACGGTTACTTAAAAAATGGTGTGTCCATTCTTAATAAGACTAAAAATCGTAGTGTCTCAATCACTACGAATAAGGACTTAAAATATATTCACCTTACTATATACATGAAAAAAACCACATTCCAAAGTAAACGAGGTACATCTCTCAGTAGACACAACGATATTAATAGTCAAACCAGGAAAGATAGTGACCCATCATAGAGTAGGGTACCTATATGTAAACAGATAAGAAGACGTACGACTTACCCAACAAAATTAAACGACGATAGAACGAATTTCAACGACACCTGTAAGCACACGTTCAAAGACACACCAGTGTACACAAAATAAAGAGAACTCTTTTATGAATCCTCCCCTTAAGGACCCAGTATTCTATCAATATATAAATTGAAATGTTCTTTGACTGTTTGTTAAAGGGTTTCATAAACACAGTAAAATGTGAGGGTGGTCGTTACAGAAGAGGGGTAATTGTCGACAACGTACAATATAGGAATGATTATAAACGACAATAGTCAGAAATTGACATCGGTGAACCTACCCACATATCATAAAGTGTATGGTTGAAACAACGTCATATTAAATACATATCATTTTATGTGTGCAAAAGTTCGGATGTCAAGTCATTTCTGACTGTTCATTATGTGGGTATTTTGATGATGGTGTTACTTTTATATTTCTCATGGGTAATGGGGTTTATATTTTGTAAGGATAATGGTGAACACAGGAAAAGCTAAGTTAGGAGTGGGGAGTAGGGTGAAGTCCGTTGACGAGTCGACGAAAATTAGTGACATCTAAACAGTAAGATTGTCAAAATTTACTTTCTTGTATTTTATATATCAGAAAACACAGAACGAAGAAAGTGAATCGTATTACAAACACTCTAAATATATAAAAACAACACTTATCATAAGATGACATATTTATATGGCACTAAGTGGACAACTAGTTATTACCCAACAAAGATCAAAGACCGATAAAACTTATTTCGAGGTTACTTATGTATATGTACAGAAACATACTTGTATATGAAGATAAAAAGAACCTATTTATTGATCTTCACCTTAACAAGATAGTGTATCATTCATATACAAATTGAAAGATTCCTTAACGGTTTGATGAAAGGTTTTACCAATGTAATAAGTTACAAAGTAATAATTACTTAATCTCAATGTTAACGAAGTATACAAACAGTTATGAACCCCAATAGTCAGAAAATTTAAAACTAGTAACATTAACTGAACATAGACAGAAATCATAGAATAGAGATTATAAATAAAGAAACTACTGATTCATACAATTGGTGGAAAACTAACTACAAACTTACACAAGTAAAGACTCCACAGACCGTTTAGAAAACGGGTAATTTTTTTTAACCTAACGATGAAAACAATAACAACTCAACATTCTTGTAAGTAAGACTTATATTCCGGAAACATCTATGTAGTGTTTATAAATGAAGATCAGACACCTGACTGAAAAATAAAAGAAATTCACAGAAATCTCCTCGTCCTCAAAAATTTAAACCTCTTCAGATAAAAAAAGTTAATAAAAAATACCAAGTGTGAAAAACACAGGATACATTCTTTATACGGGAACAATCGAAACGTTATTAGAACAATACAAAATATTATCTTCAAAAATTCAAAATCGAACATTGTCTATCCTAGATAAAAGATAGAGATTAATAAAAATACATAATTTACTCACACAACTCTAAGTAAAAAAGGTATATTCAAAACTAAACAAAGTTAGTGAATAACTTTTACAGAAGTAAAGGGGTAACTTAACGGAAACAACCTTTAGTCAACTGGTATATTACATCCAGTAAAACTTGACACATAAGACAGGGAAATTAGATATACAGGTAACACTACAGTCACGGTATGATAGAACTAACAATATCAAAATTTCTTTCAGAATTTTAATCTATGACACTTAAAAGGTTGCAATAAGAAGACATCGTAACAAAACCGATAAGATTCAGGGGAAACGTAAAGGTGTATTTCATATATCCGTCGAGTGATTAGAGATAAAATTTCTTCTGACACTTTAATAATAATCCTAAAGAGTCAAAAGAAATATGATGAGATATTATTCAACTAACATATAATATATAACTAACGTAAAATATCGGAATGATTTCCCTGAATGATTAAAATTATAAAAATAACATCTAATGTATCCCAAAGGAAACATTCACTATTATCGTAGATTCTGACTCTACTAAAATAAGAAAGAAAAGTTGAAGTACGTAAAATAAAATAACGGAATAATGTGACCGATTCTGAAGGTTACTTTACAATTCATCTTCCATCACTCTCCCTGTCGAATTGAAATAAGAGATAGAAATCTATGGAAGTTATGAAGTTATGGAAGTTATAAAGTGTTTATTCATATATATTAGGAAAATGACACTGAAAAGTAGTACTCATCCACAACTTAAACTAGTTCACGAAAAGAACATCAACACACACACACACACGAGTCGAGTCAACACAGGTTGAGAAACTCTGAGGTACCTAACATTGGGTGGTCCGAGGAGATTGGTACCTTAAGAAGGTCCGTTCTTATGGCCTCACCCAACGATAAAGGATGAGGTCCCACAGAAGGGCTCGGTCTCTAGTTCGGACGTAGAGGATGTGACCGTCCACCTAAGAAATGGCGATGTAGTGAACCCTTTACCATTTCTTAGACTGACGAGGGTCCCTTTTTTTAGTAGTCCTGGTCTATATAAATGGTGACGAAAAATAGATTGGAATTTCTTGTCTACTAAAAATACAGTAAATTTGAAATCGGAGTCTTTTTCTAATTTTAAAGAGATTAAGTCTCAAACTTAGGTCACATCGAAATTATGATTCGGTAATTTAAGAGACCTTACATATGGGTCCTCACCTTTACGACCCAACATAAAATTGACATACAAATTCATAAACTCCTTGACGGTTTGACAAAAGGTTTCCACAGATGTGTGGTGAAATTTAAGGGTAGTTAAAAAGGTGTAGGAGTAGTTGTGAATGATAACAGAAAAAATAATATCGGCAAGATCAGACATATTTACCGTAGAATGACACCAAAACTAAACATAAAGGGATTTACCGTTGGGTGAGGTCATAAGAACGGACCTCTTAGGGTACCTACCTCCTCGGAACACCCGATGTCAGGTACCCCAGAGTTTCCCAGCCTGTGTTGACTCAGTGAAGTGAAGTGAATAATGATTACTATAACTACTACAAAAGTCATGAATAACCGGTAAACATATAGTAGAAAATATAATTCAACAAGGGTGTGGTAAACAACTTTTCTGACAAGAAGAGAGGTAACTTTAAAGAACCGTAGGAATAGTGTTTATTCAACGGAAGTTTATACACCCGAAAGACTGAGAGTTAAAATAAGGTGACTAGAAATACGGATATGAAAAAGGTCTCGGTTTACTAAAACAAATAAAATCGAAACTTTAGTACTATACGTTCAGGAGGTTGAACTTAAACGGTTTGTTCTAACAAAACCGATAAGATCCAAGACTTAAAGGTATACTTAGGGTGGACACTTCTTCTTGTCCACCCTAAAACTCTCTTTAACGTGACTCAAACATCTTGTTGAACCCATCATAAAAATAGACTTGTTTTAAGAAATAGACACTTACACTTACAGAAAGATGAAAGAATCCAGAATTAAAGAAAGTTGTACATATTTATAACGTAAATTAAAACAATTTAAATAAGGACTGATATAATAAGAAAAAATCTACGATAACATTTCCTTTAGTAAAATAATTAAAATAAAACCCAACAAATAACAATCGTATATTTTTGTGTCAACTAAAAATATACGACCATAACATTGGACGTTGAAACTATTTGAGTAACTAATCGAGGTTATCTAAAAACACCTAAAGAATCCTAAAAGACATATACCTTATAATGAACGTTTATCTCTATTAAAATGAAGAAGGAAAGGTTAAACCTCAAAAAAAAATAATAATTAGAAAGGATTAACGGGATGAATATTGGAGGTCTTGTTACGACTTATCTTCACCATTCTAATCGATAGAAACAGAGCAAGGACTAGAATCCTTTATTTGAAAGGTAGAAAGTGGTAGTTCATATCATAATCGACACTCAAAAACAGTTACGGTAATAGTCTAACTCTCTTGAGAGAGATAAGGATCAAACAACTCACTAAAATATTACCTTCCCACAACCCAAAATAGTTTACGAAAAAGATCTGATGACTATAATAGTACACTAAAAACAACATAATTATTATTACAAATGTAACTAAAAACATACAACTTGGTTAGAACATAAGGACCCTATTTAAATAGAATAACAAAATTCTACATCCAAAATAATAATAAGTTTTCACCATTCCGGTTTTTTAGTCCTCTGTCAACGGTAACTTTTCTATCAAATAACGAGTCAAAGGTTCTTCTCCCTGTGCAATACGGTGCACCCCATCTTCCTCATGTACCTCCTTCGTGGCAGCAGTCAGTCCTCCACCCGCCTACATCTCCTCTTACACCCGTTCATAGAAATAACACCAAAGGTACCCGTCTTTTCCCTTTTCGTCTCATTCGTTCAAATCCCGACCGATCAAACTTATTGAAGTCACCCGAGATCGACAGACCATGGACCGACACCTACAAACCCCATCTCCTTCTCACCGTATCGGACCCTCTTGGGACACTTTCGGACTACTTACTCTACCAACTCGGTACCCAAGACTTAAAGAACCAGACGTACCTTTTGTCGTCTTCGTCTACTCAACGAACCAGAGTTCCTAAACCGGTCGAGACCCTCCTTGTCAGAGAGGTTTCAGTCGTTCTGGAGTCTAAAGGTTCGTGGGATTATTTTTCTATACCAATCATATCGGTGTCAGATATTAAAAAAAAAACGATACAACGACTTAAGTTAAAAGACCTAAACAATTCCTAAAAATGTAGTTATAAATGTCCTCTATAACCAGACACCAAAAGTAGAGAACACTACAGAAACTAAAGACATAGTCCCATTAGGACCGGAGTATTTTACTCAATCCTTCACAAAGGAGAAGACTGAAAAACCCTCCTAAACAATTCATGACCACAATTAACCAGAAATTTTCAAACCATCTTAAGTAGCACTTCGATCGACCAGGACCCGAAAATAAAGACCACCCAAATACTAATAATTAAATTAGACGAATAAAAAAAATTTCGAACCAGTTAAAACCATAAGACATAGAAATATCCTTAAATACGAAAAGTAGAGCCAAGAGATTAAACAACGTATTTTAAATTCGTAAAACAATATATGTCATCTATGTTGAAAAGTAGTTGTGTGGTAAAGTATTTTACTTCATTTTTGGCGTGCTTTCATGGACCCTATAGTAGAGTTTTATTTAGGAGGACAAACCTCCCTGTCTTTATTTCTAGAATTCGATAGTATCGACTAAAAAAGAAATTCCTAGGAAACCAATAGTCTTTGGGTGTATTTTGAACGTGTTCACTTTTCTAATTAATGACATTCTTACTGTTTTGTAATTTTACCTTTAAAGTTTATGATCTCCTATATTTCCAAATGTCACAACTTATAATTCTTCGTTCTTAAACATTCTTCGTAAAGAATCTCAACAAAACACACGAAAGAGGAAGGAAGGAAGGAAGGTTCCCATTTCCGAACACCATAGACAAAGAGGGAAGTTTGGAACCTTTCCACCAAAATTATCCTAATTGCCTCTCGTCTATCTCCTGAGACTCGTAACCACAGACTGGACTACACGGTCTCGTCTAACTCTCCGCCAACGAAACCCCAATCGGACGTGAGGAGTTTAAAAGGGCCCGTTTCTACGAGTCCACGGAGGACTCCTAGTATCCACTTGGCATATGTAGTCTTTCCATTACCCTATAACCTGACCCAAGAAAGTCATCGCGGTAGTCTTACCCTCCACCCTAACGTCGTCCGTCTCCGATTTCCACCTGACTTCGTATGACACCCTGACATTTTCTTTACTACTACAGTAAAACAACTTTCTATATAAGTAGACTCAATCTCCTTGAAGGTCTTCTCTACGGATCGTTACCTAAGGAATTCCTTGGGTATGTTCGTTACGTCTGTATATAACCCGAAGGTCTCTCCCGTTTTGGACGAAAACTGGAAGATAAGGAAGTGGAGACGAAGGAGACTGACTAGTGAGGGGGTCAGGAAATCCTTGTATTTCATCGGTCACTTATCTTCCTCTTTACCACTCTTGACTACTTTTCCCATGATAGTATGGAAAGGGACCCATCTTCAAGGATGGATCTGCCTTCCTTTACAGTTCTAGACACTTCCCAGACTCTCAAATGGAATGAACGTTCAATCGGAAGACATTAAAGTTCCAACGACCATCTTCTGTTTTCTAAGGACCCGGTCTCTGTTTCTTGTCAAAGAATGAGTGTTGTTACTATAAAAATTCAACCAACGACTCGGACAAGGGTGTCCCACTACGTTTCTCCCGGTCTAACGGGGACGTATGCGTCACCTAAGACGATATCCTCTCCTTGAGATTTGAATCCCTTCGACTTACCAAAAGACAAAACAAAACTTCACATCAACTAGATGTTATAACACAATCAAAGTCCACATATCGTCACTAAACCGATTTGTGTGTGTACATATACACATATATATATATGTGTGTGTATATACAATTCAGTGAAGTCAATACAGGTCGAGAACCCCTGGGATACCTGATATCGAACGGTCCAAAGAGACAGGTACCCTAAGAGGTCTGTTCTTATGACCTCACCCAACGGTAAAGGAGGAGGTCCCCTAGAAAGACTGGGTCCCTAGTTTGGGTGTAACGAATACAGAGGACGTAACCGTCCGTCCGAGAAATGATGATAACGGTGGATCCGGATATAAGAAAATTTCTAAGATAAGGTAAGACCAAATAACGTTCATAACTTACATCAAGAGACACGATACGTTATTTAGGAATAACAAATAAAATATATACCACCATACGCAGACAATTAGGGTATAAGGGTTAAATAGGGAAGGGAACGAAGAGGAAACCATCGGCATTCAAACAAAAGATACAGACTGTTTATAAAAAATTACTCATCATTTGTACGGACAGGAAAGGAGGTCTTCCTTTGTAATAGACATAATTACGACTTGTCGTTCGTCAGATGAGAAAGGAAGCTTCCTTCTGGGATAGAGACAGATTCCGACAAGTGACATGTTTCTCGGACCTTTTTACCACACCTTGTTTCCTTTCAGTCCCGGAGATCGTCTATACGTCATTGTACCCTCCGGGTGTCTCTCGACCCGGGGTATCCTTCATCGACAGTGGAATTCCCTTTAAACTTCGAAACAGGGATCGTACTTTGACTTGGAATATTTATTGTTTTAACTTTGGATACGAAGAAGTGATAAATCTAACTAGTATCACACAATGTAACATACTCGTCTTCAAAGGTTGTTCCACATCCCCTTTTTGGGGAGGGTAGGGTTTATTTTACAGTCCCCCTCTAATCTCCCTTTTTAAGTTTAACAAAACTAATTATACGGGTAAAGTATTCTGGAACTACTTGTTGGGATTTAGCAGACACCGGATGATTACACCTGCATTTCATTTCCGTTTGGAAGACGTTTCACCTTTCGTCCTACTACGATCGTCTTAATCTGTTTAAGACTGAGAGAGAGACTGAGACAAAAGAAAGAGACGAGAGAGTAGAGACCAAAGAGACAAACAAATAAAACGAAGGACACCTAGTTGAAGGATACGAGAGAGTCTAGAGGACATTAGAGTCACACACTCGTCGAGGTGGACGGTAAGAGGGCTGAGCCCGAAACGTAGACGTGTTCAAAATAAGGACTTAGGGTCATGGCAAACGGGTATCAATGAAGTAGAAAACCAAGCTTAAGAGGCCTCTTCTTTAGTATACCAATAACGAGTCGGTCACCTAATTAAAGGAAATCAGTTTACCAGGTTATTAGACCTCCACCCCGATCCTAACCGTAGACCACCCCGATGTCCATCCTTATTCCGGTGTCGTCGATGTTTGTACCCGCACAAGACTCTTTTGCATCAAGTCCCTCCCAGTACACGGAGGTTTATGAAAGACCCAGGACTGAACTTACACTAGACTTAAATCTTCTTAAAGGTCCACGTTATACATTTTAAAATTTATTTTTCACACCGAATAAACAACCATTACAGATATTTTAAAGTTCCTTTAAGATTAACTTAAGACATTTATAACCAAGATTCTCGAACTACTCATCGTGACTCAGTTCCGTTTGGGTAAGACAAGTATTTGTAGGGTTCCACGTACAAGTGGACTTCCCTCAATGCAAATAGGACGACTGTTTCGCGTTTGCGGATTTCGTTCTCTCTACCGGCAAATCAGTGATAGGGATTTTTCCTACGGTTCCTGTAAAAAGTTCCAACAAAAGAATAATACCTATTTAGATTACACTAATGTCCCAATTATAATAAAGATATTATTAAACTTGCCGAGAAATTTTCTGTTGTTCGTTCTTTTCTGTCCGCAGAAAAACAAGGACCTACTCTCAACCTTTAAACCCCACAATTATTTAGGGTAGTCACCGTTTTGTTAAAAATGATCGTGAACACTAACAACCACATTCCTTCTGACAATAAAAAAATTTTTTGTCATCGTGTTTCTTCACTAAGAAAACTTGTTTTGATCCTCATCTCTTGTCTGATACTCACTTTATCCTTTTACTCTGTCGCACAGTCAAATCGATTAAAAAAGATTTTGAGAAAAAGAAGACTAACGATAAGGGTAGATCAAATAAAATACCATATTGTTTAGTTGGAACGACTAACTACACTTTCTTCTCTTGAAATAATCGACAATAATTTAAATATCTACAACTGAATGTAGGGGAGAAATGGAAAAAAAGGGGGTCTCTTCTCCGAAGAAGAGTATTCCCTGCCACCAACTTTATTAGTATAAATACTAATAATATATTTCTGTGTTTGTAAAGAACTGCACATTCTTTAGGTAAAAGACCAATAACGAAACTCCCTTTACGACTAGCCAAGCTGTAAGAAAAAGTACAGAGGGAACTTCTCTAACGTTCTTCCTAAAAGTCCCCTGACTGTTAGTTAATACGTCCGTAAAAGATTTTGTCACTTTATACATAAATCCTTGTATAAAAGACGACTTCCTTTTAAGAAAACAATAAAACAGAAGAAAGAGGAACTTTTCTACCGCGGAGGGGACCAGAGTAAAATTCCTAGTGGATTCTGGTTCGACGAAGTCCTGTAGAAGGTAAAAGTACATCTAAAAAACCGATAATGCAAACGGGTCTTTCTCTAAAAAAAAAGAAACAGGATCCCGACTGAAACTTTTCTTTCGATTAGTATATTTATTTTTACGATACGATACGATTCAGTGAAGTCGACACAGGCTGAGTCACGCTGGGGTATCTGTCGTCGGGTGGTCCGAGGGGGCAGGGACCCTAAGAGGTCCGTTTTTGTGACCTCACCCATATTCATTTTTATCAGTAACCGATTTAGGTTATATAACAACCAAAAGGGTGACGAATCGACCTGAAATTCTAGGGTCTAGCTCCCGTTTCTACGAAGTTCCTAAAACGAACCGAGGTCACACAAACACACGCACAAAAACACATTGACTCTTCGTCTAACAGTCTTTTTAAAGTCTTACTTCTTGTTTTGAAGTTTAAATATTCAAACAATCATTTGTTTCTTTTATTTCCCACCTAGATATATCAATTTTATACGACTTAATACGTACGTACGTACGATTCAGCGAAGACAGGACAAACTGAGAAACACTGGGATACTTGACATCGGGTGGTCCGAGGAGACAAGTACCCCTAAGAGGTCCGTTCCTATGACCTCACTCAACAGTACGGGAGGAGGTCCCCTAGAATAACTGGGTCCCTAGTTTGGGAGTAGGGAGAGGACGTAACCGTGCGCCCGAGAAAATGGTGACCGTAGTGGACCTTTTCAGTCAGGTTATTATGTTTTACCATATTGGTGAACCTTTTCAATAGTCAAAGAATTTTTCCATTTGTGTGTGATAGTATATTAGGTTACTTAGATGAGGGTCCACAGACGGAATCCCTTTACTTTTGGATACAGATGTGTATATGACCACACACCTATAAGGATCGTTATGATAAGTATTATCGGGACTTGACCATTGTTGACTTACGGGTAGTTGTCCATTTACCTAGTTGTTTTACATCCACATACGTAAATTACTTTATGATAAATCAGTACTCACTTTATTTGATAACTATACACGCTGGTGTACGTATTAGAGCTTTTTGTCGTAAGATTTTGTTTACGTGGTCTATGTTTTCTGACGAATACTATATAGAAGCAGACGAATCCTATGATATTGTTTTATGGTCTTGGACCCACCGAATATTAGGTGTATTTAAAGAAAGAGAGAGAAGACCTTCGACTCGTCAAGTTCTAGTCTCAAGGTCTTCCCAGTCCGAGACTCGACGACTGACGACTGAAGGACAGGGGAGTAGACCACCTTCCCCAGTACCTTAAGAGACCACGGAGAAAGTGTTCCCGTGATTAGAGTAAGTAATTCCACTTCGGAGGACTATTGAGTTCGTCAGTAAATTAAATGAACAAACGAACAGACAAACAAAACAAAGCGAAGAAGTGGTAGTGACTTCAGTCACAACGTCACACGGGACTCCGATCGTTGTAAAAGTCCCGTGTACCTTTCCTTCAAACCCTTTATAGGAAATTGGCTACATTCCTTAAGTCAAGTCAAGTCAAATCGACGAGTCAGTACAGGCTGGAAACACTGGGGTACCTGACGTCGTACAGTCCGTAGGGACAGGTAATGGTCGAGGACCTCGAACGAGTTTGAGTACAGGTAACTCAGTCACTACGGTAGGCTGGCAGAGTAGAAGACAGAAGGGGAAGAGGAGGACGGGAAGTTAGAAAGGGTCGTAATCCAAAAAAAGGTTACTCAGTTGAGAAGAGTAGTCCACCGGTTTCATAACCTCAAAGTCGAAGTCGTAATCAGGATGGTTACTTATAAGTCCTGACTAAAGGAAATCTTAACTGACCAAACTATAGGCATGGTGTCTTCTATATTTCTTCTCCACCGTTCTTATGTGTCTTCTTGATATGTTTTTTCTAGAATTATTGGGTCTATTGGTGTCACCACACTAGTGAGTCGATCTCGGTCTGTAGGACCTCACCCTTCAGTTCACCCGGAATCCTTCGTAGTAACACTTGTTTCTCGAAAAAATAAGTAAATGAGTATAAAAGAATGGTGATTTAATAAGTAAGAATAAACTTTATAAACACAGATTTTAGACTTGATCAGTTATATCAAAGAGAAATATGAAACACCATACGATGGGAAAACGTAAGATCACAAAAACCTTAGTATAAGATGGGATAGAGATGAAGATCTATCTAGAGTTAAAGTAAAACCTTGAATTTTTTGAGTATTGGGAGATTTTGACTCTATAAGTAAAACCGGAATAGTGGGAGTGACCTTCTTTCTATTGTCAGTGTAGAATTTAAGATCTAAATAAATTTACACTCCATTTAGTACCCATGTCTTAATTTTAGGTCTAGACATACTGAGTTTAGGTACCAGAAAGGTTGGTAGAGTTGTATGTTAGTCAGTCAGTCAAGTCAGCGAGTCAGTACAGACTGGGAAACACTGAGGTACCTGGTGTCGTACGGTCCGGAGAGACAGGTAGCGGTTGAGGGCCTCAAATGAGGTTAAGTATAGGTAACTCAGCCACTACGGTAGGTTAGTAGAGTAGGAGACAACAGAGGAAGAGGAGAAAATGGTAGCTAGAAACGGTCGTAGTCCCAGAAAAGTTTACTCAGTCAAGAAACGTAGTCCACCGGTTTCATAACCTCAAAATCGAACTCGTAGTCAGGAAGGTTACTTATAAGTTCTGACTAAAGGAAATCCTAACTGACCAACCTAGAGGAACTCCAGTTTCCCTGAGAGTTCTCAGAAGAGGTCTTACTGTCAAGTTTTCGTAGTTAAGAAACCACGAGTCAAAAGAAATATCAGGTTGAGAGTGTAGGTATGTACTGATGACCTTTTTGGTATCGAAACTGATCTACCTGGAAACAACCGTTTCATTACAGAGACGAAAACTTATACGACAGATCCAACCAGTATTGAAAAAAAGGTTCCTCGTTCGTAGAAAATTACAGTACCGATGTTAGTGGTCACTAAAACCTGGGGTTCTTTTATTTCAGACAGTGACGAAGGTGTCAAAGGGATAGATAAAGGGTCCTTCACTACCCTGGTCTACGGTACTAGAATCAAAAGACTTACAACTCAAAATTCGGTCGAAAAAGTGAGAGGAGAAAGTGAAAGTAGTTCTCCGCGAAATGAAGAAGAAGTGAAAGACGGTATTCCCACCACAGTAGACGTACAGACTCCAATAACTATAAAGAGGACCGTTGGAACTAAGGTCGAACACGAAGTAGGTCGGGTCGTAAAGAGTACTACATGAGAGGTCTATTCAATTTATTCGTCCCACTGTTATATGTCGGAACTGCATGAGGAAAAGGATAAACCTTGGTCAGACAACAAGGTACAGGTCAAGATTGACAACGAAGAACTGGACGTATGTCTAAAGAGTTCTCCGTCCAGTCCACCAGACCATAAGGGTAGAGAACTTCTTAAAAGGTCTCAAACAACACCAGGTGTGTTAGTTTTCTAAACCGTATCAGTTATTTCGTTTTCATCTATAAAAGACCTTGAGAGAACGAAAAGACTACTAGGTCACCTAGGACCGTTAAACTAGAGACCAAGGAGACGTAAAAGATTTAGGTCGAACTTGTAGACCTTCAAGTGTTAAGTACATGACAACTTCGAACTGAACCTGTTAAAACTCGTAATGGAATGATCGTACACTCTACTCACGTTAACACACCATCAAACTTGTAAGAAACCGTAACGGAAAGAAACCCTAACCTTACTTTTGACTCGAAAAGGTCAGGACACCGGTGACGACTCAAAAGATTTAAACGACCGTATAACTCACGTCGTGAAAGTGTCGTAGTAGAAAGTCCTAAACTTTATCGAGCTGACCTTAAAGTAGTGAAAGTGATCGAAACAAGTATCACTACGAAGGATTCCGGGTGAACTGAAGCGTAAGGTCTTACAGACCAAGATCCAACCACTAGTGTGGTAACACTAATAGACCCAGTACTTCTAGAAAAAAACATGTCAAGAAGACACATAAGAACGATGAAGAAGAATTATAGAAGATGAAGACAATCCAGACATGGTAAAGACAGGAAGTAACTCGGGTAGAAACGGACTTTACAAGAGAACCATAGAAATTAAAAGAACTTCTCTAGAGGTCAGAAAGGGTAAGATAACAAAAGGAAATAAAGAAACGTGACTAGTAACTCCTTCCGAAAGAATAGAGAGGAACGATAAGAAACCTTGAGACGTAAGTTTACCCAAATAGAAAAAGAGGAAACGGAAAACGAAGAGAAGATAAATGTCGATAAACATTTCGGAGGAGTCTGTTGACGAAACGTAGAGAAAAAGAACCCCTACCAGAACTAGGGACGGAGGACATGTTACAGTGTTTGGAGGTAAACATCAAGAAGACCGTGAGACAGATAGTCTAGATTAGGGAACTTAGATAAACAGTGAAGGTGACATATTAGTATTCCCTAAACTAAGTCTAGTATAGACTTACTAGATCAACAAAAGGGAAGAAAGAAGTTAAAGTCAGACTTAAACCATTATTCATCAAGTACTAGACTCGGTGTCAGGTGAGGACCAGAACAAAAACGACTCACATATCTCGAAGAGGTAGAAACCGATGTTTCTTATATTAATTAGACTAAAGCTATAACTGGTAGACCAAAACAGGTACACATATCAGAAGAGAACACAACAACCTTCTCCCACAAACGACACTAGTCACACAAGAGAACCGTTTTGGGATAATCGGAAACGGGACGAAGTAAGACATGAGCTTGCCGTTTATACGGACAATGAGGTCCATAAAGAACTGAGGGATGAAAACGTAAGGTCAGGGGATATACTTTTCCTGTAGAAAAAACCCACAATCAAATCTTCAAAGACATCCAGAAGTATCTTGACAAGTTGAAGTCGAAGAAGTCGTAATGACCAACGCCATATCTGGACCTAATGAGACTATAACTTACTAAACGGAACCTTTACTTGTCTCTAGTAAGACAGTAAAAACTCTGACTTAGGTTCATGACATAAAGTCTGAGAAAATAACTGATAATACCGATGAGGTAAAGAAGATTACCTAAGACCCGGTGTCATCATCTATATTAGTGATAACTCTTTATTTTTGTTTAACTGTAGAGTCTTTTCAAAATTCGATGTACCTCTCTTTACCTTCATCAAAAAAAAAAGGGTGATTACTCTTTTAAATAAAGTGGTAAAATAATATCAGTGGTTTCCAGGATAAAACGACTAAAAGCATGTTTTGGGTATTTGTTTGGTGTGGAGTCACTACTCACTCCGATACTAAAACTTCAGTCCTGTGCAATAGTTGTTTTCTCTTCAGACTTACCCCTTTCGTATGTGATCGTAGAGTTTCGTGGATCTCATCTGTTGACTTTTTCTTTATGTTGGTCTTAAAACACCTCCATTCAAAAGACTTTACTAATTAGTATCATAGATTATACATAGTTCGTGGATATACACCGTCTGTAACACAATCCGGTCCATGTACCTCCCAGAATAAATTAGAAGTCAACTTGGAATACGTAATTCTGGTGATAAGTAGTTCTCGGGTAAAATGTCTACCCTTTTGACTTTGAATAGTCATCTTTGAGTAAACTACTGTATGCACCATGTATCACACCCTGATTCCTAACTGTGGTCTTAGACGAGATAGTTAGTTTTTAAATGATATCCTTAAATGACTGTTGTCTCATTTGATCACATAATAAATGAGAAGTTTATTCTCATAAAAAAAGGTGTTACTCTTAACAATGGTTGTGATATCGAAGTCGTGTACACGAATTCTACTTTCTTTTTACAACTCCAAATTTCTTGTGAAGGGATAGGTGAAAAAAAGGGGATTGACTTTAACCTCCTTACCACATAACACTCGTATTTACCTTCGATCGTTTGTACTAAACTCATTTTTCTATCCAGACTGTATGCGATAAGTCAATGACTTCCTTTTCTGAGGTCTACGACGTAAGTCTTTGAAACTTTCTTTCGTCTTTTGGAGATAGTAAAGGTATATTTTCTGTGTCCCATCCTTAATTCATAGAAAAATAAGAAACCTCTTTTTCTCACATCGAAAAACGAACGACTATTTTTAAACGAGTGTCGTTCTCCCCGGGTACGTGGTGAAAGTCCGACTCTTACTGAAGACACTGACGACAAAACACGAGCTCAAGGAGGGTACAGTACGATATATACATCTTCTACTACAGCAACTGGAGGTCTCGTTTTCGTTGACTCCCGTGGTCATCTCAACGTACCCCCACCGGCCCACTAAACACAGAAGGTTTAAACGTAATGACTCCACATCCGGTTCTGGAGTGGAACAATAAGTAAAGAGACCTACGTATTCCGGTCCAAACCCTCGGTAATACCGAAGATTCGGCAATTCTCGACATTTCGTTTTTGACCCCGTTCCTTGGTGTATTGTGTCCCGAATCCCACACTCAAATTCACAAATTGAAGTACCCAAACATAGGGTCGAGAGTGAGGAGATCCTACAATACAATTTTCACCAAAGTAAATAATAAAAAATTAATTAATTAATTAATAAAAAATTTTGTAAATGAAATAAAAAAATTTAAATTTAAATAAATAAAATTGACCTCCGATTAATGAAATGTTATAACATAACCAAAACGGTATACAGTTGTACTTAGGTGGTACCCACATGTGCACAAGGGGTAGGACTTGGGGGAGGGTGGAGGGAGGGGCATGGTAGGGAGACCCAGTAGGGTCACGTGGTCCGGGGTCGTAGGACATAGGACGTAACTTGGACCTGACCGCTAAGCAAAGTATATACTATAATATGTCCAAAGTTACGGTAAGAGGGTTTAGTAGGGTGGGAGAGGGAGAGGGTGTCTCAGGTTTCTGCCAAGATATGTAGACACAGAGAAAACGAGAGAACACATGTCCCAATAATAATGGTAGAAAGATTTAAGGTATATATACGTAATCAGATGACATAACCACAAAAAGAAAGACCGAATGAAGTGAGACATATTATCCGAGATCAAAGTAGGTGGAGTAATCTTGACTAAGTTTACATAAGAAAAATTACCGACTCATTATGAGGTAACACATATACATGGTGCCGAAAGAATAGGTAAGTAGACGACTACCTGCAGATCCAACGAAGGTACAGGATAATATTGTCACGACACTACTTGTAACCCCATGTGCACAATAAAAATTAATAATAACAATAAAAAAATAAAATTGAAAACAAAGAAAGAAATAAAAACCGGTACGGACTGCTGAACACCGTAGGATCAAGGAACCGGTCCCTAACTTGGGTCCGGGAGTCGTCACTTTCGCGGTTAAGAATTGGTGACCTTGGGGTCCCTCAAGGGACCCTCCCCAAAATTTTACTTCCAACCTACACAAAATAGCAAAAAAAGAACCATAGAGACCCCCAACCAAGGTCTTGGGGGAACCTATAGTTTTAGTTACCTACGAGTTCAGAGAATGTATTTTACCGTAAACATAAACGTATATGGGACATGCATAGGAGGGTACATGAAGTTTAGTACAGATCTAACGAATATTCGGGATTGTGCTACATTTACGTTACATTGAACAATATTATGTTACATTATGACATCAATGACCACCCTTTTTCAGTTCAAAACTAAAAACCTTGAAAAATCTTAAAAAATAAGGGTTTATAAAAGGTAGACGTCAACCAACTTAGGAACCCATGTCTTGGATACTTATACCTCCCCACTGACATATATATTTCTAATTTTATCATGTATTAAGTCGAATTTTGTGTGTGTGTGTGCGTGTGTGTGTGTGTGTAACGTCTATTCAGGTTAAGTTACAAAAACCACAAGAAATCTAAAAGCATTTTACTCATGTAGAAAAAATGACACATTTCACGAATTAAACAGAGTCAGAGGTTGAAAGTCCGGTCGACGTCGAGGGATAAGACCAAAGAGGTCCCGACGGAGTAAGACACACTCAGTTTTTATGGTGTTTCGTATACCATAAAGAGATGGACTCTCAAAACTCAAAACTGGTACACGGATCTCCACCAAAAAAAACTGAACCAAACCATGAAAAACAAAAGACCCGTGTAAAAGAATAATCTCTATCGTAAATAACTCGTGAATGATCGTATATCACAATTCATGAGATTTATGTGAATATTATTACACCTATCACAAACAGGTCAAATGAATACCTCTTTGGTTTCGAGTCTGACTAATTTTTGAATACTTCGTAGTGTCTCGATCTTTCGGTGTTTTGACAAAATGGTTAGTCGAGACAAAAAGGTAAACACTTTCTACTTTCACGGTTGGATTCAACTGGTAGAACATTTATTCTAGATACCAAGTGTACTTCTCATTTCAGTTATTTATATGTACACCCATTCACATCGGGTTCTGGTGATGACCTCTGTGTAAGTTTCTGATAAACACAAACCAGTCTCAGGTTCTCACTCTGATCTTCGTCAAGGGAGAATACTTTTTTTGACCTGGAGTCTGACTCACTTGTCTAATTGTGTCATCCCCGTTTTGTTTTCGTTCAGAATCACGACTGGGGACAGGAGGGATCTGAATTGTCCCTCCTTTCCCCTTTAATTCGTCACTCTCATTTCCCAATATCAAAGAATGAGAGTCTATTGTCGTGGTCGTTGGACTACAACAGAACCAAAGACTACGCGTAAATTCCTCTCACCTTTTTGGAATCAGGAGTAAGACAATCCTTTCCGTCGAGAAGAAGGTCACCCAGAATCGTTGACGACGGGACTTACACGTGGGAATCCGGTGGTCTTTCTGATAAAATACCCTATCGATCACACCAGGACCAAATTGTAGTTCTCGCCAGTCCGTAAGTCTTAGACCCTACGGGTCTGTTTTTACTACGTAGGTAGAAAATTTCTTATCCCGACTTTCGGTTAGAGTAAGAAAGTAAAGTTTTAGATTAACCACGAATTTAAGTTTGACAACACAATAATGGTCTGTCGAAACGTTCATTCCGAATTTTTAAATTCGATTAAATCTCTTGTCAGACTACTGTTTGCACTGTTCGTAATAATGTTTTACCGAAAACAAGTCACCTCGAATTTACGTTTTCTTAAAAGGGTCCTTGGTCCTAAGGAATGATTGTGATTGGGGGTAATTTAGTATGTAGTTGGTGAAGTAGAAATATATACTTCATATCGAGTTTATATGAAAACACATATAAACTAACCACCTCTTCCGTTACTGTGGGGTGAGGTCATGAGAAGGGACCCTTTAGGGTACCTGCCTCCTCGGACCATCCGATGTCAGGTACCCCAGCGATTATCACCTGTTCTGAGTTACTGAAGTGAACGTGAAAAGTGAAAGTACGTAGTCTCTTCCTTTACTGTTGGGTGAGGTCACAACAACGGACCTCTGAGGGTCCCTGACTCCTCGGACCACCCGAAGGTAGATACCCCAACGTGTCTCAACCTGTGATGACTACGCTGAATCGTCGTCGTATAAACTAACCTTGGTTACCTCAGTCTACGACCGATTGTATGATCCGTTACCTTCATATATCATTCGTGGAACTTTTACAAAATCGTTCATTCTTAAAGTTTCGTATCCGAGTTCATATTCTTTATATTGAAATAAAAGGAAATTGAGACGAAGATATACATCTTTACTTTAGAATCAGTTAAACATAAGGATGGAAGGAGGACCCTAGGGGTCCACCACGTCACAATTTCTTAGACGGACGGTTATTTCCTCTACGTCCGCTGTACTCAAGTTAGGGACCCAGTCCTTCTAGGAGACCTCATCCTTTACCGTTGGACGAAGTGATAAGAACGGACCTTTTAAGGTACCTGTCTCCTCGCACCACCCTGATGTCAGGTACCTCAACGTTTCTCAGTCTGTGTTGACTCACTGACTTGTGTATCCGCGTGTGTGTGTGTGGAAGGAGGAGCCGCACGCGGATAGTTCAAAGTCCCCCGAATGCATCCTTTCGGGTCCCAGAACCTTCCTCTCCCACTTCTTAACTCAAGAGTCATAGTACATCTATAGTTACTTTGTAGGTAACAGGGTAGTCAGGAATTTGACTACACATGACCGGTGCGGAAGGTAACTTCACTCATCCCGGATACCGTCGATTTGGTCACACCCAGTCTGTTCGAGTTCTATTGACACAATTATCGACGTCTCTGAAGGACCACCAGGTTACTCATTCTGGTTCACGAGGGTCACGTCCCCCGGACCACAACCTGAGGATCAGTCCCTTTATCTAGGGTGTACGACGTTGATTTCTAAGACGTCCGGTGTTACTGCGAGGGGTCACGGTGTCGACTCTTGACCACGTCGGTTTATTTATTTTTATTTATAAAAAATTTTTCTATTAACGTCAACCTTTCTTCGAAGTAACGAGTATAGAGATTCTGAAAACTCTACACTAATTTCTGTTTAAAGTTTCAATTTTAAAAATTTTTAAAATTCGCATAGTTTTTGATCTCTTGTTACTTCGTTGTCGATCTTGACCTGTACCTTATTGTCTGTCCGAGTTTTAACCTTTCCTCATGCAGTTCTGACATACACCAGTGGAACGAATAAATTGAATGTACGTCTCATATAGCACACTTTACAAACTGACCTACTTCGAGTTCGACCTTAGTTCTAACGACCTTCTTTATAGTTATTGAAGTCTATACCTCTGCTGTGGTGGGATTACCGTCTTTCACTTCTCCTTGATTTCTCGAAGAACTACTTCCACTTTCTCCTCTCACTTTTTTGACCGAATTTTAAGTTGTAAGTCTTTTAAGTTTAGTACCGTAGGTTAGGGTAGTGAAGGACCGTTTATCTAATCCCTTTTGTAGGTTTGTCACTGTCTAAAATAAAAGAACCCGAGGTTTTAGTGACGTCTACCACTGACGTAGGTATTTTAATTTTCTACGAACGAGTAATTTTCTTTTAGATACTGGTTGGATCTGTCGTATAATTTTTCGTCTCTGTAGTAAAACGGTTGTTTCGAGACAGATCAGTTTCGATACCAAAAAGGTCATCAGTACACACCTACACTCAACCTGGAATTTCTTTCGACTCACGGCTTCTTAGCCACGAAAGTTTGACACTACAACCTCTTCTGAGAACTCTCAGGGAACCTGATGTTTCTCTAGTTTGGTCAGTTAGAATTTCCTTTAGTCAGGACTTATAAGTGACCTTCCTGACTACGACTTCGACTTCGAGGTCATGAAACCGGTGGACTACGCTTCTCGGTTGGGTAACCTTTTCTGGGACTACGACCCTTTCTAACTCCCGTCCTCCTTTTCCCCTACTGTCTCCTACTCTACCAACCTACCGTAGTGGTTAAACTACCTGTACTCAAACTCGTTCGAGGTCCTCTACCACTTCCTGTTCCTTCGGACCGTACGACGTCAGATACCCCATCGTTTATCAGTCTGTGCTCACTCGTTGACTTGTTTTCTCTTGTTACTTGGGGTCCATACGTAGTGGGTGAACGTTGTTAGTAGTCACAAACTAAGTGGGTATAAGGAGGACGTGATTTACTAAGACTTCGTCTGGGGTCTGTTATATGTTACTGTGACTCAAAACTACTCAACTACTCTGGTACTCAACTACTCTGGTACCGGAGGATTACACTCCGGTACTTGGTAACGGATCCAACGGGTCGGGTTCTCTCCCCGGACCAACGTACAACCAGTGGTAGATATTCGGGGAGAAAAGTACCTGGGAAATCTTGGTTTCGGAGAGAGAGGAAACCATGATATTGACTCCATAAGTATTGGGAGACTCTGTGTCATTAAAAAGACTTTAAGAGACACTAGGTACAGATAAGTCTATCCTTGGTGGTGTCGAGGTTGGACTGTTCACCCTACGACCCGGGGAGAGTCTATGGGTAGAACCAGAGACGAGACGGAAGAGAGGACCGTGAGGAAGAAGGAAGGAAGGAAAAATTTTCTTACCCACTCACCCTTCTACCCCCACGACTACCCACGACTCCCTGTCTGCTGGGCGAGGAAAGGTGCTTTTCACTTTCACTTTCACAATCAGTAAGTCAGAACAGTCTGAAAAACGTCCCGACGTCGGACGGTCAGAGGAGACAAGTACCTTAAGAGGTCCGTTCTTATGACCTCACCCATCGGTTAGGACAGAGGTCCCCTAGAAGGGTTGGGTCCCTAGCTTGGACCTAACGGACGTAACGTCCGACTAAGAAAGAGAGACTCGGTGGACCCTTCGGTGCCTCGGATGACGTTTGTTGAACAGTAAGGACCTCAGGAGTCTTCAGTGTCAGTCCTTCTCTGAGAAGTCGACACAGAAGAAAGTCTCGACGGATTAGAGAGTAGCCTGAAGGGACCACCGAGTCTCCATTTCGTAGACAGATGTTACGCCCTCTGGGCCCAAGCTCGGGACCAAACCCTTCTAGGGGACCTCTTCCTTTACTGTTAGATGAGATCATGATAACGGACCTTTTAGGGTACCTGTCTCCTCGGACCATCCGATGTCAGGTACCCTAGCGTTTCTCAGCCTGTGCTGACTCACTGAAGTGAAGTGAAGTGAATAGAGAGTGGTCACCCTTCCTTGAGTCTTGGATCGTAGAGACACCTACTCTACCCTCTTTCCTTTTTCTTTTAGTTATAAAGTTTTTATAGTAGAACAATCTATAACTGACTTTTAAGACAAAGTCTTTTACTCCCTTCGGTCGTGTCGTAAGAAGTATCGGAACGTTCTACACTCTCCGTCATGTCCTTACACCCAAGGCTTTGTCTATCTGTATCCGACAGTAAAGAAAATTTCAAGTTCTTCTATAGAACGTAGAAAAGAGTCAAAGAAGTAGACACATTACCCCAACTACTGTGAATGAATTTACAACAATAATCCTCCACTTTATTATAGAATTAGAATCACGATCAATGTACAATTTGTGGATTATTGTAATTCATAATAATAGTAATAATGTCTACAATACTCTTACCCTTACTTAACAGTGACTCCAGTATATCCTTTCATCCTTCTACCTGAGCTCAACTCAGAACTTCTGACAAACAGGAGACATTCGTCTATCCTCCCACACACCGTCCCTCTCATACGGTCCATTTCTTTCATACAACTCGGCCTGGTCACCGGTTTAGGAGGAAATAACAGTATGTTTCAATAATCAACGGTTTTTATTACAATTGATTTCTATTTTACACAAAGGAAAAAAGTATATTAATCTTAGGGGAAATAATATTCTTTTTATGTAAATATCTTTTATAAATCTTTTGTGTCTACTTTACTCCTTTTTAATTTGATGAATATTATGGTAGAGATTCTGTATTTTAAAATCAACACCATTTTGTGCGTATCATCTTTTAAATGGTAGAACTGGTAGAAATTCACACGTGAATTCATGTAAGTGTAACAACACTTTACTCAGAGGAAAAGTGGAAAGATTGACTTAAGACATGGGTTATTTGTTATTGAGGAAAAAAGGGGGGAGGGTAGGGGACTGTTGGTGGTACGATGAGAGACACAGATACATAAACTGATAAGATCCGTGGAGTATAGCCTCTTCCACTACCGTGGGGTGATGTCATGAGAACGGACCTCTTATGGACCCTGTCTCCTCGGATCACCCGACGGCAGATACCCCAACGTGTCTCAACCTGTGCTGACTTCGCTGAATCGTCGTCGTCGTCCGTGGAGTACATTCAACTTGGTATCTCATGTATAGAAAAACACTGATCCAATAAAGTCAATTTTAACTATAAGATCACATAAAAACAATGGACAAAAAGATTCCTTTATAAACCTAGGTGGGGAGAAATAAATGACTAAAGGGAGACCATCTATCAGTATACGAATGCTATTTAGTATTTACTGCGTGTTAATAAGAAGAATATCACGCAGAAATCCATGTAAGCAACAATCAAGAAATCTTACGTAAAGACCTTCAGGTAAACGACCCAGTATCCCGTACGTGTGTAATCCGAAAACTACGTGTGACGGTGGACGGGAGATCTGTGCCTCGTTTGAGATGAGGGTAGTCACTACACTCACGACCACAGGAATAGGAAAAGTGATAAGAAAAATAAACAAAAGAAATTGTTAACATTAACCTTAGTAAAAACTAGGAAATAGTCGGTAACGAATTTCGGGTCACTTCGGCTGAAGTGTTACTTGCATGGTTCGTGGAGTGCATGAGATTGTCTCTCGCGTCCTCAGTTTGACTCTTGAAACACGGCCCGTCAATTGGATTAGGACAAATCAGTGCTTTGGAGTCTGAGGACCAAACCCTAAGAGAGTCAGACAACTCCATGTCTCTTAGTAGGACAAATGACTGAATGCCTATGTCGACCGTAACCGACTTAAATGAAAACAGTAACAAGAAATCTAAATTAAGGATCGCTATAGTCAAAACCCCTTTTACTCCATTTATTAAGTTCGATTTCACGGTGTTATTCTGTTTTATTACGGGTTGAGTTTTGTCTATTAGTACGGATGTTTTTTCTTGGTCAGATGTTTATTAAAGGGACTTTAAGCAAGACCCCTCCACGAAATTAATGAAGTAATTCTTTTAGTCTCAAACCCGTGTGACTAATGGACGCTAAAAGAACTGACGTACAGTTCATCATTAAATCGTGGAAGAAGCTCCAACACAAGTCATACAACAAAGGATTCCTTAGAAAATTTTCTCTAAAAATCGTTTCATTATTTTTTAATTATTCGAACCTCTAGTTGTTTTTATAACGAAGACCTTTAGTTTAAATGTCCTTGTATAATGACTCACTCGAATTGTTTCAATTTCTATAACCTTTCTAAGATTTAGTCCTCCTTTATGGTTGATGATTATTATGGATTAAATACGAATTAACAAGATATTACGTTTGTGACCGTGTGTACTCGTGTGTGTGTCTGTGTGTGTGGGTGTGTGGGTGTATGTGTCCTTCTTTCTTGTCCTTTTGTACCTTAACATAACCAAACTTTCGGTAAAGGAAACGTTAGGTATAGAACTCAAAGGTGTTCCCACCAGTACCTAAAACAAAGCCCCAAACTATCAAGACCTATCACTAAGTCAGAAGTCAGTATTGACCACTAAAAAGGGGAGAAACCGAACAGGGACAGTCAATTCCGGAATAATACTTTAAGGTGAACTGAAAAAGAGGACAGAAGGAGAAAAACGATAAGTAGTACTCTTCTGTCTAAGGGACACAGTCGTCGGGGACTGAATACTAATTTCGACTTATATCCGTTTGGGACCGAACTGACCCTCCGTACCGTAGTTCTCCTACCCATGAGTCCCGGACCTCTTCTTTGACCATACTGTTGGGACTCGTATATAAGGGTTGTTTCCACCAGAGTAGGGGTCCGCCCACTTTGAACCTCGGTGATGTATGGGATTATAAAAATATACATTTCGTTCTCTATTTCTTATAGACACTATCATCCTAAAAGACTCTATCTTTTCGAACCCCCACCCCTGTTATTTCTTCATTCAAACTCTTTATAATGTCCTTATCGTTATCAACAAATGTCACGAGTTGACGGATCCTTCCTGATTTAAATTCTTGGATACAAGAAATTTTCCCTTTATAACTGGAGATATCTTATAGAGGTAACTGTCACGAAACCCCACGTCCCATATTTGATTCCAAGAGAGTTAAAGAAAAGATGAGGGTGGAAAGATCCAAAGGGTCACCTCTCTTGTCGTGTCCTATTACCAGATTGAGTCTTTCCTATCTCATTTTTCAATTATTTGTCTGTTGAGCCAATTTATCTCACCCCTCTGGTCCACCCCCTTATCGACCCTCGTAGTACGGCACACTACTGTCGTCCCGAGCTTTCAATCCTCTTTCTGAAGAGAAGAAAGGACCGTTCCTGCGTCAGTCACTTTTCGGTACTCGAGACACAAATGAGATCAGGCAAGTTAAAGAAAAAGGTGGAGGTCTTCGAAAGAGGAAAGGAATGACCCCCCATTACACTATACCGAGTGGTACCAACGTTTAGAGTTTAACGTTAAGAGACGACTAGAGCTTATTTCGGTAGAAACGACCTCTTTATAGACTGTCAGACACAGAAAGACGAGTTGTTATCGGACGGACATAAACACTCTTAAACTTAACGAAAGTTTTACTACCGATTTTCCTAACACTTCCCTCTCGTATCAGTAACTGGAACGTAATACACAGTCCGTAACTTCCGATCAACTATGACAAGAACTCTCCTCGAGACCTTCAAAAAAAAAAAAAAAAANNNAAAAAAAAAAAAAAAAAGTTTTTGTCGACTTCAATAAGAATGTCGACACGGAAGACGGTGAAATGTCGTAGAGGTCGGTTCTCCGTTAGGATAAAGAGGTCGGGAGCATTCGACCCCGGAGTTCTCCGGAACTGTACGAAAACGACAGAAATCCCTGGGGACGGAGGAGGTCCTCTTGTTCGGACTCAATTGGACTACTTCCTACCCTCTGACGCACCTCGTCTTTACCCGGTAGAGTCGGGGACCTCGTGAACTGACTGGGTCGTGGACTGGAGTCTGTGTACTCATTTAGGTGGGCTCTGACCTTGACGGGTCGACTCGGGTCGTTCACAACTTAGTGTCTTAGTACTTGACTTGATTATGAACCACGAAAATTGGTGATTCAAAGTCCCACAAGAAAAATACACCGTCGTCGATTTACCATCTCATTAAGTTTACGACGACACACCTATTCTTGGGATTTGTTCGTTTTTTGGGTCGTACGTACTCATTTATTATGATTTTTTCATGTTTTCAGATGGTTTGGGACCCACAGGACAGGTCTACGACAACACCCAAAAAATTATACGTTAATTGTACTTTAGTCATCTATAATTCATTTCGTCTAATAAAAGGAATTACACCCGTCCCGAGTAAGTCAATGAACTTCCAGAATTCTCCTCTCTTACTCCAGGAGACTCCTCGCTCCTTAAGACGGAGGTCGGACGGAGACCTGAGTACGTTGTAGTAGAGAGAGGCCTTGAAGGTCGAACAACCATACGGGACGGTATGGTTGTACTCGGTTAAAAATTTTTATTTAGAGAGAGTGGTACGTAGGACAACCAAGACAAAGAGACCTCTTGAGACTGATTATGTCATTTCTACTTCAATAATAAATTGAGAGTCTGGTAAGTCAAGTGAAATCAACGAGTCATCACAGGCTGAGAAACGCTGGGGTACCTGATGCACAAATTTTGAACGGAACCCAGTGTGATCGACCATGTTAAATTCTTGGTTCCAAAAGGTCTTCAGGGGGAGGGTCAGGACAAAGTGTCTCTCCTAGATCACAGGTCCCAGTCCCTTCTCTCTTAGAAATCAGAGACGAAAAATGGAGAAGATAAATAGTATGTCGAAGGTGTCTCGTATTCACAAGAGAGACTAGGACCGTCTATTCAAGGACCAAGAACACAGAGACTAATCACAGTCACTTCCGTCTACATAAGGGTTCACTAGTACCACGACTCCTTCGGTATCTCCACACACACACACACACACACACGCACGTGTGCACGTGTGCACGTAAACACGGTACAACCTTTCCTGGGAGTGCTGGAAACGACCTTGTGTAAGAAGTTGTCGGTGTGTCTCTGTGTTCTAGAGGGTCCGGAGGTACCGAGACCTTACCCGATACATGAAGGGAGAATATGTTCACGAGTACATACAAAGAATTTACCTGACCGTCGGGTCACGTTACCAAAGAGATTGTAGAGGAGGTAGAATGAGACAGAAATTTACTTGTAAATGAACTCGTAAGTTGTGTGTCTTCCCTCTTTTCATCTCACCGATACAACTTCACCTTACCCCCAGGTGTCATAAAGAAGAAACAGGGGGGAGGGATAGGAGACCCGTCAAGGACTCGTCTAAAACATCTTGACGACCCCGAAACTCCTCGGTGACTTCGAGTTCTCACCAGTCCGGTACCGAGATTTAGAGAGCGTAGAGTCGAAAGAGATCCACAAGGTGATTCACTAGTGGTTTCCTCCGCAGTCGAGTGTAAAGTCCTCAGACTAAAGAACAGAGATGATAATCACCGTAAATAACCCACACCTGACATATAATTCATGAAATAGGTACCAACACAACTGGATTTTATTTATCCGATACTCTACAAAGACGTTGTTTCCACAAATAAACTCTAGTCGTCTCTTAACGGTAAACCCCAGACGTTGGTGTCATTCAGTACACATTCTAAGTGAGGGAAGGAGGTCGTTCCCTTCTTCTTCCGAAAAGATTTCCCCTTTTCCTTCAACCCGTCCGGTATCATTTGTGTCTCAGGTACCGAAAAGTAATCGACGCAGAAACCGTTCTTTGGTTATCTCAGAAAGAAGAAGGTAAACCCACGACATAATAGCATCCTGTTCTCTCACAGGAGAAGACTAGAGGGATGAGATAAATTAACTCCAAAGATAAATAATAAAAAAAATATCAATGACGGAGTCAGTTATACTGGTAGGATATCTTATCCTTATAATAGGGGTAAAATGTCTCCTCCTTTACTTTCAAGTTTCTTCAATTCGTTATTGATCCACCGTCTCGGTCTAGTGCTTTCGTCCACACACACTGAGGTCACTGTTACGTGAAAGGTGACCTGGTATGACGAGAAGTCTACAACCGGTGAGTCAGTACAGGTTAAGAAACGTTGGGTTCCTGACGTCGGGAAGTCCGAGGAGACAGGTACCTCAAGAGGTCCGTTCTTATGACCTCGCCCAACGGTAAGGGAAGAGGTCCCCTAGAAGGGTTAGGTCCCTAGTTTGGGTTCAGAGGACGTAACATCCATCTAAGGAATGGTAGACTCGGTGATCCCTTCGGGTATAACGAGAAGTTCGTCCTTCGTTCGTTAAGTCCACTTCTCAGGGACTTTTCGGAAGAAACTAAGGAAAATCTTCCTTTCCTTAAGGAAAAACAAAGAGACGTCAAGACTGGGAAACTACGAGGAAATCCACGGGACAATAAACATATTGGACAGGACATCTATGTTCAGACAGTCGGCCAGAATTCTACCAAGTTTCTGTCTACAGAGTTCGATCGTACGAAAAAGTAAGAATGAATGGAAAATACTCGATAGGGTTTCAAGTGTTTACCCCAAGGAATAGTGTCTTTATCGTAATTGATCGTTTGTTTTCTTTTCATTAAAGGACCTACGGAGAGTAACATCTACCCGTCGATAATGTCAGGTATTCGGTACAGACAAAGAAAAGTTCGGTGGTCTACGAGAAACCTTTATCCGATTGTACAAGGGGACAGTACCAAAACGTTCCTATGAAGAGATATTTAAAAAGAATAAATACTTTCGTGGGCATATAAGAAACCAATACAACTAATTTGTGTCTGACTTGTACTTATAGGGGTAGGTTTTTCTTTCTTTTAGTCGAAAACCTTAACGTCGAACTACAGTACTGTCACATCCCCCAAAATTGGTTAGGATGGTATTGTACCTCGGGTAATTTAGAAGAAAATTCTTGACAGGGAAATTGTATAACAGTGTAGAAAGAAATAAGAAAATGAAAGACGGGTTATTAATGAGGTGTCAAAAGTAAAACGAAACGTAGTAATGACGAGACTCAATCGACTTGAAGTGAGTGTGAACACTGTAGTTAAAACAAAAAGGTCATACTTTACAGTTTTCCAATTCTCTAGTTTATGAGTTTTCGATGTAGGGAAAACATTGTATATAAGAAAATAAATTCTTCGTTATAAGATGAAAGCATTCTACTTTCACTTAACATAAGAGGTAGAAGAAGTTGGGAAAAAAGGTAATAAAAAGTCGGATCCCACTGAAGTAAAGATAACTACAAATTCATCGACGACTATCGTCTCAATCGTCTCCGAGAAGATTCTCTTTCAAATGTATGTTGTCCTTTGAGAACAAAGGGAGGAGAGGAGAAAATTACTACCCTTCTATCAAGAGGACCTATAGGTACTGTAAAACAATAAAATCCATCTTTCTCCTTAGAACGTTTACATATTTACCTAAGAGGTATGACGTGATACGAAACTGTGTTTTTCGTATTATTGTGTCCGGTTAATACTCGATGAAATATTTCCGTACGGTAAATTCAAAATGAAAAGGTATCGATGGTTTCTTCATTCATCAAATTAATTTACTGTTGAGGTCTCTGAAAAACAATCCATATATATAAAAGAGTCGAAGTGACTCTATATTAACTACTTAACATTATATAAACTTCACATGCCATACTACTAAACTTGGGATTATATTTGATACCTACCCGAAGGGACCACCGAGTCACCATTTCTTAGACGGACATCACGCCTTCTGGACCCAAGTTAGGGACCCAGTCCTTCAAGCGGACTTCTTCTCGTACCGTTGCGTGAAGTCGTAAAAACGGACCCTTTAAGGTACCTGTCTCCCCGGAACGTCCGGTGTCAGGTAGTACAGGGTTTCTCAACCTGTGCTGACTTCGTTGAATTACGCACGTGTGTGTATAATTTTTATAAAACCCGAAGGGACCACCAAGTCTACCATTATGTCCTCTGGGTCCAAACTAGGGACCCAACCCTTCTAGGGGATTTCTTCCTTTACAGATGGGTGAGGTCATAAGAACGAACCTTTTAAGGTACCTCTCTCCTTGGACCGTCCGATGTCAGGTACCCCAGCGTTACTCAGTCTGTACCGACTCGTCGATTGCGCAAGTGCTTGATGCCTGATAGTTACTAACACTACACGGTAAAACGCGAGTAGTCGACATTGTTTACACGGGAGACCTCCCCTAATGACTATTACCCCCGGAGACCGTACACGTCCCCGTCGTAAACATAACCCATTTAGAAACACGGAAGGAAGTCAAAAATATATTTGGATTTTGACGACTTTGTTTACTTAGATAATACTCCCCCTTTTACATATCTTTCAATAACGGTGTTAATATCTGTGGTAGATTCATAAGTTATTTATCATCGATAACAATACAAACACGTAGATTGTTATTCTCTTATTTTTTAATATAATACCAAGAAGATAAATTATATATTACCTCATTTCATTTTGATACTTTTAACACTAATACTTTTTATTCCTATCTTTGGTTGTTTTTCCCATTTTTGTGATAAGTACCATTTTATAAAGTATTTTATTACTCATGGGTTTTAAAGTACGTACTAAAGTAAAGTAGTACTTTGTGTACGGTCCTATAAAGAGATAAAAATATTTCTTTTCTGACCTCCTTTTACGACTCATACTAATAGAGGGTTATTCACTATACCAGAAAAAATGTATCAATGAAGGGTAAATGATATTCGAACCTAATAAAAGGATGAGTCATTTCTATACATGAGAAGGAAGGATGAAGGGTTTTTCTGTTTTTTTTATGGGTGTTCCCAAGAACGGTAACGTCCTACAATGGGATAAACTCTTTACGATAAAACAATAGGTAAATTTTTTTAAATTTTGCTAACAGAATCCACATTAAAAAAAACATCATACAAAGGAAAACCTGTTACAAACACACATACATACTCCTTCCTGTCTTAACTCTTTGTTTGACTTTCTCTTGCAATTCTTTCCTTGTTTCGGTATCTTAAATTCCTTCCTCACGATTAATAAATCTGTATCTTAATCGTCCGTTGTATTTCCTGTAAAACTGAGAAGTAAACGTATAAGAAACTCCTAAAGTGGAAAGGTCAAAACACATCGAAGATATGTTAATACGGAAACCCCGTTGAATACCCACTCTGTATCATGTAGACTCCCTATATTAAACCTTTGAGGAAACCGACACGAAAAACTACCTGTCCAGTATGTGAATACAGACGGAATTACATTCTTGTAGAACTATCCTTACCTAGTACAGAGGTTACGAGTACAAACATTTGGTGAAATAGAATAGAGCAATACTAGGATACTCGATTTGTCTCGTACCCAATAGAGTAGGTAGAACGTCTTGTCTTTTGTTTCTACCCTGTAACTTACTTAATAAGGATGCGATGTTGATCTCGTGTCATTCCTAATCTCGGATCTGAGGAGGGAGGGTTTAGATCCGAATAGGTGGAGTTGTCACGTCCCAAAAACAAAAAAAAAAAGGAAAGAAAAAGAAAAAATTTCTATAGAATATTTGTTCTTGTGTTCCTTTTCTCTTTCACTTTTTACTTTTTTTTGCTCAATCCCACTTATTTTTAACACTATGAACTAATGTACAATTTACTGAAGGACAGAGTTTTTTATGGGCATAAGTTCAGGATTAGTCAGTGAGTACATGTCTTCACATTACGAACCAAAAATTCAGGTGAACTCCTTCGCCATCTATTGCCCTTCCCGAAAGACACATTAGTCTCGACACGAAGGACGTCATTAAGACGATATCAGTCTCCAGACCGTCGAAAAGGAAAATCAAGAATATATTTATGTCTGGATTCATGTCTTAACTAAAAATCTTGTCTTGTAAATGGTTATAACACTTTTGTGAAATGAGTTTCATAAAGGTTGTAATTGGGAAAGGTTGATTTTAGTTGGAGCGATCTCCTCGACAATTTTTCACTCTTGGGACCTGTAGACTAGTCCTGTCGATTTAAGAACCAGTGATCACAGACTTTGTGAGGTCTACTTACTACATTTACGTGAACCGGACTCAAAGGAAAAGACACTTCATCTCCTAAACTTTATCCGATCACGAAGAACTGAGTCATACGGACTGTCTTGTATCGAAAAATGTTTACAATTACAAACTGGTCTGGAGATCTGAATTAACTAGACCTACTTAGATACGTCCACTACAGATGTGTAATTCGTCGAAATTCTAGGTGACCCAATCCACAAGAAGCTCTACGAAGATCGAGACTCTAAGACCCCATTACACCGACATAAAAAGGAAGGGTATCATTTAGTCCTCCACCATGTCATAGGTGGGGAAAGAGAGGAGGTAAGAATCTTATTGAAAGACTGAACATGAATTTCATCACTAAAAGTTTAAAATCACCACTGACCCTTGTTTTTCGATCAATTTTTTACATCTAAGGATACTGGGTGAGGTCCTTTAAGACTACTACGACTGGACCCCACAATGGGTCCTTAGACATCAAAAATGTTCGTTGGTCCACCAAGACTCTGATGACTGACTCTTGGTACGAAATGTTATGAGACAGTTCCCATATTAAATATTGACCTTTCTATCCCGAAACGGGTGCCTGAGAAACCATAAGACCTTATGTTGAAAGTCGATTTGTTACTTCATCCACGTCACTAAAACTCGAAGTCTCGAGACTTGGAAGGAGAAGTAAACTCGGTCTATCGGTCCTAGGACTGAAAGTAGTTTTAGAAGACATTCATCCATTGTCTCTTTCCTAATCCTGGGTATTATCTGTTTATTAAAGGATATTTATTTATCTTTGTATTCTTTGTAACCTTTTTGTCCGGTTTCTATACTTATCCGTTGAATGCCTTCTTCTTTGGGTTGCTACTCATTCGTAAGTGTCATAGTCTCGTTATTTTTAGTCTGACCGTGTGTAAATTGTTGACTGTCACAGTTCACTGACGTTCCCTTTCGCGACGAAGGTTCGTAAGTACCCCCTTACATTTGGAGCTTGGTTAAATCTCCCACACGACTAACATGGATAATTTATGCAAATATGGAATGCTGCGATTTTTATATTAAAGTGAAGAGTCATAATTGCAATCTTTATGACCTTATATTTGTCTTCATTCATATAAGTTCCTACTAAAAAAACTTAATTTTTTTTACCTTTCGTAGATTTACGAGGATTTTCTCGTTCATAGATTTATGTAAAACCATATCAGAATCACAACGACGACGACGATTCAGCGAAGGCAGCACAGACTGAGACACGCTGGGGTATTTGCCGTCGGGCATAATACGTCGTTAATTTTCTTACCTTTATACCTGGTTGAACCCATCGAGAAGTTCTGAATAACGACTCACTTTTGGATCAATGGCTCACGATAAGTGACACCATTGAACATAAATACCACTACGGTAGTTAAGGGAGGAGACATACGTACACGGTAAGGAGGTCGTTCTCCAACTCAGAGAAGGACTGGAGTGAAACTTAGACCCTATCAGAATCATTGAAGGAATTAGTTATCTTATACCGTCTTCACTGAGACCCTGAAGACCCCAATCCAACACTTTTGGAAACGGCGAAGGAGGACCCAGAGCAACTAGATCAATGACATCGAAAAAGAGGCCCCTCTTCCGGAAACGATACATTCTTTACGTGAACAGGACCCCTACCACACACACTTTCCTCCTTCTACGGTCAGTCGGGACGGATCAAACCGGGAAGGTCGGTAGACTCGACTCCGTTACCTGTACTCACTTCGACGGTAGAACCGGTAGTATCAGGGCCGTCTACGGTGCATTTCCTTTTGGTTCCTGGTTGTGTATACCGGGTCCCGGGTCAGTTCGGTGGGTAGGTAGGTATCGGAAAACTCAGTGGGGTCCGGCTCCGGGGTCTGCACTTCGTTCTATTCAGTAGAGAGGATACGGGACGGGATTAAAGACTAAGAGTCTTAACACTTGTATCATTTACAATCATGGAAAAATGTGGTCATTTAAAAACACACGGAACAATGTGTAGTCATCTACTAGTCTTGTGAGTGTTGTGTAACACACAATCTTTTTGTATATTTTGTCATGATCCATAAAAGACACACGTACAAATACACACTAGACGACGACGACGACGACGACGATTCAGCGAAGTCAGCACAGGCTGAGACACGCTGGGGTATCTGACCCGGTACTCCGAGGGGGTAGACTACTGTTATAAATACAGACCCAGTCTCTCCTTCAATTCCTCCTAAGTTGTACCACTAGGAATTTTCCCTGAATTTAGGAAACATGTTAGTCCCAAGTTAGTCCTTTCGTCTTCAATGACACTTCGAAGTTCACCCTCCCCGAACTTAAGTCCATTAATCTACAACGTATTTCCCGGCCCTCTGCGTCGAAACTGTGGACCCAGTCCTTCTAGGAACTTAGTCCTTCTAGGGAACCTCCTCCCGTACCGTTGGATGAGGTCATACGAACGAACCTCTAGGGGTACCTGTCTCCTCGGACCACCCGATGTCAGGTACCCCAACGTGTCGCAGTCTGTGTTGACTTCACTGAATCGTGACGTACTGTGTATCTCCCGTCCCCTTCCCTTCCACTCCCTTTCGACTGTAATTACGAGTACACACGGTGATTGAAAGTCTCTGACTCCTGCAACGTCCTTAACGTCCTTTCGTGAACCTACCAGGAGAACCGACCGTCGTGACTTCCTTAACACACCCCCGACGACACTTCGGAGTACCCGTGTCTTATAGACGGGTTTGACACACCCGTATTCCTACCCAGACAGAGGGAAGACGGAAGGTTCGGAACTGACTCATGGAGGGTGAATACTTTGTATTAACTCTTAGGAGAACCGTTCCCCAAGATCCTTTGTATCGGATCTATCTCTTTCATCCTTCGACACTAATCTTCGGTTGTCTTCTGGGACGAGATTTTTTTAACACTTTGTGATCGACAGATTTCATATATATTAACCTTCAACGAAGTGGATCATCAAGAGAATGTCTCTACGTCTAAAATTCGAAGTCGAGTAATTTTTTGGATCAATAAAAGTCATAAACAAAAACGTAGAAGGGGGGAAACTGTCGTCTATCACTCTACCGTTCTGTCAGGGACTTCTACCAGGGTACTAGGGGTGAAGGAGTAAAAAGTGAGAGAACACAGAAAGGGGAGGAGGACTCAAACCCACCGTGGACACTGAACGAAGATTTACAATCTCGTGTCCACTACCCCCCCCCCGCACGATACTCAATTACTGGTACAGTAATATAGCGACTTTACACCTCAAGACGAGAACGACCAAGAGACAGAAGGACCGACCGACACTCCTTCCCTCATCGGCACAACTCCTTGGGTACACAGTCCCTTGACACTCGTCCGAGACCGGTTGTCGGTCGGTTTGGGCCTTCGAGAGTCAGGACGTAGCGTTCCTGGACTTACGACGGTCGTTTGTACACTCATTCCCCCATCCATCTAGGAAGGTGTCGGTTCGGAGGTCTACTCTTGGGTTGGGATCTGTCACTCAGTCAACGTCAGAACCTCTTGGGAGTCGTCCCCTGGGATTCGATTCGGTACGGGTCTGAGGATACGGTCCTCCACACTTTATTAGTTATGTACAACGAAATGTGGAGAGTCAAACACCATGACAACAATACGTCGTTATGTTTTGTTCAGGTCACCGAAGAAGACGGAGACCAACCCGGACTGGGACAACACCTGGACACTTCGACAAGAGACGTCTAGGACACAAAGTGACCTGGGGAGAAGAACGTCACCAGTGGTTTCATCCCCCTATCTCTCCGTATAGTCAGAATCCACACCCGTTTTACTAGGTAACCGTATACTTTTCCTTTATAAACTGAAAAATAAAGAAAGTCAAGTCAAGTCAAGTCAAGTCAACGAGTCAGCGCAGACTGACAAACGCTGGGGTACTTAGTCTCGTGTGGTCCGGAGGGACAGGTAGTGGTCGAGGACCTCAAATGGGTTTGAGTACAGGTAACTCAGCCACTACGGTAGTTTAGTAGAGTAGGAGTAGGGAAAGAGGAGGACGGAAGTTAGAAAGGGTTGTAGTCCCAGAAAAGTTTCTCAGTCGAGAAGCGTAGTCCACCGGTTTTATGACCTCAAAGTCGAAGTTGTAGTCAGGAAGGTTACTTGTGGGTCCTTGTTAAAGGGAATCCTACCTGACCAACCTAGAGGAACGTCAGGTTTCCTGAGAGTTCTCAGAAGAGGTTGTGGTGTCAAGTTTTCGTAGTAAAGAAGACGTGAGTCGGGAGCAATATCAGGTTGAGAGTGTAGGTATGTATTGGTGACCTCTGCCTGGAAACAACCGTTTGATTACAGAGACGAAAACTTATACGACAGATCCAACCAGTATTGAAAGGAAGGTTCCTCATTCACAGAAAATTAAAGTACCGACGTTAGTGGTAGACGTCACTAAAACCTCGGGGGGTTTTATTTCAGTCGGTCACAAAGGTGACAAAGGTGACAAAGGGGTAGATAAACGGCACTTCACTACCCTGACCTACGGTACTAGAATCAAAAGACTTACAACTCGAAATTCAAAATAAAGAAATGAAAAGAGATTTTAATATTCTTCCTTAAATTCGAAAGCCTTATAAGCCATATATCTGACTGTGAGTAACCCAAGTCTGGTGTACAGTATCCCAGTATTTAACACCTCTCTCCACTCTATGAAAATCTCGTTTGTCCTCAGGTGGGTGTCCTTCTCCGAGCGTGTGTTCACCGACAGAGTAAGGAAGGAAGTAAAGTCACGTAACACTGTGTGCTGTCACGTCCCCTTAAACCATAGTCAAAAAGACGAATTCATTTTATTAGAAGGGTCAACGGACCACCGAGTTTCTCTAAGAATGCTTCTCACATTCTTTGACATTATATTATGATTGTCTCGTTCTTGATTAGTAAATGTTCTTTTACCGTCATGACTGTTAAAAAATCATACTAGTAATAAAATGAAATACTTTAATTTTTGTTACTATCATAAAATGTATAATTTCATATTTAATAATTTGTGTGATAAACTATATATTTACCTACGTTTATAATGTCGTACAAAAATACCCTAATAAAAAAATCGAAGACACTGACAAATTTTGTTCATAGGTTTATTTGAGTTTGGAAACTGAATGTTATTAGGATTTCTTTTTACTATACTCTTGTTTTTCCACAAAACACCGTGATTTTACTACTTAATAATTTATAAAATAATGGAGAAAGTCAGTAAATTTTTAAGATGAGAACACATACACAAAACTTTACAAGGATTTATAAACATTAATATTATTGAATATTTGTACCTTCACTCAAATTAGTATAACCATAATATTTTATAATATTATTATATCATAAATCTAACTTTTTATAAAAACACGGGAATTTTTCCTTTATTTGATATATTAATGGATTTGTATAAAAAGTCAAGTCAAGTCAGCGAGTCAGTACAGACTGAGAAACGTTAGAGTACCTGACGTCGTCAAGTCCGGATGGACAGGTAGTGATTGAGGACCTCAAATGAGTTTGAGTACGGGTAACTCAACCACTACGGTAGGTTCAAGTAGAATTAAAAATTATGAATAAAAAGATAAATTTATACAAAACTTTATATTTATAATTATCTATCCGGATAGACATTAAATATTTACGTATGGACACATAATCCCTACGTTCGGATATACAAAAATAACGACCCCATGTTTGAGTTAAACAAATTTCTAGATGAGGTCACTCATTTTTATGGATCATACAGATCTTAACTTATCTGCCCAAAAGGACTAAAACGAGTTGGAATAGTACATTGGTCCCACAGAGGTCCAGCCACTCCCATGGATGGTAACACACACACACACACACACACACACACACATACACATACACAGGATGTCTCAAATACCCTTCAGTGTCTCTGGTCCGTTTACGTTAAATAAATAAATCGATCGTTTAAGTTAAAGAACTAATTGAACGTTCAGTAACACCCTCACTAACTCTTCCCCGACCTAAGGACGGGGTTTTCTTGAATGACACAGTAACAATAACGTCTCTTTCTGTATTTATTCTTGTACACATGACAGTATTCTATATTCCATCGGACACTACCTCAAATTTCTTCCATTTGTATAACCCCTGAGAACCAATACTTGGTCTGAAACCTGGAGTCCGATTAATGTATGACGAGACAAAACGAAAGAATCAGACCCTTTATCTATTATTACCACCATCACCAAATCAGGGATTCAGTACAGGCTGAGAACGTTGGGGTACCTGACATCGGGTGGTCGGAAGAGACAGTAGGGTCCGTTCTAATGACCTCACCCATCGGTAAAGGAAGAGGTCCCCTAGAAGGACTGGGTCCCTAGCTTGGACGCAGGGGACATAACTGTCCACCCAAGAAATGGTGACTCATTTGGTCCCTTCGGGTTCTACTATTATGGAGGGATCCATGGAGTTTCTAGTGACACTTCAATTTTATTAATTCTCGACTCTTAAACTATATTCATATGTTTATTATCCTTAATATAAAATCGAATCTCTAGCTGTGTTGACTCGCTAAAGTGAAAGTAAAAAACGAAAATACGTAACCTCTTCCTTTACCGTTGGGTGAGGTCACAAGAACGGACCTCTTAGGGTCCCTGCCCCCTCGGACCACCCGACGGTAGATACCCCAGCGTGTCTCAGCCTGTGCTGACTTCGCTGAATTGTCGTCGTCGTCGTCGATGTAAGAAAAATTTTCAAAATCAAACTTAAAAATAAAAAGGAAAAAGGGGAGACGTTTACTTTTACCACTATCAACTTAGGAACGAAATTTAGGTCCTAATGAGACAATCTTAAGTACGTCTTGGAAAGTAAAATTGGATATATATTCTACCGTAACTTTACCCCTTTCTCAGAAGACGGACACCCAGTCCTGAAAAAATCTAAAGGAACCTCTTAACAATAAAGAAAGTGAAGAAATTTCTAACTCTCTTGAGAGGGTTCGACGTACATTTAATTAAATATTGTGAAGAACAAGATTTTTTTTTTTTTCACTGTTTACCTTTTATCACTTATTCGTCCCTAAATGACTGGAGACTACCGGTCTGTATTTTTGACGATGAAAATAGTACCACGTATGTGAAGTTCCGTTTAGTCAAGTCAAGTCAAGTCAGTGAGTCAGTACAGGTCGAGAAACGTTGGGGTACTTGACGTCGTGCGGTCCGGAGGGACAGGTAGTGGTTGAGGGCCTCAAGTGGGTTTGAGTACAGACAACTCAGCCGCTACGGTAGGTTGACAGAGTAGGAGACAGCAGGGGAAGAGGACGGGTGTTAGAAAGGGTCGTAGTCCCAGAGAAGTTTACCAGTCGAGAAGAGTAGTCCACCGGTTTCATTACCTCAAAGTCGAAGTCATAGTCAGGAAGGTTACTTGTGGGTCCTGACTAGAGGAAATCCTACCTGACCAACCTAGAGGAACGTCAGTACCGTTTATCTACCCCTTTTTCACCTTTGTCACTGTCTAAAATAAAAGAACCCGAGGTTATAGTGACACCTGTAATTAACGTCGGTACTTTAATTTTCTACGAATGAGGAACCTTCTTTTCCATACTGTTTGGATCTGTCGTATAATTTTTCGTCTCTGTGGTGAAACGGTTGTTTCTAGGAAGACCAGTTTCGATACGAAAAAGATCATCAGAACGGACTCACACTTTCAACCTAGTACTTTTTTTCGGTTTCTTAACTACGAAAACTTGACACCACGACCTCTTCACAACACTCTCAGGGAACCTGATGTTCCTCTACTTTGGTCAGTTAGGATTTCCTTTAGTTGGGACTCATATGTAACCTTCCTGACTACGACATCGACTTCGAGACTATGAAACCGAAGGACTACACTTTTCATTAGAGTGACCTTTTCTGGGACTACGACCCTTTCTGACTCCCGTCATCCTTTTACCCCGTTGTCTCCTTCTCTAATAACCTACCGTAGTGGCTGAGTTACCTGTACTCAAACTTATTTAAGGATCTCTATCACTTTCTGTCTCTTCGGACCTCACGAAGTCAGGTACCCCAGTCTCAGTCTGTCCCGAATTATGACTCGACAGAGACTTTCGATGGGTTCCCATGTAAGTCAAGTCAAGTCAAGTCAGCGAGTCAGTACAGGCTGAGAAACGCTGGGGTACTTGACGTCGTGCGGTCCGAAGGGACAGGTAGTGGTAGAGGACCTCAAGTGAGTTTGAGTGCAGGTGACTCAGCCACTACGGTAGGTCGAGAGTAGGAGCCAGCAGGGGAAAAGGAGGACGGAGGTTAGGGAGGGTCGTAGTCTCAGAAAAGGTTACTCAGTTGAGAAACGTACTCCACCGGTTTCATGACCTCAAAGTCGAAATCGTAGTAAGGAAGGTTTCTTATGGGTCCTGACTAGAGGAAATCTTACCTGACTAACCTAGAGGAACATCAGGTTCCCTGAGAGTTCTCAGAAGAGGTCGTGGTGTCAACTTTTCGTAGTTAAGAAAACACGAGTCGAAAGAAGTGTCAGGTTGAGAGTGCAGGTATGTACTGATGACCTTTTTGGTATCGGAATATTACGTAAATTCATAGTGACCGGATCTTCTCCCTCTGGTATCTACAGTTGATCAGTTGGAAGGAAAAAGGTTCCTCCGAAAACAGATTTAGTAGGATCCGATCTAAGACAATCCAGTTACCAGTCAGGTAAATTTTTACGAAGTGACTCATTCAACCTCATTACAGTTTGACACGGACAAGTTGAATGTGACATCCTCACTAATCTGATAATCTACTAATCTAGAAAACCTCATAAAATTAGTCTTTAGGTGTGAGGTACTCACCAATTAGTCGTAAACTTTCTGAAAAGTCCTTGGGTGTGATCTCCTTCTAGACTGGTGTTGTAAAGTTTATAACAATAGATTCAGACGTCAGTCAGTCAGTCAAGTCAGCGAGTCAGCACAGGCTGAGAAACACTGGGGCACCTGACGTCGTGCGGTCCGGAGGAACAGGTAGTGGTTGAAGGTCTCAAATGAGTTTGAGTACAGGTAACTCAACCACTACGGTAGGTTTGTAGAGTAGGAGACAGAAGGGGAAGAGGACGAATTAATCACATTCTTTATAAACTTTATTACAAAGAAACCTCTTAACCACCACACATTCTACCGATCTTTATAATATATCCATAGAATCGGAACACACTTGTCCCATATTCTTATAAGGTTTTTTTATACATACACCTCATCTTAAGTCACGTTTAAAACGAAAGTAGACCAGAAGGACCATCGTTCCAATGCTCCCCCTCTATATATCGAGAGTGAATGGATATTAGAAATCTTCGTAATACGAACGTACGATTCATCGAAGTCAGCACAGGTTGAGAAGCGCTGTGATACCTGACATCGGGTGGTCCGAGGAGACAGGTACTCTAAGAAGTCCGTTCTTATGACCACACCCCCAACGGTAAAGGAAGGGATCCCTAGGAGGGATGGGTCCCTAACTTGAACGCAGAGAATACAGAGGACGCAACCGTCCGCCAAAGAAATGGTGATCGTTACGGACCCATCGGGGACCTCCGTAGTTCTCAGTAGTTTCTCTTCGATTACTAACACTTTACCAAGTCAACCGAATCCAGTTAAAATAAGAATTTTGAACTGTCTTTTTTAATAATGTTTTAAACCGAATCATTAAAGAAAGGGAGATAAAATATGGTGTAAAGTAATTCTATACGGAAGATCGAAAATAGGGTTTAGAATAGATAATATTAAATGTGCACCAAGGTACTTATGTATCTATTCCCTTTACTTTATCGGGGTCGGTTTACAAAAAGACCGTCTCTATCGAATCTTTTTTCGTTTTTGGTCCAAATTTCTGTGAACTAAATCCTTCACGAATCATTCATCGTAACACGAGAAGACGTACCGATTTTTTATCGACCCTCCAACAAACCTGTAGAATTGTCTGTGATAACCATCGGATTTCAGATCATTAGTAAAAAAACACGAGTTCTTCGAACACAAAGCAATTACGGTGACAAAACAGTCAAATGATCTTCCCTTTATCCTCTATTATTTTAACTCTACTACTATAAAAATTTTTAGTACAAAGTATATTTATTCATATATAAAATTTTTTCTTGACATAGTATAGAGATTTTTCACCTAATCATAACGAAACTTTAGGCGTAGGTCATGAATTTTCAATCGGAATTCCGTATTCTGGACCGGAGTCCCTTAGAGACCTGGAGTGTAGACGAGGAAAGGGGAGTAACGGAGAGCAGACTAGAGCGACTGGAAGGACGACAAGGACGTAGTGAGGGTAGTGTGAGGGCGAGATGCGGAACGATAAACGTGACGGATCTTATAAGAAAGTAGAAAGACTACCGAGGGAGGAAAGAGGTTGTCTAGAGAGACGAGTTTACAGTGAGTCCATCCTCAAGGGAGTGTTGAAATAGATTTTATAATCGGGAGTGGTGAGAGTTTGGAGGAACAGACGAAGTAAAAGAAGTGTTGTGAATGGGAAGTAAAAAGAAAAAAAACTGTATCTTTTGTTTAAATACCAATGGTTTCCCCTTTGTACCATCTCTCTCCATTTACTCTTACGAACCTAATTGTATATGTGTGAAAATGTATATGTCTACCGAATTCTCTGAGTCCAAGTTGGGGACCCAAGCCTTCTAGGGGACCTCCTCCCGTGTCGTTGGGTGAGGTCGTACGAACGGACCTCTTAGGGTACCTGCCTCCTCGGAGCGTCCGATGTCAGGTATCCCACCTTGTCTCGGCTTGTGCTGTCTTCGCTGAATCGCACGTAGGTATATATTTTTTCCATTGGTTGTTTCTGGATGATATATCATGTCCCTTCAGATGAGTTGTGAAACATTATTTGATATATTTTTTTATCTATATACATATACATATTGATTTGGTAAAACGACATGTGGACTTTCATTATGTTGTAACATTTAGTTGATACGAGGTTATATTTTAAATTTTTTTGAACGTGGTTTTACGTTATAACAGAAATGGGTATTAACTGTTCTGTGGTTTACAGAAATAGTTATTAACTATATGATGAAGGACTTAAAATGAATGATCAAAATTTTACGTGTGTAAAATAAAAAACTACTCTTAACCATATCTATAACGTTAAGGGACCCCTTAAAAGGGTCGTTAATGTACAGGTCAACTAATTATTGTAGGTCTACGGTATAAAAATCAATCCTGAGGAAAATAAAAAATAACGTCCACTATCTTTGGGTTGTTTTAAACAGATTTGGTTTTTTTGTGTTTTCATTAAGTAATACATACACTAATCATTCTTTTGGTTTTATTTTTCTCTTCATTCTGTCTAAGTAATAAAGCCTAAATATTTGGAACTTCAACTGATTTTGTCTTCAGTAGGAGTATATTTGGATATTTATTTCGTTAAGGTGTCGAATTGTACAAACTTTATATTCTAAGATGAAAACTTTGTCACACAATGAAATACTAAAGAGTATGGACATGTGTGTTTTAAAGTAACAAGACAAATTGTCTTGTCAATTTGTCAATAAATGCATAGAGATAACCTGTTAATATAGAGATAGTACCCGTTGAGGGTAGTTTCAAGGAAAAAAATATGGTATAACAAACGGAAGTAAATTAAAAAATACTATACTTAAACAATCGAGACGTTAAAACCAAAGTAAACTGAACCTATGCGAAAAAGTAAAAAGGGTAGTAGTAAGTATCGGTGAAAAATTTCATCCAGAGAATGTGAAGAACATCCCTACCCAAAGTCAAAACAAAACAGAAAATTTGTCTAGACCATCAGATGAAATAAAAACCAAGAAAAAGGAACTTGACCCATTCAAGTAACGTAAATATAATTTTACCAGTAACAGTAAGATTGTATTAAAACCTAAATGAAGACGGTAGAAGAACCTGTAAACACCGAAAAGACACAACATAGAAAATCATAGTCCGAACACAGTAGTAAAACAATAGAACCAAACAACACACAAACAAACTCAGGTGTTCTTGGGAAAAGAAACTGTGAATCAGTAAATTTGGGATCTTATAAATAACGGAAGGAGGGAAACATTAAGACAACGTAGACGTAAAATGAACCGAGGACCTTAAAAGTATGGTCAAGTAGTAGTAGATTTACAATAACAAAATACTACATCAAAAATGAAATTCTTATTAATAGAAGAAAAACCATTATTTTTAAATTAAAGTATTTAATTCGATTACAGTGACATTCCGAAATTTTCGTAAACTATATTTTGTGAGAAAGGATGGAACGTAAAGAGTTATTACTCCGAAAAAAAAACCAGAAAATTTGACACGTTGTATAGAATATCTATTTTTATTATTGAAATTACGTGTAAAATTATTACTACTTTATTATTTACCTTTTTTTATATGCACCATGAGTCAATTACGGGTTTAGACAAGAATAAAGAACGGGAAATTTTGTCAAAATAGTACATATGTATATACGAAATTAATTATATAATAAATTAAAACCGATCAAACGACGATTCAGTAAAATCAGTACAGGCTGAGACGCACTGGGGTATCTACCGTCGGGTGTCCGAGGAGACAGGGACCCTAAGAGGTCCGTTCTTATGACCTCACCCGACGGTAAAGGAAGAGGTTACGTACGTACGTACGATTTAGTGAAGTCAACACAAACTGAGACACGTTGGGATACCTATCGTCGGGTGGTCCGAGGAGGTAGTTGTCTTGAGAGGTTCGTTCTTATGACCTCACCCAGCGGTAAAGGAAGAGGTTATCACACACACACATATACATATGTATATCGTAGAGTGTCATTCTAGACGTTTCCGTCTCTTTAAACACGAAGTGAGTCTTTTCACTTATTTACTGAGGGAGGTACTGTTAGTATACCGATAGAACGATAATTGAAAATTTTTAACATTTTTATTTTGTGTTTACGGTTTTTATTGTGTCTTGTACACATATCGAATTAATTAAGAATATTTTATTCGGAGAAACATTTAGTGGTGAACTCCAATTCTGTATTGAAAGGGTCGGAGGTAAGTCGAGAAGGTACACGGAGTAAGATTAGTGTTGGGGACGGAGAAGTACTTTCGTAGTGATCAGACTAAAAGTATCATTAGTGAAGAACACAAAGAAATCTCAAAATCATGAACTCATACGTAGGGAACTGATCTGCCTGGAAACAACCGTTTCTCGCTGACTTGACTAACTGAATGACTACGTAGGGATCACAAAAGTAAATTGGAACAGCATAAAAACCAAACGAACAGAAATTTAAAAGAAGATTAGGTATGTAAGTAGAAGGTAACGAAACAAAAAGAGTATTGAATAAGAAACTTCGAGAGTCCGACAAAAACAACAACAAGAATAGGTCAGTGATTCAGCACAGACTGAAAAACACCGGGTAGTTGATGTCGTGAGGTTCGAAGGGACAGGAAGTGGTAGAGGGACGTAAACGAGTTTGAGTACAGGTAACTTAGTCACTACGGTAGGTTGGTAGGGTAGGAGACAGTGGGAGAAGAGGAGAACGGGAGTTAGAAAGAATCGTAGTCCCAGAAAAGGTCTCTCAGTCGAGAAAGGTAGTCCACCGGTTTCATGACCTCGAAGTCGAAGTCGTGGTCAGGAAGGTTACTTATAAGTCACAACTAAAGGAAATTCTAACTGACCAATCTAGGACGACAGGTTCCCTGCGAGTTCTCAGAAGAGGTCACGGTGTCGTAGTTAAGAAACAATGAGTCGGAAGAAAGACCAGATTGAGAGTGTAGGTATGTACTGATAACCTTTTTGATATCGAAAGCGATCTACTTGGAAACAGACGTTTCACTACAGAAACGAAAAATTATACGACAGATCTAAACAATATCGATAAGAAGGTTCCTCGTTCGTAGAAAATTAGACTACCTACGTCAGTGGCGGATGTCACTAAAACCTCGGGTTCTCCTCCTTCAGACAGTGACAAAGGTGAAACGAGGAAGATAAACGGTACTTCAATACCCTGGTCTACGGTACTAGAATAGATCCTCTAAACAAATCTGATCCGTTTCCTCTGATGAACAAAATCCTAGTAAAAAATTTTATTTTAAATTTTTTAGAGAAAGGTCTAAGAAGTTCTGTCAACAACATAATGGATGAGGACAAAATTAACGGTTCGTGAGACCATTTCATATTATCAAACCATATTATCAATGAGGTAGAATTCTTTAGTGTGCACCATTAAATTCGTTAGTAAAACGATTATGTACTGGATGTTTATAGAGTAAAAAGTATCAGAGATCTATTAGGTACACAATAGATTAGTTAATTTATTAGTTAATTTTTTAACGCTTATCTTGACGGAATACTGGGTCGTTAGGGTGACGACCCGTATGTGTAACTCCTTTGGTCTTATCTTTCTCTGTGTACATGGGGTCACAAGTAGTGTCGTGACAAATATTATCGGTCCTGTACCTTCGTTGGATCTACAGGTAGTCGTCTACTTACCTATTCTTTCGAAACCACGTATATGTGTTACCTCATAATGAGTCGGTAATTTTTCTTGTGTAAACTTAGTCAAGATTACTCTACCTACTTTGACCTCGGCTAATATGTCTCACTTCATTCGGTCTTTCCTTTTGTGGTTACGTCATATGATTGTGTATATATACCTTAAATCTTTCTACCATTACTACTGGGACATACACTCTATCGTTTTCTCTGTGTCTACATATCTTGCCTGAAAACCTGAGACACCCTCTCCCTCTCCCACCCTACTAAACCCTCTTACCGTAACTTTGTACATATGATAGTACATTCTTTACTCAGCGGTCAGATACAAACTACGTCCTAAGTCCTACGAACCCCGACCACGTACCCCTACTAGGTCTCTCTACTATACCCCACCCTCCCCCTCCCCCCAAGTACAAACCCCTGAGTACATGTGGACACCACCTAAGTGTAGTTACTTTTTTTTTATTTTAATTTTTTTATTATTTATTAGTCAGAGTGTAAAAAGAGGAACTTCAAGACTAGAGACGAAGACGAAACCCATAGATCCAGTCAGGTCTAAATCACGTCCTTCATCATTGGTTAGATCTATAAAATTCGTCTTTCTCTGTATTGTACCTTATTTTAGGAACCGTCCCGACTCCCTTTTCTTCAGTCTTCCCTGACTGACTACCTTACTAACTCAAATTCTAATGTTGTAGGTCGGGAAGACGGAGACCCAAGACTAGTACTGGGTGAGAAGTGCGAACAGTCCTGAACTTTCCAACGGTGACAGTGATCGAAGTATGATGATAAATGGGTAAAAATCATTAGAGAAATCATTTATGAAAGAGTCTAAAAGGGTCAAACTTAGACGACAAAGGATGATTAAGTGTTTAGATTAGAAACTATATAAATAAGAGAAGTTATACTTGCGAAATTTATCATGGATATGCTTCTGGTTTCAACACAGACTGAAACGATGGGGTACTGACATCGGGTGGTCCGAGGAGACTGGTACCTTAAGAGGTCCGTTCTTATGACTTTACCCAACAGTACCGGAAGAGGTCCACAGAAGGGCTGGGCCCGTAGAATGGGCCCAGAGGGTGTAACGTCTGTCTAAGAAATGGGAAACTCTGTAGTCCCTTCTGGGTTGATAACTAATGTTTAAAAATTAGAACTTGAATTGTGTCTTCATAATTATCAGATGGACCTCCACTTCATATGAATTAGTACTTCTGACGATACATACCGACGTACGTACTAAGGGACTTGTTGACACCCCCATTGTAAGTATGGTTTATGAGAGATTATCCATCTGAGACCTCCCCGTAACATCCGATGTCAGGTACCCCAGCTTTTCTCAGCCGTGCTGACTCGTTGAAGTGAAAGTATCTCAACGTGTCACGTGTGGGTCGTGTGAAAACGTACACCACCGGACCGTAGATAGTCACTTTTCGAAAATGTCAAGGTTCTTATACCTCCGATAGAAGAGTTCGTTTAACCCCGTGTGACTCCAACGACTAATCGATCTCTTAAAACTGAATCAGAATCCAAAATAAGAGAGGAAAGACGATTGGTTATACTAAAAAATTTTTTTAGATACGGGAGGTCTATTACACAAGAGTGTTCCATACACAGGGTCTAAGTGAAACTTGTCATAGATTAAGGCAGACTAATCTCAGACTTTTAGGGTAGGGTCCAATGAGGTGGTGAACTAACTCAATTTGATTAGATAAATGACGGACGGAGAAAAGTCAAGAAGGACAGACCGGTTCGGTACCGGAATTTAGATAGATAAGAGTCTGACTTAGGACCTAGAGAGAGAGACAATCGAAAGAATCGTTGTGTACCAATACTTATTCCCCTACCACTGTGTTTTGCTCCGACTTCTACATCTGTCTCCAGTCAGTATTCCTTTTTTCGGAAACTTTCAACAGAAAAAAAGGGTGGTCCTTTAGATTTGAAAAAAAAAGACAAAATAACTCTATACTAGTTGTTTATCTAACACTCTATAAATTTGACATGTAACACCACTAAACCATATACATATGTACCACTTTCTTAAGAGGGATAGCTCAATTAATTAAGTGGACGGTGAAGTGTATAAATAAATTAAAGACAATACAACCCCCTTCTTTTAAAACAAGATGAGAGAACCGGTTAAATATAATATATACTGTTACCATAGTTGATATCAGTGGTATAAAATATGATCTAGGAGTCTGAAATAAGTAGAATGTCAACTTTCAAACATGGGAAAATAGTCGAAGAGGGATAAAGAGGGTAGGACATCGGAGACCGTGACAAAAAGACAACAGATTCTCAGACTGAAAATTTTTAGAAAGTGTATAAGTACTATGATATGTTATAAACAGAAAGATACAAACCTAATAAAGTGAATCGTATTACGGGAGTTCCGGGTTGATACAACAAGGTTCACCATCCTAAAGGAAGAAAGAATGCCAACTTAAGGTAATACGTTACCTTATTATATATATGTATGCATGTGTGTGGTGTAACAGAGATAGGTAAGTAGGTAACTACCCGTGGATCCAACAAAGGTACACAACCGATAACACTTATTACGACGCCACTTGTACCTGTACGTCAACAAAGAAGTTATAGGACAACAGTAAAGAAGACTAATATACGGATCCACACCCTAACAACTTAGTGTATCATCGAGATAAAAAAGTTATAAAACTCCTCGGAGATATGACAAAAGGTATCACCAACGTGGTTAAATGTAAGGATAACACACACTCGTTCTCAAGGGAAAAGAGGAGTAGGAATGAGTTTCGAAAGTCTGTCCTCGGTCAGAACTTCATCACACTTAAAATTTTTCTAGAGATCGACTCAACATGTCTTGCTTAATCTCTCATTTTCCCACTTACGTCCCTCTTCTCAATTTTCGGAAAACTTGTCTAAATGTGTCTCAACCCACTAAACCTAATCACTACTACCTTTATCTCTACTCATCTACCTAACCTTTTCCTAAAACCTTTATTTTAAATACCTTGAACCATCACAGACCCAGATTCCCAATTCTGTTTCTCTCTGTTTCCTTCTAGGAACCACTATCGACCACCTAACATTACAAATGACTCTACCATCCTTACCCCTCCGTCCCCTCCCTCTCGTCCCTTTCTGGGATCCAAGTTAAACTTCACAGACGTACTTTCTATAAGTTCACTATTACAACTCGTTTGTATTCTATATACCAAACTCTCCAATAACCACGATTAACTTCGTCTGTACTTCAGGAATTTGAAATTTTTGTACGTCATAAATTAGTGACCCCCACTCCACCCCCTTTTTATTTCTACCGTATTTTACATTATTTTTAAACGGATAATAGGTAAATACGATTAAGTACTTTTCTTATAATCAACTTCTACCGTCTCCTCATCCACCTGCACCTCATGTAGAGACAGGTACCTATGTAGTCCTTATGTGGAAGTCTGTGTCTTCACGTACGTCTTGTGGTCGACTCTTCGTCTGTCCTGATGGACTGGTCTCCTCTTCTCATATACCTTGGTGTGTTTTGAGCCATCCTACTTCCTTGATCTCCCTTTTCGTCCCCACAATCATGGTACGTGGACCCACCCCCTTGACTTCGTCCCCAGACTAGGGGTGTAGGCCCGTTAACAGACTCAGTCTCCTCTTTACAAATTCCGACTCACTTTGTCGACTAGACACCGTCGGATTTACCTTACTCTTAGTCTGTCAGGAACGGTGTCGGTATGTATGGGGTCTGTCCCTACGCCTCAGACCTCTGACACCTCCCTAGGGTCCCGCTCCCGACGACAACTGACACCGCTCTACCTAGTTCTCCTCCACTTCCTCCTCTGACACCACCCTTTACGGACACCTCCTTTCGGCCCGTCGGTGCCTTAGTTCCGTTATGACGACTCAGTACGCATCACCCACCTCGGTAGTGGTATCGGAGAGAGAGGGGTGTCCGGTTGTAGTCGTCGACTTGTTGTCTCTCGGACCGGGTAGTTTGTGGACTCCGTGACTTGATGTCTCGTCCTGGGGTGGGTCTCACGAGGAAATTCACTGACTGTACGACTAGATGTCTCATCGAGGGATTGTTCCCACATTGACGGTAAACAGGCCCCAAGTAGAAACTGAAGAGTAAAAACCTATAAACAAAATTAAAATGAATTACGATATTGTTTGGTGAACACTTTAGAAATAAGGACTGGTCTCTAGTTCGGGACTTGGAAAACTCACCCTCGTAACTGAGGTTCCGGGATCTGATGGTCTCTTGATTGGGATCCCTTATAGTTTATCACTCCTGAGTAAGTTTCGTTTGGTCGTAGTGGGTTGGTGGTCATCGTGGGACACGTCCTACGGAGTAGGTTTGTTGTTTGTTTTGTTTTTATGTTTGGGTTAGTAGTCGTCTGTTCTAATGGTGGAGTGAGTCGGAACGGGTAGTCTCCTTTTGGTTTGTTTTTTTTAGCGGTGTTTAGAGTGGGATATCCTTCGAATGTCTTTGGTCACCTGGGTGGAATCCTCCCGTCTTTGGTTTCCCTTCTTTCTTAAGTTGGAAACTTCGGACCCTTTTCCTCTAGAGTTTGTGTCATTCAAATTTTTTTTATATACTTTTCCGTCTCTTTATGATGTGTTTACTTCCTTGTTCGATCTTTGTGTCTTCAGGTTTATTTACCCCTCCTTTATCCGTTCGATGGATTTTTTCTTAAGTCTTATTACTATCGTTCCTACTATTTTTTGGAACTTTTGTTTTACCTCTTTTACGTTCTTAGTTAATTGTTTCTGGACCTTCTTAATTTCTTATTTGTATGTGTCTGTTTGTTGTGTTAATGACTTCAATTTTTATAAAATCTTCCTTAGTTATCGTCTTATCGACTTCGTCTTCTTAATCAGTCACTCGACCTTCTATTTTACCACCTTTATTGAAGACTTCTCGTCTTATTTCGTCTTTTTTACTTTTCTTGACTCCTATCAGAGTCTTTGGAGACCCTGTTATAGATTACGTGGTTGTAAACTTAATATCCCCAGGGTCTTCTTCTTCTCTTTTTCTTTCCCATACTCTTTTAAAAACTTCTCTAATAACAACTTTTAAAGGGGTTCCACCTTTTTCTTTATCAGTTCAGGTTCTCCGTACTTCTCAGGGTATGACTTATTTGGGTTCCTCTTTGTGTGGTTCTGTGTATGATTACTTCGATTGTTTCTGATTTGTGTTTCTTTCCTTTAATTTTCGTCGTTCCCTCTTCGTTGTTCATTGTATGTTCCCTTTGGTGTATACGAATTGTCGACTAAAAAGTCGTCTTTGAGACGTCCTGTCTTCCCTTACCGTCCTATATAAATTTCATAACTGTCCCTTTTCAGATGTTGGTTCTGTCGTCATGGGTCCCGTTCCTAGAGTAAGTTTTAACTACCTCTTTATTTTTCGAAAAGTCTGTTCGTTTTTCAATTCTCTTAAGTCAAGGTGGTTTGGTCGAAATGTTGTTTACAATTTCCCTGAATATATCAGTTCTTTATGTTCTCTTCTTTTTTCTAGATGTTTTAGTTAGGGTTTTTAATTCTTTTACTGTTATCCTTGTATATATAGTTATTAATGTGATTTACATTGACCTAATTTACGAGGTTGGTTTTCTGTATCGGACCGACTTACCTATGTTTTTGTTCTGGGTATATATACGACAGATTTTCTTTAGGCGAACTCTGGATTTCTGTGTATTTCTGACTTTCACTCTCCTACCTTTTTATATAAGGTACGTTTACCCTTTCGACTTCATTGTTAGGAGTATAGTCTGTTTCAAGTCAGCGAGTCAGCACAGGCTGAGAAACACTGGGGTACTTAGCGTCGTACGATCCGAAGGGACAGGTAGTGGTAGAGGGCCTCAAGTGTGTCTGAGTGTAGGTAGTTCAGGCACTACGGTAGGTCGGTAGAGTAGGAGTCAGCAGGGGAAGAAGAGGACGGGGGTTAGGGAGGGTCGTAGTCTCAGAAAAGGTTACTCAGTTGAGAAACGTACTCCACCGGTTTCATGACCTCGAAGTCGAAATCGTAGTAAGGAAGGTTTCGTTAGGGTCCCAACTAGAGGAAATCTTACCTGACCAACCTAGAGGGACGTCAGGTTCCCTGAGAGTTCTCAGAAGAGGTTGTGGTGTGAAGTTTTCGTAGTTAAGAAGCCGTGAGTCGGAAGAAGTGTCAGGTTGAGAGTGTAGGTATGTACTGGTGACCTTTTTGGTATCGGAACTGATCTGCCTGGAATCAGCCGTTTCATTACAGAGACGAAAACTTATACGATAGATCCAACCAGTATTGAAAAGAAGGTTCCTCATTCACAGAAAATTAAAGTACCGACGTCAGTAGTAGACGTCACTAAAACCTCGGGGGGTTTTTATTTCAGACTGGGACAAAGATGACAAAGGGGCAGATAAAGGGTACTTCACTACCCTGGTCTACGGTGCTAGAAGCAAAAGACTTACAACTCGAAATTCGTTTGAAAAAGCGAGAGGAGAAAGTGAAAGTAGTTCTCCGAAAAATCGNGTCACTGAAACCTCGGGGGGTTTTTATTTCAGACTGGGACAAAGATGACAAAGGGGCAGATAAAGGGTACTTCACTACCCTGGTCTACGGTGCTAGAAGCAAAAGACTTACAACTCGAAATTCGTTTGAAAAAGCGAGAGGAGAAAGTGAAAGTAGTTCTCCGAAAAATCGAGCAGAAGTGAAAGACGGTATTCCCACCACAGTAGACGTATAGACTCCACTAACTATAAAGAGGGCCGTTAGAACTAAGGTCGAACACAAAGCAGGGCAGGTCGCAAAGAGTGCTTCATAAGACGTATATTCAATTTATTCGTCCTACTGTTATATGTCGGAACTGTATGAGGAAAAGGATAAACCTTGGTCAGACAACAAGGTACAGGTCAAGATTGACAACGAAGGACTGGACGTATGTCTAAAGAGTTCTCCGTCCAATTCACCAGACTATAAGGGTAGAGAAAGTTTTAAAAGGTGTTAAATAACACTAGGTGTGTCAGTTTCCGAAACCGTATCAGTTATTTCGTCTTTATCTACAAAAAGACCTTGAGAACGAAAAAGGTACTAGGTCGCCTACAACCGGTAAACTAGAGACCAAGGAGACGGAAAAGATTTTAGTCGAACTTGTAGTCCCTCAAGTGTCAAGTACATAACGACTTCTGACCGAACCTCTTAAAACTCGTAATGAAATGATCGTACACTCTACTCACGTTAACACCCCATCAAACTCGTAAGAAACCGTAACGAAAAGAAACCTTAACCTTACTTTTGACTGGAAAAGGTCAGGACACCGGTGACGACTCAAAAGGTTTAAACGACCGTACAACTCACGTCGTGAAAGTGTCGTAGTAGAAAGTCCTAAACTTTGTCGAGTTGACCTTAAGGTAGTGGAGGTGATCGAAACAAGTATCACTACGAAAGATTCCGGGTGAACTGAAGTGTAAGGTTCTACAGACCGAGATCTAATCACTAGTGTAGTAGTACTAATAGACCCAGCACTTCTAGAAAAAACATGTCAAGAAGACACATAAGAACGTTGGAGAAGAATTATAAAAGACGAAAACAATCCAGGTATGGTAAAGACAGGAAATAGCTCGGGTAGAAACGTACTTTACAAGGGAACCATAGAGATTAAAAGAACTTCTCTAGAGATCAGAAAAGGTAAGACAAGAAAAGGAGATAAAGAAACGTAACTAGTGACTTCTTCCGAAAGAATAGAGAAGAACGACAAGAAACCTTGAGACGTAAGTCTACGAAAACAGAAAGGAAAAGAGGAAACGAAAAGGGGAAGAAGAAAAGTGTCGATAAACATTCCGGAGGGGTCTGTTGGTAAAACGAAAAAACGTAAAGAAAAGGAACCCCTACCAGAACTAGGGACAGAGGACATGTTACAGTGCTTGGAGTCAGGTATCAAGTAGTCCGTGAGATAGATAGTCTAGATCCGGGAATTTAGATAAAGAGTGAAGGTGACATATTAGTATTCCCTAAACTAAATCCAGTATGGACTTACCAGATCGTCAAAAGGGATGAAAGAAGTTAAACTCAGACTTAAACCATTATTCCTCAAGTACTAGACTCGGTGTCAGTCGAGGACCAGAACAAAAACGACTGACATATCTCGAAGAGGTAGAAACCGACGTTTCTTATATTAGTTAGACTAAAACAACAACTGGTAGACCACTACAGGTACACATTTCAGAAGAGAACACAACAACCTTCTCCCACAAACGATACCGGTCACGTAAAAGAACCGTTTTGAGATAATCAGAAACGGGACGAAGTAAGGAGTAAGGTTCCGGTTTAAAAGGACAATGAGATCCACAAAGGACTGAAGGATGAAAACGTAAGGTCAGGGCATATTACTTTTCCTGTAGAAAAAACCCACAATCGAGATTTTCCAGAACATCCAGAAGTACTTTGGCAAGTTGAAGTCAATGAAGTCGCAATAACCAACCCCGTATCTGAACCTATTGACACTATAACTTACCAAACGGAACCTCTGGTTGTCTCTAGTAAGACAACAAAAACTCTAACGTAGGTTCGTGACGTAAAGTCTGAGAAGACAACTGGTACTACCGATGAGGTAAAGAAGACTCCCTAAGGACGGACGTCATCATCTATATTACCGGTAGACTAAATTTAAGTGGGTAAGGTCAGGTAAAATCAAGCGACTAAGGATCTTACAGCTACAAGTGGGAACGGTAGAGAACAAACTGGTGAAGGTTAAACGGAACTAAGTACCTGGACTGTAATGTTCAAGGATACTTTATAACGAGAAATGTCGTAGCCTAGAATGAAGATAGTGGTCAGTGTAGGTGTTGACCCATAACAAAAACGAAACCGAGGTAGGGAAGTAAGAAAGACCTCAATAAAGAGGTGACTAGAGGTCATCGTATAACCCGTGGATTACTGGACCCCTCAAGGAGAAAACCATAGGATAGGAAAACGGAAAAGTATGGCAAGTACCACAAGAGTTCCGTTCTTATGACTTCACCGAACGGTAAGGGAAGAGGTCACCTGGTGTAAGACAGGCTCCTACCTTTTTATATAAGGTACGTTTACCCTTTCGACTTCATTGTTAGGAATATAGTCTGTTTTATCTGGAATTTTATTTCTTCTAATGTTCTCTATTCCTCCCTGTGGTGTATTACTAGTTCCCTAGTTAGGTTCTCCTTCTGTATTGTTGACATTTATAGATACGTGGGTTGTGTCCTCGTAGAGTTATGTATTCTGTTTGTAATTGTCTGTATTTTCCTCTTTAACTTTCATTGTGTTATTATCATCCTCTGAAATTGTGGGGTGAGTGTTGTGACCTGTCTAGTAGTTTTGTCTTTTAATTATTCCTTTGTTTTCAAAATTCACTATGTAATCTACTCTACCTAGAGTAACTATAGAAGTCCTGTAAGGTAGGTTTACGTCTTTTTATGTGGAAGAACTCACGTGTACCTTGTAAGAGGTCCTATCTGATGTAGAACCCAGTGTTTAGTTTGGAGTCATTTAAATTCTTTTAACTTTAACATAGTTCGTAGAAGAGACTGGTGTTAGGATACTTTGACCTATAGTTAAGTTCTTTTTTTTAACATTCTTTGTTTGTGTACCTCTAATTCGTTGTGTAAAGATTTATTAGTTGTCCAATGATTTCTTTAGTTATCCCTTTAGTTTTTTAAAGATCTTTGTTTACTGTTACTTTTGTTGAGATTTGGATACCCTACGTTACTTTCGTCAAGATTCTCCCTTCAAATATTGTTATCTTAGGATGGAGTTCTTTATTCTTTTTGTAGCTTATCTGTTGCATTGAAATGTGGATTTTGTTGACCCTTTTCTTCTTGTTTTGTTGGGGGTTTTGATCATCTTCCATTCTTAGTATTTCTAGGTTCGTCTTTATTCACTTTTTCTTTACTTTCTTTGTCATCATATTTAGATTTTCGACCAAGAAACTTTTCTATTTGTTTTAACTGTTCGAAAATCGGTCTAAGTCGTTCTTTTTGTCTTCTTAGTTTAGTTGTTTTAATCTTTACTTTTCCTCTCAAATATTTTCTGTTAAGTCTTTGTGTTTCCTAATATTCTCTGATAATACTTGTTGATATACCGTTATTTTACCTATTGGACCTTCTTTACCTGTCTAAGAATCATTTCACGTTAGAAGGTTCTGACTTGGTCCTTCTGTATCTTTTATACTTGTTAGGTTAGTGTTCGTGACTTTATCTTCGACACTAGTTTTTAGAGGGTTTTTGTTTTCGAGTCCTGGTCTATCGAAGTGTCTTCTTAAGATAGTTCGTAAATCTCTTCTCGATTATGGATAGGAAGATTTGGAGAAAGTTTTTTAAAGTCTCCTTCCTTGTGAAGATTTGAGTAAGATACTCCGGTGGTAGTGAGACTACGGTTTTTGTCTGTTTCTGTTGTGTTTTTTCCTTTTGATGTCCGGTTATAGTGATTACTTGTATCTACGTTTTTAGGAGTTGTTTTAAAATCGTTTGTTTTAAGTCGTTGTGTAGTTTTTCGAGTATGTAGTACTAGTTCAACCCAAATAAGGTCATTACGTTCCTAAGAAGTTATATACTTTTAGTTACACTGTGTGGTATAATTGTTTAACTTTCTATTTTTTGGTATACCAGTAGAGTTATCTACGTCTTTCTCGGAAACTGTTTTAAGTCGTGGATAAATACTAATTTTGAGAAGTTTGTTACCCGCTTCTTCCTTGGATGGAGTTGTATCATTTCCGGTATATAACATTCGGTGTCCTTTGTAACAGGAGTTACCACTTTTGGACTTTCGTGAGGAGGATTCTAGTCCTTGTTCTGTTCCCACAGATGAAAGTGGTGATAATAACTTGTATCAAGACCTTCAGGATCGATGTCGTTAGTCTCTAATTTTTCTTTATTTTCCTTAGATCTAGTCTTTTCTTCATTTCGACAGTGACAAACGTCTACTGTACTATGACATGTATCTTTTGGTATTTTTATCATAGTCTTTTAATGATCTCGATTAGTCACTTAAATCGTTTCAACGTCCTATGTTTTAGTTATGTGTCTTTAGCGAACGTAAAGATATATGATTGTTACTTTTTAGTCTTTCTCTTTAATTCCTTAGTTAGGGTAAGTGATAACGTTGTTTTTTAATTTATAGATCCTTATTTGAATGGATTTCTCTGTTTTTTTGACATGTGTCTTTTAATATTCTGTGATTACTTTCGTCAGTTTCTATTGTATTTGTCTACCTCTCTATAAGGTACAAGGACCCATCCTTCTTAGTTATCACACTTTTATTGATATCATAGTTTACGTTAGATGTCTAAGTTACGTTAGGGATAGTTTAATGGTTACTGTAAAAAGTGTCTTGATCTTTCTTTTTAAAGTGTTAAGTATACCTTTGTGTTTTCTGGGACTTATCGGTTTCGTCAGAACTCCTTCTTCTTATCTCGACCTCCTTAGTTGGAAGGGTTGAAGTCTAATATGTCATTTCGATGTCAGTAGTTCTGTCGTACCATGACCGTATTTTTGTCTTTATATCTGGTTACCTTATTCTATTTTTCGGGTCTTTATTCGGGTACGTGGATACCCATGGAATAAAAACTGTTTCCTCCGTTCTTATATCGTACCCCGTTTCTGTCGGAGAAGTTATCACGACCCTTTTGACCTGTCGATGTCCATCTTCTTACTTTGACCTTGTGAAGGATTGTGGTATGTGTTTCTATTCGAGTTTTACCTAATTTCTGGATTTACATTCAGGTCTTTGATATTTTGAAAATCTCCTTTCGTATCCGTCCTGTGAGTCCCTGTATTTAGTTTCGTTCTAGGAGATACTGGGTAGAGGTTCTCATTGCCTTTATTTTTGTCTTCCTTTGTTCACCCTGGACTAATTTGAATTTTCGAAAACGTGTCGTTTCCTTTGATATTCATTCCACTTTTCTGTTGGGAGTCTTACCCTCTTTTATTATCATTTACTTTTTTGACTGTTTCCTAATTAAAGGTTTTATATGTTCGTCGAGTATGTTGAGTTATGGTCTTTTTGTTTGTTGGGTTAATTTTTTTACCCCTTTTCTGGATTTGTCTGTAAAGACGTTTCTTATGTATATCCACCGATTGTTTGTGTACTTTTCTACGAGTTGTAACGAGTAATAATCTCTTTATGTTTAGTTTTGATGTTACTCTATAGTGGAGTGTGACCAGTCTTACCGGTAGTAGTTTTCAGACGTTTGTTATTTACGACCTCTCCCACACCTCTTTTTCTTTACGAGAACGTGACAACCACCCTTACATTTAACTATGTCGGTGATACCTTCTGTGATACCTCTAAGGAATTTTTTGCTCCTTATTTTTGTGGTATACAGGGTCATTAGGGTAAGGATCCGTATATGAGACTCCTTTCGTTTTAAAATTTTCTGTGTACATAGGGTAACAAATAACGTCGTAATAAATGTTATCGATCTTGTACCTTCGTTGGATCTACAGGTAACTGTCTACTTACCTATTTCTTCACCATGTATATGTGTTACCTTATAATGAGTTGGTATTCTTCTTTACGTAAACTCAGTCAAGACTACTCCACCTACTTGGATCTTGGATAATATGTCTTACTTCATTCAGTCTTTCTCTTTCTATTTATAGTATAAGATTGTGTATATATGTCTTAGATCTTTTTACCATGACTTCTTAAATAAATGTCCCGTCGTTACCTCTTTGTCTGTCTCTTATCTGAATACCTGTACTCCTCTCCCCTCCTCTCCCACTCTACATACCTTTCTCATTGTACCTTTGAATGTAATGGTTTACATTTTATCTATCGGTTACCCTTAAACGTCATACCGAGTCCTTTGAGTTTGTCCCCGAGACATAGTTAGATCTCCCCACCTTACCCCGTCCTCTACCTTCCCTCCAAGTTTTTCCTCCCCTTTATACATATGGATACCGACTAAGTACAACTCCAAACTGTCTATTGTTGTTTTAAGACATTTCGTTAATAGGAAGTTATTTTTTATTTAAATTTTTATATTTTTCTTATGATCAACTTCCGAAACGAGTGGAACTATACGATCCATGTCTCCCTTCGTCACTTGACTTCAGGGATGAGAGTTTCAAGGACGAGAGTCACCTTTAATCAAGTCTCACAACTTTGTTTTCCAGTTACGATGGAAGTCCTTTTTTTTTTTGTTTTGTCCATGTTAAACGAACATAAATGAAAAAATCTGTACAGTGTAACTATAACGAAAAAGGTAATAAAACAACTTGAAATGTCTTCAGGAGATGACCGGTCATCACGATTCATTAAAGGTATTTTACAAATATAAATTTATAGATCTTTACGACAAACTATCTCATAATAAAATATAAGAAAGAACTTGAAACGATCGGAGTCTTCAAGGGATTTATGATAGGTGATCTACTTCTCCGTACAGTGTTCCTCTCTGAAAACAATATTTTATTTTAACACACATTTTATTGAAATATCGGGTTTTATATGAAGTATATCGTCAAAATGTTTACATTTTATGTTTAAAATGTACATCGTCAAAATGTTTAAAATTTTATCAGTTACCTTAGGAAAGGTTTCTAAAGTCGTTTTCACTTTTACTTCAGTGAGTTATTACAGGTTGAGAAACGTTGGGGTTCCTGACATCGGATGGTCCGAGGAGACAGGTACCAAAAAAGGTCCGTTCTCATGACTTCACCCAACGGTAAAGGAAGAGGTAGGTTTCTAAAGTCATGTCTTTCGATTTAAGATACCCTTTCATACGAAAGGAATTTTTAGATAAAGTCAACTTTAGTACTACATAATACAAGTTTCGTTCCTTTATTAGAACCGTAATCTTTATCCCACGAGAAGAACAAGGTTTTATGTAAGTGTATATAAAACCTTTTGTTTAGTATTAAAGTAACTTATACCGGTTCAAGATTTTAAAGGAACGAATTTTTACACGTTTAACCGTTTATACGTCACTTTCAACCCAACGAAATTTGGTTTCTTTTATTTATTAGGTACTGGGGTAGATTTCCAGAAAAACTCTTTCCGACTGAAACCCTGAAAATTATTACGATATAACGACTAATAACGACATTATAATCAACAACTGATAATTCAACAGTTATTGTCAACCCCTCCCTCCCTAAGTAACACGAGTCCGTTTAGTTTTAGGATTTATGTGTAAATAACTCACGAGTCCATAAGACACGTAACTCTGTCCCAGAACTCGGTGTTTCAAGTTTTCTGAGTTTTCAAGAACTACGTCTCTTTTAAAGAAAGGAGTTATAGATAGATCCTTTGTATATACCTAGAATTACACAACATGACATATGTACCGACACTTGTGTCTAGTTATGGGGAGGAAAGGATGAACAAAATCCTTTCACCGAATGAAAAAGTCCAAACTTATTAGGAAAACAAATCGTAACGATTCTTCACTTCACAGTATAATTGTTTAAAAGATTATAAAACCTATTGACTAGAACCAGTAATCAGTCACAAGAAAAATTCGTTTGTCTTTAACGAGAAACGTAGACTTATATCCCTTAACCTGTAAAGGGAGGACAGTCTACCCTATCCCTTCCCGTCCAGTTCTTCGGGTGACGGTTATCTAATAAATAAAACAAACGGGTAGGTCGTCGTGACGTCACCCACCAGTAACTCTCGTACTTGTTTTTACGACACGCGAAGAGTACGCAATGGACGAGTCGTAGACGGACATTGACGGTCGTCTCTCATTGTCGGAGACGAGAGGAAATCTTGTAGAGATTCACGGGGTAAGGTTAAGGGTACTGGGGTAACAAAGGGTCAGTTGTGAGATTGAATTCTCTGAACTGTTTCAAGTAATAGTCAGGTTGAAAGTATCAATAGGTCGGTTGATATCTTGGTGTAAACCCAAAACTAAAAGTCCATAGAGTTGGTACATCGATGTTCTTTATTTTCCAACAAAGTCCTGTGAGGATTTCCGAGAAACAAAGAGACTGAAGAACTCTTAAAGTTTAGAAAGGAAGATATTCGACGTTACAATAGATCAGTCAGTCGAGGGACTGGGAACAACAGTCTGAAAGATACTTTGAAAGACAACATTATCAGTAAATCAGAAGGTCACGAATTAAGAGAGATCTATGAATTAAGATCCGTTGATCTTCACCTTTAAATTCCTTACGAAACGGTACCGTACGACACGTGGTTTTCAGAATTAAAAATGATCGTTACTCCAATAATTTAGAAAATTGAAGGAAATCTAGTGTCTTGTATAGGGTCTAAGAGAAGAAACTCCAAGATAAAATCACTTCGACGACGGTTATGATTTACAAGATTGTCGGTCTCAAAATACTAATTTCGTCCTTGGTGAGAGATATAAAGTTTGTACCTCTCAAAGTATTCTCCTTTCATTCCTGGATGTTTGGTAAAACTTTCCGGTCCCCTAGTCTTAGTCTCTTCGGTAAAGGTTCTCACGGTAAGACTTTGTGACTTCATCCACTTAGAATTCTCGAGTGACTCTGTGGTGACTCTTAGGATATAGACGACTAAACAGACATACTCTCCAACCATTTGATACCGGTACCCTTTTTGACTGGACCGACAAAAACACGTTACACACCCACTTCTTATCTAAATAAGAAAATTTACTATCTTTTTTTTAGTTATAAAACACTCTACATTAATGTACCTTAGGTTAAAGTCACAGGTATTTATTTCCCAATAACTTTGTGTCGATATGAGTAACAAACAGATAATAAATGCCGACGAAAACGAAATGTCACTGTCTCATGTCATCAACACTGTCTCTGACCGGACATTTGTGATTTGATAAACGATAGATCGGGAAATGTCTTTTCTAAACAACTAAGAACCAGATACCTCGACTGACGTTCATGAAGACGGTTTATTACCGAAGAGAAAGAGAAGACGAAAGGTTCAAATTACTTTTACAGAGTAACCGTTCAGGAGTAGTAGTGTACCCCTTTCATTAAAACTCTTTACAGTGAGAACTCAAGAGAAGACCTAACGTCTCTTCGTCATCAGGACACAACTGTTGTTCGTGAACTCTTATCAGTATCATACCAACCATTAGGGGTTCTGGTGAAAATACAATTTACTAATCGGTCTTCCTGAGTGTCTTGAGTCTTTTCGATAATATAAGTGAGAATATCAAATAATGTCGTTTCCCTATGTCTACTTTTCGTCGTCTTCATTTTTCTAGTCTTCCGTCTCAAATCCTATCTTGTGTGTACTCAAAGATTCACTGAAGAGGGTCATCTCAATGTGTCACAAATTAAAAGGGTCTTCAATGTACAGTGTTGTATGTGCTTCATAAAAGATAGTACCTCTGAGTTGGTTTAGTACCACAGAGACCAAAAATAACCAATCAGTGTAACCCTACTAACGGTTACACCCACTGAAATAAATGAGTTAGAAGTCGGGGAAATTCTCAGTTGACCAATGATAATTATATACCGTGTGGTGTGTGGGGGAATTTATTTATGTTTAACAGTGGTATTTAATAGACCTCACCGGGTTCCAGGATCTTTTTACCTCTATGAGAAAAATCCGTCCTACCACGTCTCACAATCTCTAAGAGAGAGTCCTTGGTCTGTTCCTGGTTTGAAAAGTAACCTTACACGTTCTAAACCTGTTGGATCCGGAAAACTCTATTAGGATATAAGGTCATTAGTCAAGTCAATTCAGCGAGTCAGTACAGGTTGAGAAACACTGGGGTACTTCACGCCGTGCGGTCCGAAGGGACAGATAGTGGTTGAGGACCTCAAATGGGTTTGAGTACAGGTAACTCAACCACTACGGTAGATTGGTAGAGTAGGAGACAACAGGGGAAGAGGACGGGAGTTAAAAAGGGTCGTAGTCCTAGAAAAGTTTACTCAGTCGAGAAGCGTAGTCCACCGGTTTCATAACCTCAAAGTCGAAATCGTAGTCAAGAAGGTTACTTGTGGGTCCTGACTAGGGGAAATCCTACCTAACCCACCTAGAGGAACGTCAGGTTCCCTGAGAGTTCTCAGAAGAGGTTGTGGTGTCAACTTTTCGTAGTTAAGAAACCACGAGTCGAAAGAAATATCAGGTTGAGAGTGTAGGTATGTACTGATGACCTTTTTAGTATTGGAACTGATCTATCTGGAAACAACCGGTTCATTATAGAGACGAAAAATTATACGACAGATCCAACCAGTATTGAAAGGAAGTTTCCTCATTCGTAGAAAATTAAAGTACCGACGTTAGTGGTAGACATCACTAAAGCCTCGGGGGAGGTTTTATTTCAGTCGGTGACAAAGGTGACAAAGGGGCAGATACACGGTACTTCACTACCCTGGTCTACGGTACTAGAATCAAAAGACTTACAACTCGAAATTCGTTTGAAAAAGTGAGAGGAGAGAGTGCAAGTAGTTCTCCGAGAAATCAAGAAGTGAAAGACGGTATTCCCACCACAGAAGACGTATAGACTCCAATAACTATAAAGAGGACCGTTACAACTAAGGTCGAACACGAAGTAGGTCGGGTAGTAAAGAATACTACATGAGACGTATATTCAATTTATTCGTCCCACTGTTACATGCCGGAACTGTATGAGGAAAAGGATAAACCTTGGTCAGACAACAAGGTACAGGTCAAGATTGACAACGAAGGACTGGACGTATGTCCAAAGAGTTCTCCGTCCAGTCCACCAGACCATAAGGGTAGAGAAAGTCTTAAAAGGTATCTAATGACACTAGGTACCTCTTCCTTTACCGTTGGGTGAGGTGAGAAGAACGGATCTCTTACGATACCTGTCCCATCGGACCACCCGATGGTAGATACCCCAACGTGTCTCAGCCTGTGTTGACTTCGTTGAATCGTACGTACGTTCGTAACCTCTCCCTTTACCGTTGGGTGAGGTCATGTCAGTTTCCGATACCGTATCAGTTATTTCGTTTTTATCTACAAAAAGACCTTGAGAGAACGAAAAAGTTACTAGGTCGCCTACAACCGGTAAACTAGACACCAAGGAGACGGAAAAGATTTTGGTCGAACTTGTAGACTTTCAAGTGCCAAGCACATAATCACTTCGGATCGAACCTCTTAAGACTCGTAATGAAATGATCTCACACTCTACTCACGTTAACACGCCATCAAACTTGTAAGAAACCGTATAGGAAAGAAACCCTACCCTTACTTTTGACTGAAAAAGGTCAGGACACCGGTGAGGACTCAAAAGGTTTAAACGACCGCATAACTCACGTCGTGAAAGTGTCGTAATAGAAAGTCCTAAACTTTATCGAGTTGACCTTAAGGTAGTGGAGGTGATCGAAACAAACATCACTACCAGGGATTCCGGGCGAACTGAAGTATAAGGTCCTACAGACCGAGATCCACTCACTAGCATGGTAGCACTAATAGACCCAGTACTTCGAGAAAAAACATGTCAAGAAGACACATAAGAACGGTGGAGAAGACGAAGACAATCCAGGTATGGTAAAGACAGGAAATAGCTCGGGTATAAACGTACTTTAAAAGGGAACCATAGAAATTGAAAGAACTTCTCTAGAGATCAGAAAAAGTAAGATAACAAAAGGAGACAAAGAAGTGTAACTATCGACTCCTTCCAAAAGAATAGAGAGGAACGATAAGAAACTTTGAGACGTAAGTTTACCCATATAGAAAGGAAAAGAGGAAACGAAAAACGAAGAGAAGAAAAGAGTCGATAAACATTCCGGAGTAATCTGTCGGTAAAACGAAAAAACGTAAAGAAAAGGAACCCCTACCAGAACTAGGGACAGAGGACATGTTACAGTGCTTGCAGACAGGTATCAAGTAGTCCGTGAGGTAGATAGTCTAGATCAGGGAAGTTAGATAAAGAGTGAAGGTGACATATTAGTATTCCCTAAACTAAATCCAGTATGGACTTACCGGATCACCAAAAGGGGTGAAAGAAGTTAAATCCAGACTTAAACCGTTATTCCTCAAGTACTAGACTCGGTGCCAGTCGAGGACCAGAACAAAAACGACTGACATATCTCGAAGAGGTAGAAACCGACGTTTCTTATATTAGTTAGACTCAAACCACAATCGGTAGATATCTGAGTGACTTTAGACCTATAGATCCTTACAGTCTCTAATAGGTTACTTAGGAGAAATAAAATATCTAATTTTTTCATCTCCGAAACCTTAGTTTATCTACACCAAATTTAGGGTTAAAGTAACGAATGTTCGGTGTAGCAGAACTTTTCAGTAAATTGAAGAAATCCGGGTAAAAAAAAAAGGGAGTGTCTAACTATTAATTATGTTAGTATTATTCCTGAATTCACCACTCTTTTTAAGAATTCAGTCTAATCGCCAGTTTTGTACCACCCATATCTGTGTCCTCTGTGAGGGACATGGGGGACTAAGTTAGATGTTGATTATTCTGTACGTATTGAGTCGCTTCTGTAAGTATTGAGTCGGTTCCACAAGACTGTGTCGTCCTACGGTCTCTTTAGGAATGTACACATGTAGACTTCAATCCCCCGACGTCGTGTATGTACCTTCTCCGTCTTGACCCCCTTATCCTCCGTCACGGTCACTAGGACCGGGGGTCAGTACCTTTGACTCGGGTATCGGGGTCTTTTGAGCATCGTCGTCTTCTCATCCGTGTCTACTGAAATCGGAGGACCGGTGTTGTCGTGGGTACCGGTGTCCCTTGACCCGTCGTCACCACCGTCCCAGATACTGGGACCAAGAAGGTCGGCGACACCGTGGGTCCCGTCGTCCGAACAAGGGTTGGTGGGATCTATGTGTCGTCTGTGGGGACTGGGAACAAGGGAGGGGTGGTTGGAGGGGGAAGACGTGACAGTCACGGGTGTTGGGTTCACTGGAATCCGTACCACCTCCACGGACGGTTGGACCACGGAAGTCTCCGTCGTAGTCCCAGTCGTCGTCGTGATCGTTGTCGTCGTCGTCGTCGTCGTCGTCATTGTTCCGTGATCGTTAGGACCTTCGTGTTCAGGAACGTTGAAGACCGTCTCCACTACCTCTCACCTTGCACAACTAAGAGTTTATGTCGGTCTCCGTTGAGTCCCTTCTCTTTGGTCTCGAACACGATATCTTGGTGGTTGAATTTTTTTCTCTTTCAGGATATTAATAGTTGGACAATTAAAAGTCTTAATTTAATTTGTCACTAAGTGGATTTATTCTTTACACAAGGGATGAAGTTTACACGACAGTCTCTTTGTTGAGTGGTTCGTGGTGCTTTTTAGTGTCATTGTGTCACAACACTTTTCTTTGGTTGTTAAGAGGACTTTGGTTTGAAACAGTACTTCACAACACTAAATTGTCTCTTAAGTTTTATCGACAACACTTCTTTGAGTTACTCGATTTTCTTTTGTTCTTTTGAGTCTTTCCATCAAGTGACTCAAGTCCTCATTTTACTTACTTGTCTTACTTATACAGTGGTTTCTCCATCTTTACGATTTTTTTTGTTTTTTTGTTTGGACCTTCAAGACCTCGACTTCTTGAGTCATGTCATTCAGGGGATGTACACTTGGAAGTTCAACGTTGGAAAGTTTCTGCGTTTGGACAAGCATACAAGTTAATGTATTCAATCCCGTACACAAACCGAATGTAACAGTGTACACACGTACAAGGTGTTCACCAACACGAAAACACACGAAATGACATATCCTGATATCTTCCATGTTATCATGTCATAGAAATAAAGTTCGGGTCCTACAGGTGTTCGTTCACATTTTCGTCACCATATATCGGTTAACACATTTAAGCCATAGATCCGATTCAGACAACCTGAATAGTTGTCTAAACTGAATTTTTATCTTGAGTAAACATACATCTCCCGAATGACATTTACTCTACTTCTTACGTAACCTTTATCTCGTTTACTATACCTTCTATCTTCATCGGTCGAACTTCTTTATTAGATCTTCGTCTTGGACGGAGGCGGAAAGACGAGAGGGGCCACTGGGGAAGTGGGGGTACGAGTCAGGACAGTCCCGAGTCACGAGGGTGTAGGGCAGTCCGGGGATACACCGAAGACCCAACCAAGCTCCCACAGGTAGGAAAAACTGACGTGAAAGTAACGGAAACCAGGACCCGAACGGGAGACGTAACGTGGTAGTAGTGACTCAGAAACTCGTAGTAGAAGGAGTGGCAGTCTCGAAAGAAGACGAACACAGAGACACCGAAAGGAGGGATCAAACCAAGTACCGTCGTTGGTAATGACTGTTGATTCTACCTAGTTATGTCTTTATAGACGACTAAAATCCTCGCAATCAGAGTCAGGAATGGGTTCTTTACAAGACCAAACGTATAATACTTGAATTTTTTCGGCCACTTCCAAACTTCTCATATTTGGGTCTACTTTGTCGTGGGAGCCACCTAGCGACCGAATACAAAGACCGAACCCGAAACCTTAGTACTCACCTTATAAAAGGAAACATTTATGGGACTGAGAAACCCCGGTCCGTGTCACCCGTAAGTACCTCGGGGAGGGGTCAAGAAGGATTTAAGTCGGAAATCCTATGACCAATAGTGGAACGACGTGCACAAGACCCCGTGACACAGAAGACTACCGAAACGCCTCTTTTGTACCATGGTGAAAGAATTTCGAGGAAGGAGACGACCACAGTCGGACCTGGTAGTGTTTATGGGTAATGCTAATTTAGACTTCAGTCGTATGTATTAGTACTAAGAATACCCGTAGGCCCGTAAGAAACAAAAACCTCCGTCGACCGTTTCGGACTGTGAGACGGAAGAGACGGTTCTGTTCCTGAACGAAGAGAAGTTAGTCGTGAGTCTATTAGACACTCTTGGTCGTGAATGGTTTGTCATTTGACGGAAAAAGATTTTCAGGGGAAAAGAACACCTTAAACCTTTTTTGTTTCGATAGATCTATGTTTACCGAAAGTATGTTACCGAAAGACTTTCCCTACATAGTCACCACATCTCGGACCGACGTGTAATCTTAGTAGACCCCTTTGTCTCTTATATGACTAAAAACCCGAGATGGGGGGTCTAAATTAACTAGATCCGTAAACTATTAAAACATTTCGAAGGATCTACTGAGACTCCACGTTGGTCCAACTATTGGTAGCTACAGGTTTATCCTTGAAGGATTCTTGTAGTATTGACTCATTCTTAGTTACAAATCGATAGAGGATTGAGTCGAACATGATTCGTTCATACATGGACTTACAGTTTAGGACCAATCGGAAACAGAAAAAATTCAAGACTTCGTCGTTTTCCGATTTCCCGACAGTACAGAAGTGTACAAAGTGATCGTAGGACAAAATACTCCTATACCATCCCATACGAAGATTTATGTCACTATTTAACGTGACTGAATGATACTAGTAAATCGGTTTCATTCGATAACTAATTAACCTCATAAAAAGACATCAAAAAGGTAAAACTCCCATCTAAGGTAGAGAAATTGATTTTAGGTTAGTAAAAGACTGAAGGACCCTTCTATAATATTTTTGTTCTTGAAAACACGGTGAAGACGCTCAGAAAGAACCCGCATGCAGAAAAGTACCCGAAGTGGGGTCCCGTCACAAATGGTCGACTTACGCTCAACGACCTGATCAACGTCATCTCGCGTATCAAGACGGAGATTCGTCAAGATGTCTAAAGACTCACTACATAGGACTCCGTCTAAAGTGACCTGACCACGTTCAAATGACTTTCGTCCTTCTTCTGTTCGGTTATCCCACCACAATCATAACGACGACATTGTGATTGATCGTGAGAGGGGGTTACCATATCACCTTTTCACCGTTATACAGAATTTGACGGTTCAAGCACGAAAATGTATAAGGTAGATTAAAATCTAGATCATATACAGAGACCCAAAACCATCGTCTATGTCGTAAGGGAAGTATCCTAATAGATTCTACAAACAAGTTGAAGGTCCGTTAAGGAAACCAAAGGAAATATATTTCTCATTAACACGGAAATGATTGATCTTCAACAAGGGTCAACTACCAAAAATCCCGTGATTACCACACTTTACCTTTAAGGGATGTGTAATTTCACTCTTGAAGACACTTAGGAGACACACGTCATCTCGTAGGTTTCCTGTATTTTCGTCAATTCTCTCGAATCGTCACTGTACACCCCACCTTCTTAAACTGTCATGACACTACTCCTTCTTATTACCTGTCCAAATTTTACCTTTGTGTCGGTCATAAAACCCGATCAGTATGTAGAAAGGTCCCTGGTCGTGGAATGCGCCCTTGATCTCGAAATAGTTACTTTAGAGTGAAAATTTAATAATTTTAAAAAGTTAGATCCATAAGTCCTTCTCATCCAAAAAATCGTTCCGACACTTGTTAGGGCATTCGTTCATATCAATAAGGAGATTTCAAACGAAGTCGTGATTATGGTTACGGAGGCCCGAAGACACTATCGAGTCACCATTCCCTTGACGGACGATTATGTCCTCTGTCCCCAAACTAGGGAACAGGTCCTTCTAGGGTGTACGGCGCCCCGTTGATTCAAGTTCTCGGCGTTGATGACTCGGACACGCGATCTCGGGAGATAGGCGTTGCTGACTTTGGACTCACGGGAGCTCGGACACGAGGTGTTCACTTTGGCGACGTTACTCTTCGGGCTCGTGGTGTCGGTCTCTTTCGGGTGTGTGTCGTGACTTCTGGATCGTGTCGGTTTTTGTTCTTATTTTTATTTATTATTTTTTTATGGTCACAAAGGTGACCCCCAACGTTGACAGGTGTAAATACGTTCTAAAAGAAATCTGATCCACTCACTATCTTCGCCTCTTCAGTTACTGTGGGGTGAGGTCATGAGAACGGATCTTTTAGGGTACCTGTTTCCTCGGACCACCCGACGTCAGGTACCCCAGAGACTCCCAGCCTGTGCTGACTCCCTGACTTGACTTGACTTGACTTCACATCTTTATCGACTTTTATAATTATAACGAGTATGAACTCGAGACTCCTACAGGAGACACATAATTATCAAATTATAATTCATTTCTTAGACCCTATAACACTTTAAAGTACACACTTTTGTAGAGTTCATTCTTCTTTCTTTAAAAAAAAAATACTACTGACAATAGGATCAAGTCCTTTAATAAATTATGAGGGACTAATAGACACTTAAACTCTCGTAACAGGATCAGTCGAATCCTTAATAACAACGCTTATCGGTACGAAACGGACTACGGTTCCTTCGGGTCTCTCCCTCATCAGAAGGAGAGAACGACACATATATAACTCTATACGAGAAAAGGGGGAAAAAACGTAAACAATAGATAATACTTGAAATACGATCACTTGAGGCCCTCAACCACTACCTGTCCCTCCGGACCACACGACGCTAAGTACCCCAGTGTTTCTCAGCCTGTGTTGACTCGCTGACTTGACTTGACTTGACTTAACTACTCGAAATACTCGGGACTAACATAAACCTCTTCTCCACCACCACAATTAGACCAAAATAAGGTGTGTTCCGAAAGAGAGAGTTAAGCCTCCCTTCACACCGACCTCAATTTTCAACTGGAACCTTACGTTGACAACAACGGTGTGAAGCGATACAACGGTACACTTTTTATCTCTAACTAAGACCGAGAGATTATTTAAACAGAAGTAAAACATAAGTAAACCTGCTCATCAACATTGACTTCTTCGTAACAATGGGAACTAGGACCGAACGGACTGACCGTCATATGATCCTCGTCGGAGAAAATCTCGTAGAACCACGTTTGTACCGATTTTCCTTATTTACCATAGACGACTGACATCTCTTTTACCGAAAACAAGGGTCACAATTATAAAAAACGAATTCGTGTAAAGTTACAAACGACTCTCACCGTCTACATGTAGTTTTTACGACCCACAAAAATAGGCATCTCAACCGCACCTACCTGTCACCACTGTCTTCAAAGGAGGAGGGACGATGAGAAGGGAGAGTGGAGAGTAGAGTTTGATCGGGGTACTACCCTAGCCGTCAGTCTCACCTGGACACCCGGGGTCCCTTCGGTTCCATCGTCGGACAGACCCCGTAGATATGGGACGGAGGACTCATCTCGAAGAACGCTCACGACCGAGAGACAACCGATTCGAAAAGGACCCGGGATGGTAAGGTTTGACGTCCACCTATTTCATCTACAGTGTTCTTTTGTGAAAGTTACAAGAAACCAACCTTGTGAAACAAATACTACCTTTACAAATACAAAGAGTTGATTATTTTTCGTAATGGAATAACATAATGTAAAATCACAAGTAAAATAAAAAATTTTAATAATTAAATAAGAACTACCACGACCCAGAACTCACCATTCACTACCGACGCACCGCGACCTCACCGTCTCTCCTCTATGGGGTGCAGGTTCCATTCTCTTTGAGGTCATTCTGTCATCCACGACTCTCTCCCGTAGTCTCCCGTTCGTCTGACCATGGTGTTAGTGTCTTTTGATTGGTCAGGCTAGTGTACCTGGTGTCGGAACAGATTGAGTTACTTTGATTCGGTACGGTACATCCCGGTGGGTTCTACCTACCCAGTACTACCTCTCAAGACTGTTTTACACCAGGTGACCTCTTCCCTTACCGTTTGGTGAAGTCATAAGAACGGAACTCTTGGGGTACTTGTCATACTTTTCCGTCTTTCAATCTCAAGGTTGTAGACGACCTAGTAGTTTATTCGTTCTCTCAAGGACTTTTTGTAGATAAAGACAAAATAACTGATACGGTTTCAGAAACTGACACACCTAGTGTTATTTGACCCTTTAAGACTCTACCCTTATGGTCTGGTGGACTGGACGGAGAACTCTTTAGACATACTTCTAGTCCTTCGTTGTCAATCTTAACCTGTACCTTGTTGTCTGACCAAGGTTTATCCTTTTCCTCATGTAGTTCCGACATGTAACAATGGGACGAATAAATTGAATATACGTCTCATGAAGCACTCTTACAACCCGACCTCCTTCGTGTTCGACCTTAGTTCTAACGGTCCTCTTTATAGTTATTGGAGTCTATACGTCTTCTGTGGTGGGAATACCGTCTTTCAGTTCTTCTTGATTTTTCGAAGAACTACTTTTACTTTCTCCTCTCACTTTTTCAACCGAATTTCGAGTTGTAAGTCTTTTGATTCTAGTACCGTAGGTCAGGGTAGTGAAGTACCGTTTATGTACCCCTTTGTCACCTTTCTCACCGACTGAAATAAAAAATCCCGAGGTTTTAGTGACGTCTACCACTAACGTCGGTACTTTAATTTTCTGGGTATGAAGAACCTTCCTTTCAATACTGGATAGATCTGTCGTATAATTTTTCGTCTCTGCAATGAACCGGTTGTTTCCAAGTAGATCAGTTCCGATACCAAAAAGGTCACCAGTATATACCTACACTCTCGACTTGCGACTTCTTAACTACGAAAACTTCACACCACAACCTCTTCTGAGAACGCTCAGGGAGCCTGACGTTCCTCTAGTCAGGACCCACAAGTGACCTTTCTGACTACAACTTCGACTTTGAGGTTATGAGACCGGTGGACTACGCTTCTCGACTGAGTAGACTTTTCTGGGACTACGACCCTCCCTAACCCCCGTCCTCCTCTTCTCCTGCTGTCTCCTACTCTACCAACCTACAGTAGTGGTTGTGTTACCTGTACTCAAACCCATTTGAGACCCTCAACCACTACCTGTCCCTCCGGACCGCACGACGTAAGGTACCCCAGCGTTTCTCAGTCTGTGCTGACTCGCTGACTTACCTTGACTTGACACGACCCAGAGACACCGACCCTCACCCGAAAGAGAGCGACGTCACTCGCCCCCGACGAGAAATCACATCACACGTAAGAGGAGGACCCCTCGTGTCCGAGGACCCCGTGCCCGAAGTCCTCGACGCCACGCGTCAGAGATCTCGAACCCGAGTCATCGACACCACGTACCCGAATCGACGGGACACCGTCCACCTTAGGAAAGTCTGGTCCCTAGTTTAGTCACAGACGAAGTAACCGTCCACCTAAGAATAAGTCACGGTGGTTCCTTCATGTGTCAAATCACAAATCTACCTATCCATGACAGAGATACATGTTGTCTATGAAGGTGAACCGTTATGTGAGTGTGTATTTTGCTATTAAACTTTGTTGTTTTCGTATTTTCAGTGTTCGTTTTCTTACTTTAATATGGTGACACAATGTAGTATGTGTTTTTCATTACGTTCTACTTAATTTCTGAATTTATATTCAGGGTTTTGGTATTTTGAGGATCTTCTTTTGTATCCGTCACATGAGAAACAGTAGTCAAAATCGTCGTAGAAAAACCTACACAGAGGAGTCCGTTCCCTTTGTGGTCGTTTTTATTTGTTTACCCTGATGTAGTTTTATTTTTCAAAGACATGTGGTTTCCCTTGGTAGTTGTTAAACTTTCCATTGGATAGAATAGGTTCTTTCCCAATTACAGGTTTTATTTCTTCAGTATGTTAACTTGTTGCAATCTTGTTTGTTGACTAATTTTTAATTCGTCTCCTAGGTTCATCTGTAAAAAGGTTCCTTCCATATATTCGCCGGTTGTCGTGTACTTTTATACGAATTGTAGTGATTGATAATACCTTTACGGTTAGTTTTGGTGTTACTCTACAACATTGTGAGTACAATCTCACCGATAATAATTTTTCTGTTCCTTATCGTTCACAACCTACCCTACGTCTCTTTTCCCTCGGAACACGTGCTCGTCACCCTTACATTTAACTACGTTGGTAACACCTTTTGTCCTCCCTCCAAGGAGTTTTTAATTTTTATCTCGACGGTAAAACGACAACCCGTAACGTCACTTTACCGTCAAGATAAAGTCAATAGAGGAGTGCGCACGGGAGGATAAACACTTTCGACCTTTTTGATTTCAATTTATGAGTAAGCCACGTCAACCGAACGAGACTGTGGTAAATGTCCCAACCTTTAGGGTCAAAGTGTAATCTCGAGACTCGGTCTTACTTCTGATAAAGACCGTCACAAAATTGTACCCTACAAAATTGTAAATTTTACAAAAGTGTCATTGATGGTAGTCCTCATGTTATAATACCAATAGGACACCGGTCAATTAACAAAATTTTCTGTGAAAGAAGTCCCTTATTCGTAATGGGACTCCCTACGTAATAGTGTTGTTGTTTTTAGTACAAATCGTAGAAAAAACAAAACTGACACTTTTAAAATCTTGTAATCCGTGTTAAAAGGGTAAGAGTTTAAAAAGGTCTATTACTCTATAGACACGTAAACCCTTATTCGTCTATTAACTGACTGGAGAACTTAATTATTTTACTCTACTCCACTACGGTGAATGGATTTCTTCCCGTTTTCATCTTCATATGGGTTATGTTGAATTAAACGTGTAATCGAAAGTAGACTTCTTAAAATTTACCGAAGTATTAATTAAAGAATAGTGGTGTATAAAGAAACTTTATATCGATAGATAAGGAAATGGAAAAGTCGGTCCTTTGTAAAAACTTACGGGTACAATACAACTCAGTGATCCGAAGATACTTAAGGAAGATCTCATGAAAAATTAAATTTACTAATACAATAGTATACACTTTGCTTAGCGGTCAGGTCCAAGCTACGTGCTATGTCCTACGAGCCCCGACCACGTGACCCTACTGGGTCTCCCTACCTTACCCCTTCCTTCACCCTCCCCCCAAGTCCTACCCCTTGTGTACATGTGGTTACCGCCTAAGTACAGTTACATACCGTTTTGGTTATGTCATAACATTTCATTAATCGGAGGTTAATTTTGTTTATTTAAATTTTTTACATTTCATTTACTAATACAACAGTAACAACCAAATAAGGAATATAGAAGATCCGGCAACAGTTTACACATTTTATAAGGGATGTAAAAGAGATAAGATAAAGGTTATAAGACTTTGAAGAAATGACAGTCATGAGATTTAAGAAAGAGTCTACCCAACGGACCTTCCTGTCCTACCGCCCTCCCGTCCCTCCGATCCCTCCTTCGTCTCAATCCATATTAATACCGACTAAGGGACAACAACATACTGTCTTTGGTTGTGTTGTAACATTTTTAATTTAATTTTTTTTTTCTCAACGATACGATCTACGACAACTGTATTCACACTTTTAGGTAGTAGGAACTGACGCCCGGACATTTTGACGGTAGATCACCTTCTTTCGACACTTATCCGTCCATTAATACGTTTCACGGCACATACATTATACAATTCCTATTCCTATGATTAAACGTGTTGTGTAATAACTTAATAAATTTGAGTAGAGATCCGTACCCCTGTGTTCACACATTCCTCACTCTTTCCCCAAGAACACCTACCTTGAGGAAAAGACTCACGACGTCCCATGTGTTTCAATCGACACGCTTCCTCAGCACGCCGACACCCTCCGGCATCAGGTAGGCACGTCGTCGGTCATCTCTGTCGGACTTGTACCCCTTCCACCCACTCTAGAGTCGCCACAAGTCGCCCCGTACTCGAGACGTGTCATTCCTCGACGACCGTCAATTCGAACCTTCTTCTTCGGTTCCTACCACCGGTCCCTGGTCGAGTGTCCTCCGAAGCCTGCGGTGTGAGCTGATATCTAACGTCGGTTATCGTCCGTCGTTAAAGTGAAGAAACCTTACACGTCTCTCAAAAAATGTTTGTATTTAAATAAGTTACCTTCACTGACTATTAAAAAGACTCTAATGTAAGGCAAACACACACACACACACACAGACACACATCAAAATTTAATGGAAAAGGAAGTACATTCCTAAAAGTATCTAATCAAATTTAACAGAAAGGAATCGTTTTCCATTTAAACTGTAGAACACATTCAAAGATTATAATTTTTTCAACAGGACATTTAAGTTCTCAGACTCCTCCTGATGAAAACATCTACTCCCCCGGTAACTTTCCTAAATTGGTATCCTATGGTATCGACCTAACTGTAAGTGGTAAGAGTAGACATGATGTAGACCCACCACCTTACTCAAAGGAGTGACCGACGAGTCCGTTTACGTCAAAAACGAGGGAAATTAGAACCAGGTCCTGTTGACTATCTCTCTACCTCCTTCTGTCGTTTCAATGGAAACACATTCTGGTCAACGAAAGGTTCAGTGTGGTAAAACCTTTCTTGGAGATGTGCGTCCTCGTCGAAAAACGTAACTCACACTGATCTGTAAGAGACACTCTCCGGACCACGTCTTACTCCCCCACATCGTACCCACAACTTCCCAGTCCGTTTGTCCTTCCTCCAAACCCTCAGGTCGTTACTAGGTTCTGTGTAAGCACGACAGTAAGTATGTACACTACAAACGGGACCAAGAAACGTGTTGGCACATTCACAATTGCAGAAAAGGGAAATGGAGTAAGACAATTAGTGCCAAAGACAAAAGATATAAAATACTACGAGTCGGACCTCTCTGACGGGGAGGGTTCCGATCGATTAAGGATGTCGACTTGTTGAACGGATACTCTGAAAAAAAGGGGGAAATAAATAAATAAACCGACGAAAACCAGAATCAATGATGGGTGTCCTAGAAAGGAACGTCGTACACTCGAGGCCTCACGTACCCGAGTCATCAACGTCGAACGTCCGACTCAACGAGTCCCCGTACACCCTAGAATCAAGGGGTTGGTCCCCTAGTTAGGAAGTAGGGATGTAACGTTCCGTCTAAGAGTTGGTGACCTGGTGGTCCTTACAGGGGACGGGTACTCTGAAAGTATACGTTTGGTTGGTTAAGTTTCCGGAATAGTGGTTGGTGGAAGAAATAGACTGAGTGTATGACTCGGATACAAAGGGGATTTAGTAGAGTTCCGGTCGATGACCGGTCGGTGACCTCTGGTGGGATATTGGGTCTCGGGTGGCTTTAATAATTTTGTAGGTTTGGACTCGAACGAGTCGACCGAATGTGATGGAACGGGTAAGGAAGGAAGGAAGGACATCTTTTGTGTTATCACCCGGTACGAAAGTCAAGTGAGGAAGACGGAGGGCTGACTGGGACCGTAATTGGATGCACGGAACACACCGTACCGTATAGGTGACGAGATCCCTTCACAATCATTACATGTGAACGGAGGAGACATTTCCGTTATCAGAGACACAGACAATGGAATGTAAGGGAGTAACTTGTCTAGGACCCACGTAAAATTGTATGAGTGTGGAATAAGATGTAGGGGACGAGGTCGAGGATGTTCTTTGACTTTAGTAGCCAGTCAAGGTCAGTCCTCTGTCTCGGGTCTGTCCAGAACCAACGTTCCCATTGGTATTTGGAAACCGAAAGAATCTCTTTCGACCCAGATTGGTTCACAGACTAACCTTGGTGAACAAGTTAGTGTGAGGATAATAACGACTTCATGTTTGGTGTAGTACTTCAAATCAACTTACGGGAGACCTTTTTCAAAAGGAGACAAATTTGTACCCCTTTAATCAGATCCTTGGTCTTAAGTTCGACGTCCATAAAACTGGGTTGGTACGTAATACGAGTCGTCTTTCATTATAACGTTCAATTTTATGACTTCCGGAGACTAACCGTCGATCGTTTTCTACATAGTCTTGAGGGTCTCTTAACGACCCTTTTCTAAACGACTTACTATTATTTTGTTATGTACCGGGATGGGGAACTCGAAACTAAGAGGACCTGAGACAGTCTTTTCATACGAACTTTACACCTTTTACGAGTTAGTCTCCATCTAAACTTAAAACCTTCCGACGTAGTGTACCATTCTGTCGTTCTTTAATTGAAACTACCCTTTTGACACCTTTATTCTAATTCGCTCTTTCCATAACTTCTGTTTTGACGACTTTGTGGACCAAGAATTCACTGACGACGACGATTCAGCGAAGTCAGCACAGGCTGAGGTACGCTGGGGCCTCTGTCGTCGGGTGCTCCGAGGGTGCAGGGACCCTAAGAGGTCCGCTCTTGTGACCTCACACAACGGTAAAGGAAGAGGTTATGTACGTTCACTTTTCACTTTCACTTCAGCGAGTCAGCACAGGTAGAGGGTCGCTCGGGTGGTCCGAGGAGGTAGGTACCCTAAACCGGTCCGTTCTCATTACCTCACCCAACGGCAACGGAAGAGGGAGAATTCACTGACCGCACAGACTTAAGTTGTCGGTCATCAGTTTAACCTTGAATTTATTAATAAGAATCGTCAAACTTAAAATACTTCGACCTCCGTCTTAACACAATCAAAAAGACTTTACTGAGGTAGAAAACATTTTACGAAGCACAACTACACTCCGTTATCCTCTATTTCACTGAAAGTCCATGTAATTAAAAAGTCACTCGGTTATCACCTGAATCTCCTCTAATCAACTATTTTAGAGTATTTTGTTATGTAAAGAGTCCCTACATACCTCGTAGATACGAGACCGCCTAAGGTACAGCACCCGTGTCACGTGTACCGACCAACGGGTCCGTAGTAGTCAAGGGAAAGAAGGCAGGAAGATTATCGTGCGTGAAAACGAGACCCTCTGGTGACAAGAGAAACGACACCTCGTCGGGACGTCAAAACCACGTCAACTTGGGTGGAGGTCGAAGGGTCCACCACGTCACCGTTTCTCAGGTGGATGGTCACGTCGCCTACGTTGTCTGTGCCCAAGTTGGGAACCCAGTCCTCCAAGGGGACCTGATCCTTTACCGTTGGGTGAGGTCATAAGAATTGACCTTTTAGGGTACCTGTTCTCCTTGGACCGCCCGATGTCAGGTACCACAGCATTCGTGTGTGTGTGTGGTCGACAGACGAGGATCGTTGAACACTCTACTCGAATGTACGGGGTCCCGACCAACTCTCTGGGATCCACATTTGGTTAGTCACGTACTAAAATAGGACCGGTCTCCCACCACGTCAGACAAACTTCGAGTCGCAAAGACAGGACGCAAGGCCTGAGTGAAAAGCTCTACACTTGTTCCTTCGGCAAGACCAGCGCCGCCCGTCGGTAGATCAGTGATACTCTCATTGATCAGGCTTCTGACTCGATCATATTCCTTCCCTCCCCACGGTCCCCTCGACCCCTCTTACCTCGGTCTCCGGACCACTTCGATCTGAAAGGTCGTAGTACTCGGTAGGTCACGGGAGACAACAAACGGTCAACCAAACGAACAGTTAACGAACCAACCAACAACCAAACAAACGACTACGTCCCTCAACTGTCCTTCATATTTCGGACCAAGATACAGAAACGTAAATATGTCCTTTATATTTGGAACCAAGAAATACGGTACGGCACGATTCAACGAAGTCAGCACAGGTTGAGAAACACTGGGGTACCTGATATCGGGTGGTCCGAGGAGACAGGTACCCCTAAGAGGTCCGTTCTTACGACCTCACCCAACGGTACGGGAGGAGGTCCCCTAGGAGGGTTGGGTCCCTAGCTTGGGTACAGAGGACGTCGAAGGCGTAACATCCACCTAAGAAATGGTGACCTCCGTGACCCCTTCGGGAACTATAAATTCGAATTAACACCTTATTGACCCAAAGGAGTTGGAAAAGACCGTCTGTTATAATCGTTCTCCTTCCAAATGAAAGAAAAAGAGAAATAAAAAATTTAAAACATCTATAACGCGAGACTTCTTAGACTGTAAAAAGGAGTCCGAGATAACTTCCCTTGTGTTCTACTACACATAACGGGCTCTCTCGACCTTCTTTCGGTGTCTCCTGTGTCTCCCTTTTACTGAGGTTGAAGGGGACTAGTGAAAGGGTCTGTCTGACTGGGATAATGTCCGGAAGGGGACCCACAATTCTGTACCAAAATACATGTACATCGTTCTCCGACTACGAACTCCAATTCTGAACACATAGTCACCCTAAGTTTAATCATATTTGTAGCGACTGGTTAATCACCCCACCCAGAAGGTCCCCGAATACACAGGTTTCTTGACTCCTTAGCGGGTCACTCTAGAGTAAAAGACTCTTCAGGTCCTCCGACCGAACTATATTACTTGCTTTGGAATTAAAAGTCTCGTCTCTTTGTTAAAAGTCCCCTCGGGGGTTCACCTGAGTACACACCAAGAACTCTACCCTTTTTCTCGTGACACCCAATTTTTACTTTCTTCGACTTTTTTTCCTCTTTCTTTCTCTGTACTCTCTCTCTCTTCTCTCTTTCCATTTCTCCTTCCTTCCTTCGTCCTCTCTTGTCCTCCCTCCCTCCTTCTTCCTCTTCGTCCCTCTTTTCTTTCTTTTTTCGTACGCCGAACCACAGTTACTAAAGGCCGCCCGACACCAGTGAGAGGGTACTCGAACCCACAGACGACGAGAACGATCGCACCGACATAGAGATCGGATCAGTCCCATTATTACTGTTGACTCACGACAGTTAATCAATAATTTTTTCGTTTGTTAGATCTTGAGGTTCGTTTGTCGGATTTTGAGGTACTACTATTTTATTTTCCCCTAGTCTATTGTTGTCCCTGATATCAATCTTTGTTAGCAGACTTTCCTTTTCGATGTCACAGTATACTTTAATGGTAAAGAAGTCTGTAATTGTTCCATAGGTTGAACGAAAGGGATCTTCTTACACTCCCCTTTCGACATAACGAAAACCACGTTTTATTGTGATTAAACCACCTAAACATTTTCTGATAGTTCAGCAAGAAGAGAGTTTTCTTTAAGACCACGGTTTCTTTTTATACAGTGCACCCTTTAATAGAACTATGTTACCATCGCAGACTCATGTCGGGTCCGTTCTATAAGGTCTCCCAGGATCCCGTCTTTGGAGTATCCCAATTCAGTCGTACGAGGTTAGTGCTCTAAATAACCTAGTCGTCCTTTGTAGGTAACTCATCTGTCTTTTTTCTCCAAGCCCCATTCAACTGTATGAATCCCCCCTCACTTTACTGGTGCGATGACTTAGGACACAAGAAGTTGGTAAGGGTACAGGAGAGAGAGAGGAAGAGATAAGGGAGAGAGGGAGAGGAAGAGGGAAGGAGGAGAGCGGGTGATAGACAGATAACGTAGTCAAAAAAGGACCCAAACACCTCGGTTGTGTCGAGACAACGGTGTCTCCGTTCCTACGGACGGTGTCGACCTCGAGTGGTTAATCGAACGACCCGTCGGAACTCGACATAAAGAAACCGTCTCATGTACGTTTCGGTTTTACCCCGGGGTCACCGTCCGGTTGACTCTCCACTTTACACAGTCAAACTTCCACCGAACTAAACATGGAGGGCTAAACCCGAAAGGTAGTAAAAGGGATACATTCATTTACAAGACTTACAAGGCAGAAAAATTTTCGTACATAAAGTCAGGAAGATAGAAATTGTACAGAACGACTAACGGTTGATAGACATGAATTGACCTAAGTGTAGAACACTTAAGACGAGTGCAGAGTGTTCGGTGAACGAACGATAGAAATAAATCGTGTAGCATACTCAAAATCCGTAGGATGAACGAAAAAGAACAGACAGGTCATCGTGGCTCATAAGAGACAGTTATAGTTTATGCGCCAAGTCTATTATGCACCGTTGACGGAGGGTGTTTCTCGTGTAGTGGTAAAAATGGTAGTGGATGTAAAGTTACTTTCTTGATTCGTTTCGTTCGATTCTTATATGACACACAGGAAGTCGTAGAATCTTTACTTCTGATGAGGAGGATGACAACGACAACAGGCAATGACTCACAAAAAGACAGGGTCGATTTACAAATGTATTACAAGTATAGGTCAGAGTTTCACTTGGGTACTTCATTCATAATATAGTCCGGATGTCCACTCTGTTGACTCCAAACCTCTTCCTTATACTGGATAGCCCCAGGTCACCATACCCCCCTCGTCTCATCCTCCCTCGGGCTCTGACAGACTGGTGGTTTAGGAGGAAGACCAGTAATCTGATCCGAAAGGATGAGAGCCTCGGAGACTCCTTGGGGTCGTACGGTGAAGAATCTCGGGGAGAGGGTGAGGGACGGGTAGTAGAGGCTCCCGAAGTGAGGATGTCCCTGGAGGTACCCCCGAATAAGCCAAACTTTTGTAAAATAACTTCAGATCGACCAAATGTTACAATACAATTAAAAACAACATGTAGTTTCACTAAGTTAATTCGTATGTATATATATATAAGAAAAAGTATAAGAAAGGGTAATACCAAATAGTGTCCTATAATTTATATCAAGAGACGTAATATGTTATCCTGGAACAAAAAGATAGGTAGGATATATAATATCAAACGTAGACGATTAGGGTTTGAGGGTCAAGTAGGGAAGGGGACCAGGCACCGTCGGTGCTCAGATAATATATACAGACTCAGACAAAGACAAAACATCTATCCGAGGGAACACATCGTAAAATCTCAGGTGTATATTCGCTATAGTATATCGTAAACGAAGAGGAAGAGGAAGACATGAAGTGAGGATCATCCTATTAGAGATCCAGGTAGGCACTACGACGTGTACCGTAACAAAGTAAGAAAAATTTACCGACTCTTCATAAAGTAACATATCTTCATGGTGTAGAAGAAATAGGTAAGTAGACTGTTAACCTGTAAATCCAACAAAGTACAGAACAGATAACATATTTGTCACGTCGATACTCGTATCTCCCCTCACATAGAAAAAGTTAATATCAAAACAGGTCTATATACGGGTCCTTCCCTTAACGACCCAGTACACCGTTGAGACATAGTCAAATAATGATGTAAGATCCCATCGAATAAGAAGTACACGAGTGAAGTGTATTACTACATCGTAATTTAAAGTCCAGTGTAGTCTTCTTTTACTTTTTCTTTTGGATTAAAATCTTATTCTAGGTGTACCGAGTAAATCAACTTTCATCCACGTTTGCCCAACACCTTCATTACACATTTTTCCTTACCGGTTTAACAAATCAATCGTTTCTTTTTGGGACATAGTCCCTCTCCGTTGGAGATAATTATCTCCTGTCGTGGGCACACTACTTCTCTTATCGTCGATGTTAAAAGACCCACAATAATACTCGGTCCGTGTCATGTGTACAATAAAATTTAGGTGTTCGTGAGACTTTCAACTTATATGTCTCTCCTTTTACTCCACGTCAGACCAAATTAGTACACAAGGTCCAGTGACCCGACCCTTTGTCTCTCCGACCCAAAACTAGAGTCCAACAGGGACGGAAATGAGTGATTGTTAGACGTGTTCTCCTTCTTTCTTACACCACTCATTTTCACTTCCATCTCCATGTGTCCTGTATAAAACCCAGACAAAGTCTCTCTTCGTTTACCTTCGGAAACTTTAACTTTATTTTCTTCAGTCTTAATATACAGAGGATGGTTCTTCATTTCCCACCTTGGAAACAAATAGGTTTCAATAGGTTCAAGTCATATCACATAAAGATACGGGACTTTACAAATTTTAGAAAAAAACCCTAACAAAAGTTTCTAGTAACCGACCTAAATAATTCGATTTCTGTTTCTAGAGTTCAGTCTAATGATAATTTATAAGACTCGAAAGAGTGGGTACTAGGTTCCTCTAGTCTTGACAATTCACATATGGTGTACACAAGAGTACACAAATATTTATGTTTAGAATTTAAAAAGACGTAAACACATATAGTATAATATATTTTTATTGAATTAATGTTTTACAGTAGTTTATCCTGATCCGATCACCATTTTTATAAAGTATTACCGTGGATAACAGTTAGTAAAGTCTGGAGATGAGTTTAACTTAAGTGACCTTAAAGAAAGAGTAAAAAAGGAAAGAGACGGAACTTAATGTAAAAAGGAGTGACTGATGTATTATTGAACCAAATTGAAGACTACCGATCCTATCGACAATATTAACTATAGAGGGTGACGTCGACAAAAACTGGTCGAATTTAATTTATTTGTGCATAGACTGTCGAAGATTTAGGTTTGTGTAATAATTCAACGTCAGAAAGTGTCCAGCGTCTTACTCAATGACCGTTTTACCCTAAAATTGACACCATCCCATGCACATCCTCTCGACAGTACTTAAACAGAAGTACCTTTTGATCAAGACGTAGACTAAAGACAGTTTCTTTTACTGAGTTTGTGGTGAGATTTCTTTTTTATTAGTAAAATCCGTCGTCAGAAATTAACTGAATGTATTAACCAGTTATATAAACAATGAACCTGATGTAAAAAGTCGATTTAATACAACTTTTGAACAGTCCTGTAATGTAACGAATTTTAAACTTTTAAACTCGTACATAATGATTCAAAATTCTCGATATCACCTTTTCATTGTTTATAAAAGTTTTACAGTCCGATTTTATTATTAAAAAACTCGAAACTTAACAAACACCCACCCTCGTCGTGTCTTGACAAAAGACCTCTTTTGGTACCGGACGGACATCCCTGAGAGAACCGGGTAAAGACACGGTTTCCACACCATTTAGAGGTATTTCCCGTAAGTAGGACCGTTCCGAAAAAAAAAAAATTATAATTTCACATCAACTAAATGTTACAACACAATCAAAGACGACATCTCGTTTCACTGAGACAATATGTGTGTGTGTGTGTGTGTGTGTGTGTATACGCAAGAAAAAATATAGGAAAGGTAATACCAATTAGTCCTATAACTTATATAAGAGACACGATACGTCACATCCTCGGACAGCAAAAGGTAAGATACATATTATCAAACGTATACGATTGGGGTTTGAGGGTCGGGAGCGAAGGGCGTGTAGGGAGGTGGGATCGTTGGTGTTCAGACAAGAGGTACCGGTACTAAGATAAAGACAAAGTATATATACCCAAGCAAACACAGTATAAAATCTGAGGTGTACATTCACTATCGTATACGATAAACAGAAAGCGAAACAGAATGAAGTGAATCATATTATTAGAGATCAAGGTAGGTAGAACGAAGTTTGCCGCAATAAAATAAGAAAAGAAAAAAATGTCGTCTCATCATAATACAACATATATGCATGGTGCAGAAGATATGGGTAAGTAGTCAGTTACCTGTAAATCCACCAAAGGTACAGAACCGATAGCAGTTGTCGTGACGATACCAGTATCCCTACGTACAAAAAAAACATAATATCAAAACCGATATATATACGGATCCTCATCCTGACAACTTAGTATACCATTAAGACACGAATCGAAAACCTCCTTGACGGTATGACAAAAAGTGTCACCGACATGGTCGAATGCAAGGGTGATTGTAACATCATCCCAAGGGAAAAGAGGTGTGAAGGGACCACCGAGTCTACCATTTCTTAGGAGGTCGTTACGTCCTCTGGACCTAAACTAGGGACCCAACCCTCCTAATGACCTCCTTCCGTACCGTTGGGTGAGGTCATAAACCGGACCTCTTAAGGTACCTGTCTCCTCGGACCTCCCGATGTATGTCAGGTACTCCTGGTTTTTCTCAGTCTGTACTGACTTACTGAAAGTGGAAGGTAAAAGAGATGTAGGAGAGGTCGGAAACAATAAACATCTGAAATGTCCCTACCGGTAAGACTGACCACACTTCACAACGGCCACTTCGTAGAACTATAAGTGTCCTCTTGTAGGAACAAGAGAAAAAGAGTGGACGAACAATTTAGAATGATTTGATAATAATTTACGATCCTTATTACTGACGTTTGAGGATACTGGTTGAGAGTTTCCTCACGACAACCTAGTAACTCAGGGGACTATAAGACTTAAGATACGGGCTTAGTTCTGTTTAGTACTCCCTGGTGTACCACGACCGGGAGCATCTTGACAAGAGAGAACCCACGACACGAGAAAGTCAAACAACCCTATAATTCGATGGTACCCTACCAGTGACAACTTAAACATTCAACGATCGTTCCAAGAAGGAACGGTAGAGCGTATGTAGAAAACAGTTGGACCGAAACTACAGTCATCATCTTTGGTCCCCTAAGGTGGATTACTAGAGAAGTAGACCCACCGATGGACTGTGGGGAAACTGACATTGAATGTCACCCCACCTAACCACTGTTACCCTATAAAATCTTATCACCAGGGAGTGAAAGACTTCTAGATAAGTTTGTACAAAGGAGAACTTACAACAGATCAAAGGATTTATAGAGGAGGGTGTCCGAAAGAACACCAAGGAGTAACGAGTTTCGACGGTAGGAGAGGGTGTCTTGTTGCTAGAAAGTAACTCCTACTATCTTAAGACCGGAGTACAAGAAGAAGACAGAATTCAAAGAGGATCTAGAATTGTCAAAGAGATAAACGAAATCGAAGATGACTGAAGAGTTCTCCCTGTCGATTTGTGACCAGTGTCTAGTCCTCTTCCCCTCCTTCACTACTCACCGGGTTAAGGTAAACTTCATAGATTTCAGTTTGTGTAAAGTGGCAAATTAGAATTTACAAATCGACGTTGAAGTTATAGGTGAAGTTTGACTCGAATTGGTTCGGTTCAAGTCAGATCCAGGCAAACGTCTCGTTCCATTTTCAATAGGAAAGTATAGAAAGGAAGATAGGTTTTCGAGTCGATATGTCGAGAACTATGGTCAACACGTCAACGGAACTCCTTAAAGACGTTCTGGAGGCATTTCTTTTAGCATTTGGAAATAATTCTAGATATTTTCTCTTTGACTTGTTTACCTCTCTGTATAGTGCAGATTCTGTTACCGTATTTATACGGTTAAGAAGGGTTGAACTTAATATATAAGTTTATTTCACGTTAGTTTCAGTACCTTTCACGATCCACCAAAAGTGTTAAATCTGTCTTCTGTTTTCTCACTTTTTATCGATTCTATAAAGACTTCATACCCCAAAGTCATTACACTTTGACACTAATCTGTCACTCTAATCATCTCCTACCCTTCTCTAGACCCTACCTATAAGTGTATCATATTTTCATGAGGGTTTACGAAAAATTAATCCAAGGTTAATTATCCGACTTTTGTGAATAGTGTATTGAAATATCATCTCTTTAACAGGTCTGTACTTTAATAGGACAATTATTTTCAATTCAAGTGCTCAATACTCCGTTTCGTTGTTGTACACGGAGATATTTCCCATGTGACTCTTCCCGTGTCTTAGTGAAGATACGATAAGCCCGGGTCTTACGTATCGGATTTCCATTAATACTCCTTTCGGGGTTTGTTCTCTGACAGATGGTTCATTGACCTGACAAAAAACAAAAACAAAAAAAAAAGGTATTCACAGTTCCAGTACTTTCCGTTTTCTGGTTCCTTGAGAAGATCCGACCTCTGATTTCTCTATACTGTTGTCGTTGTACACTGGACCCTAATGTAGGTCCTGACCCGTTCTTCGACCTGTTACTCGTATTAAACTTACTGTATACATCATTGTATAGTTACACTAAGAAAACTAAAACTAGGAACATAAATCGATACATCCTCTGATAGAAACAAAAATCGTTTATGTTCTCATAACTACTTACTACCCAACAGTACAGACTTTACTAAGTCTCTTTTTTTAGTGTGTGCACGTGTATGTAAGTCTTTCTCTCTCTCTCTTCTGTTTCTCTTTTTATTCCGTTTATATTGTTTTGTACTTATCGACACCTTACCCATTTGTCATATGTATCTTTACGAAACGTAAGAACAGAGTTGAAAAACATTTGAAATTAATAAAATTTTATTTCTCTATTTTCTCATGTAGTCCTCGAGGATGTTTATTTTTCTTTTCGTATTTACTGTGTGGTACTCAACCCCACCCCCTGTATCCGTTTACAAAGTGTGTTGTCCTACATGGGCACCGGTCATTTCGACCCTACTGTAATAAACTGTAGTAAATACCGAGACCAGTTCTGGTATTACTCCGTAGAAAAACATAGGTAAATGACAGGGTTTAAATTTTCAGATTTGTATAGTTCACAACTCTCCTAAATCAAAATTTACTAGATAATATTTAAGGACCTCTCTTACATTAAACAACGACAGTACGATTTGTTGTTGAACAGTAAAAGAGTTTCACAACTTGTAAACGTATCGGGTACTGAGTCGTTAAGGTGTGATCCTTATGTTGATTATTTATTTATTTATTTATTTGGAGGTTATGAATACGTGAACCCCTGGACCCGTCGTATTAGTGTCTTCATGATAAGCGTTGGACCTTTCTTAAGTGTACGGAGTCACCTTCTTGTCCATTTTCTTGTCCATTTTCTACCATGTAAACGTGGTAGTTCTTAAAATCGTTACATTATACTTTGTAAGTCTTTCGGTTCTAGTACCGTAGGTCAAGGTAGTGAAGTGCCATTTATCTTCCCCTTTGTTACCTTTGTCACTGTCTAAAATAAAAGGACCCGAGATTTTAGTGACGTCTACCACTGACGTCGGTATTTTAATTCTCTGTGAACGAGGAACCTTTTTTCAATACTGTTTGGATCTATCACATAATTTTTCGTCTCTGTTATGAAACGGGTGTTTCTAGACAGATCAGTTTCGATCCCAAAAAGGCCATCAGTACATACCTACACTCTCAACCTGGTATTTCTTTCGACTCGCGGTTTCTTAACTACGAAAACTTGACACCACAACCTTTTCTGAGGACTCTCTGGGAACCTAACGTCCTAGTAGTTTGGTCAGTTAAGATTTCCTTGAGTTGGGACTTATAAGTAACCTTCTTGACTACGAGTTCGACTTTGAGGTCATGAAACCGGTTGACTACGTTTCTCGTCTGAGTAACCTTTTCTGTGACTACGACCTTTTCTAACTCCCGTCTTCCTCTTCCCCTGCTGTCTCCTTTTCTAACAACCTACCGTGGTGACTGAGTTACCTCAACTCAAACTAGTTCGAGACCCTCAAGCACTTCCTGTCCCTTTGGACCGCAGGACTTCAGGTACCCCACCGTTTCTCAACCTGTATTGACTCACTGACTTGTTTTTGTTGTTATACTTTACCTTTTTCTTCCGTAGGAGGTCAGTGTGTGTCGTACTATAGTAAAAACACTTCAATTTTATTGACTTTATAAATTTTACTACTTGTACATTATCTAAGTATTTTGATCTTTTTACGTTCCCCTATCACTTGTGTGTCCCACACATAAAAATAACGGTATCTCTTTGTGTGACGAAATTTCCACTTAAGTACAAAGAGGTCTTTTATTTTTAAACCTTTCATAATTGATTTTCTGGAAATTTTTTTGAAAATAGGTGGTTCACATGTTTCAGAATGACAAATCGAAATAGGTCATTTGGACCTAAGGACTAGATCCTTTGTGTCATATGTCTAACAAGGACATAAAAAACACCAATTGTTTTATTCTTTAAAATATGAAGATATGATTTTATGTTCAAGGTATTTCTGTATTTAAAAACAGGAAACACAAATGATAACACAGGGTTCCTAGTATCTTCTATCAGTTATTTATTAATGGGTACTTATCATTCACTTACTTACTTTTAGAGATAAACGGTCACAAAAATTTCCCGTTGTAACGTCATTGTATTTCACAGGTCACCCACCGCGAGTACGACGTAAAACTACTGTCATGTTGTTTCGTTCTTAACTTGTAAAATAATAAAAAATTTATATTTAAATAAATAAAATTAACCTCCGATTAATGAAATGTTATAACATAACCAAAACGGTATGTAATTGTACTTAGGCGGTCCCCACATGTGCACAAGGGGTAGGACTTGGGGGAAGGGTGGAGGGAGGGGTATGGTAGGGAGACCCAGTAGGGTCACGTAGTCGGGGCTCGTAGGACATAGTACGTAGCTTGGACCAGACCGCTAAGCAAAGTGTATACTATAATATGTCCAAAGTTTCGGTAAGAGGGTTTAGTAGGGTGGGAGCGGGAGAAGGTGTCTCAGGCTTTCTGACAAGATATGTAGACACAGAGAAAACAACAGAGTGTATGTCCCAATAGCAACGACGACGACGACGACGACGATTCAGCGAAGTCAGAAAGATTTAAGGTATATATACGCAATCAATGACATAACCACAAAAAGAAAGACCGAATGAAGTGAGACATAAGTCAAGTCAAGTCAGCGAATCAGCACAGGTTGAGAAACGCTGGGGTACTTAACGTCGTGTGGTCCGGAGGGACAGGTAGTGGTTGAGGGTCTCAAGTGAGTCTGAGTGCAGGTAGCTCAGTCACTACGGTAGGTCGGTAGAGTAGGAGACAGCAGAGGAAGGAGGACGGGGGTTAGGGAGGGTCGTAGTCTCAGAAAAGGTTACTCAGTTGAGAAGCGTACTCCACCGGTTTCATGACCTCAACGTCGAAATCGTAGTAAGGAAGGTTTCTTTAGGGTCCCGACTAGAGGAAGTCTTACCTGACCAACCGAGAGGAACGTCAGGTTCCCTGAGAGTTCTCAGAAGAGGTCGTGGTGTCAAGTTTTCGTAGTTAAGAAGCCGCGAGTCGGAAGAAGTGTCAGGTCGAGAGTGTAGGTAGGGATGTACTGGTGTCCTTTTTGGTATCGGAACTGATCTACCTGGAATCAGCCGTTTCATATTATCCGAGGTTAAAGTAGGTGGAGTAATCTTAACTAAGTTTACATAAGAAAAATTACCGACTCATTATGAGGTAACACATATACATGGTGTCGAAAGAATAGGTAAGTAGACGACTACCTGTAGTTCCAACGAAGGTACAGGACCGATAATATTTGTCACGACACTACTTGTAACCCCATGTGCACAGAGAAAGTCAAGACTAAAGGAATCACACATACGGGTCGTCACCCAAACGACCCAGTATACCGTCAATATAAAGGTCAAAAAATTCCTTAGAGGTGTGACAAGAGGTATCACCGACATGATCAAACGTAAGGGTGGTTGTCACATTCTCCCAAGGAAAAGAGGTGTGGGAGAGGTCGTAAATAACGATCATCTGAAAACCTATCGTCGGTAAGACTGACCGCACTTTACCATGGAGTAACACCAAAACTAAACGTAAAGAGACTATTACTCACTACAACTCGTAGAAAAGTACACAAATAATCGGTAGACATACAGAAGAAACCTCTTTACAGACAAATCAAGAAACCGGGTAAATAAACTAAAAAAAAAAAAGGACCTTAACTCGACGTCCTCAACGAACATATAAAAACTCTAATCAACAAACAGTCAACGAAGTAAACGATAAAAGAGGGTAAAATTCCGACAGAAAAGTGGAACGAATATCAAAGGAAACAACACGTCTTCGAAAATTAAAATTAATCCAGGGTAAACAAATAAAAACGAAAATAAAGATTATAAGACCCTCCACCGAGTATCTCCTAGGACGACACTAACTAAATACAGCCTCTCACAAAACGGATACAAGAGGAGACCCTCAAAGTATCAAAGACCAGAATGTAAATCTAGAAATTAAGTAAAACTCAAATACAAACACATACCACAATCTCTCACAAGATCAAAGTAAGAAAATGTTCACCAACTGGTCAAAAGGGTCGTGGTGAACAATTTCTCTAACAGAAAAGAGGTAACATATAAGACAGAGGAAACAGTTTCTATTCCACAGGTATCCACGCACCTAAATAGAGACCCGAAAGATAAAACAAGGTGACTAGATATAAAGAAACAAGGTCATGGTATGACAGAACTACTGACACCGGAACATCATCTCGGACTGCAGTCCGTCCAACTAAGGAGGTCAAGGTAAGAAGAAAGAGTTCTAAAGAAACCGATAAACTCGAAAAAAACATAAAGGTACGTTTAATACTTTAATAAGCAAGATCGAGACACTTTTTATGGTAACCATCGAACTATCCCTAACGTAACTTAGATATCTAACGAAACCCGTCACATGAGTAAAAGTGATATAACTAAGAAGGTTAGGTACTTGTACCATATAAAGAGGTAGATAATCACAGGAGAAACTAAAGAAAGTGGTCACAAAATATCAAAAGATATATATCCAGAAATCAAAGAAATCCATCTATATAAGGATTCATAAAATAAGAAAAGTAACGTTACCACTTACCTTATCAAAGGAATTAAAGAGAAACAAAAGATTAATAATCACATATCCTTACGTTCCCTAAAGACACACAACTAAAATATAGGACGTTGAAATGATATAAGCAACTAATCAAGATCATTAAAAAACCACCTCAGAAATCCCAAAAGATACATCTCCTAGTACAGTAGACGTTTGTCTCAAAATGAAGAAGAAAAGGTTAAACCTAAGGAAAATAAAGAAAAAGACGAGACTAACGACACCGGTTTTGAAGGTTTTGATACAACTTAACATCACCACTTTCACCCGTGGGAACAGAACAAGGACTGAAATCCCCTTTACGAAAGTTAAAAAGTGGTGACTCCTATTACCAACGACACTCTCCTTACAAGGAAGATAAGGACGAAAGACCTCTCAAAAAAAAAAAAAATTTAGTATTTACCTACAACTTAAAACAGTTTCCGAAAGAGACGTACATAACTCTATTAGTATACCGAAAATAAAAAGGTAAACAATTACACCACATAATGTAACTGACTAAACACCTATAACTTCTTAGGAACGTAGGGACCCTATTTGGGTGAACCAGTACTACACACTGGAAAAATTACACAACAACCTAAGACTAACGATCTGAAAACAACTCCTAAAAACGCAGATACAAGTACTCACTATAACCGGACATCAAAAGAAAAAAACACCGTAGAAACAGTCCAAAACCATAATCCCACTACCACCGGAGTATCTTACTCAAACCTTCAAATGGAAGGAGACGTTAAAAGGCCTTCTCAAACTCATACTATCCACAATCGAGGAGATTTTAAAACCATCTTAAGTCGACACTTCGGTAGACCTGGACCCGAAAACAAACGACCTTCTAAAGACTAATGTCAAAGTTAAAGACACGAACACTACCCAGACAATTCTAAAAGATAAAGAAGGACCAAGTCAAAACCTTTCAACATGAAAAGATTCTTAAACAGGTAAAAAAGGGTTCAACAGGTAAAATAATTGTATATTAACGACTATCATCAGAAAATACTAGGAAACATAAAGAAACAACAGACAACACTAAAGAGGTAAAAGTAAAGATTAAAATAACTAAACTAAAAAGAGGGAAACAAAGAACTACTCAGACCGATTACCAAACAGTTAAAATAAATAGGAAAGTTTCTTAGTCGAAAACCGAAACAACTAAAAACGATACCAGAGAAAAAAAAAAAGAAAACGTAAATAAAGACGGGATTAAAAATTCTAAAGAAAGGTAGATGATTGGTACCCCAAGAAGTAAAGAAGAAAAAGATCAACGAAATCCACATCTCAATCCAATAAATAAACTGAAAAAAAGAACAAAGAACTCCATACGGACGTAACGATACTTGGAAGAGGAATCGTGACGAAAATGTCACAGGGTGTCCAAAACCCAACAACACAAAAGTAAAAGTCAGTAAAGATACGTATAAAACTAAAGAAGACACTAAACAACCAATAAGTCGTCGCACAACAAGTCGGAGGTATACAACCCTAAAAATTATCAAAAAGAGGACATTAACTCTAGATTAGAATGACGTAACACCAGTCTTTTCTACGAACCTTACTAAAGTTAAAAAAACTTAAATGGTTCCGATCTAAATACCGGGTCCTACACCAGATAGGATCTCTTCCAAGGTACACGTGAACTCTTTTTCCACTTTAAGTAACAAAACTCCACTTTACAGGATATTTATAGTTAATCCAGATTGACCAGATAATATAATAAATTTCAAACACAAAGGAACAATTAAAAGACAAATCAACTAGACAGGTATCCACACTCACCCCATAATTTCAGAGGGTATAATAACACAATAACAATTAAAGGGGAAAGTATGAACAATCGTAAACAGAATGTATAACGTCACGAGGATACAACCCACGTATATATAAATATTAACAATATAGAAGAAGAACCTAACTAGGAAACTAGTAATACATCATAGGAAGAAACAGAGAAAAGTGTCGGAACAAAATTTCAGTTAAAATAGACTATACTCATAACGATGAGGACGAAAGAAAACCAGACATAAACGTACCTTATAAAAAAAGGTCGGGAAGTGAAAGTCACTTCACAGGGGACAAAACTCCACCTAGAGAACATCTGATGTATATATCCCTAGAACAAAAACATAGGTAAGTCGGTCAGAAACAGAAAACCAACCCCGTAAGTTGGGTAAATGTAAATTCCATTAATAACTATTCATAAGACTTCCTCTAGTCGGGACCCTAAAGAAACCTTCCTTACTACGATTTCGACTTTGAGGCCATGAAACCGGTGGAGTAGGTTTCTCAACTGAGTAACCTTTTCTGAGACTACGACCCTCCCTAATCCCCGTCCTCCTCTTCCCCTACTGTCTCCTACTCTACCGACTTACCGTAGTCACTGAGCTACCTGTACTCAGACTCACTTGAGACCCTCATCTACTACCTGTCCCTCCGGACCGCACGACACTAAGTACCCCAGCGTTTCTCAACCTGTGCTGACTCGTCGACTTGACTTGACTTACTAGGGCAACGGTAAATGAAAGAACAAAACCCAAGCTCAAATATGTGGGAAAAACACAAAGGACAGATCTCTTCTAGGAAATCGTTAACAACCTCTCGACCAAACCACCACGACTTAAGAGAGTCGAACACGAATAGACATTTCGACAACTAAAGAGGAAGTATAAACTTACTCTAGGAACGACCCATGTCATTAGACCCGACATCCAATAAAAGCAAGTAGTGAAATTCATACAGGACGGTAAGGGAGGACCGGACTTCTCAAAGATAACTTTCTAGTCGACAATAGGAATACCCTTAGGGGAACACACAATAAACAACAAAAAGGAAACGACGAAAATTATAAACAAGAAACACAAACTAGAAACAATCAAACTAATTATACACAGAACCCCACAAAGCGGAACCCAAATAGGACAAACCCTGAGACTCAAAGAACCTGAACCCACTAATAAAGGAAGGAGTAAAATCCCATAAAAAGTTGATAATAGAGGAGTTCATAAAAGAGTACCAGAAAGAAAAACAGAAGAAGAAGATCCTGAGGATACTAAGTTTACAACCCCACAAATTATAACAGGACCTCCAGAGACTCTAATGGAAGTAAAGAAAATTAGATAAAAAGAAAAAAGGAGAGACTAAGTAAATAAAGATGGTAAGATAGAAGATGAAGTGATTAGGATAGAAGACGGAACCAATAAGATGACAACCAAGGGAGGTCTCACAAAAAAAAAAATTTAGAGTAAATAACGTAATAAGTAATATATAACTGAGAAAAAATAAAGAAGATCCAGGAACAATTTGGAAAGAACGTAGAAAAGTTAGGAACAGAGGTCCGATAAATAGACACTAAGGTAAAACAAAAGTTCTAAAACCTAGTAAAAGTGATAGTAATAAGTCTTAAGAAATAACCCATCTAAGGGATAGAGAAGGAGAAACCAAACTACCTGTAAATAGGACAAGGAAATGGACGACCCATAAGGAGACAGAGAAGTGGAACAAATATAACGATATAAACCCCACCGGAAAGACATAAGACCGTCAAACACCAAGGAGAAATAACACCTCCAAAGAGTGACACCCACCCCAACATACCCACTGAACAGTTCCAAAGAACCAATCTCTTCGAACGCAGCCACAAGACCACCCATCTCGACCTAAAGAAGAGAGACCTCATGTTACTTTACAGGTCATTACTCAATACTCTACAGTTACACAAACCACACTGAAACCCGTCGGACATATGACTTCAAGTTCTGACACAAGGACACAACGACCTCTTAAACGCACCATACAGAACGAGACCTTGAACAACCGGGAATCCACCACGAACCAAAGTCACATCCATACCTCCACAAACTAGTCGAGGACAGTTAATTACAAGGGACCCCATTCCTCAAGAGACCACAAGAGTCCTAAACCTGAATTCGGAGGACGAAGACCAAAAGTCAGAATAAAAATGTCATCGGAGTTCTGAAGAGGTAGATATGTCGTGGTAACTATTTTGTAGATCCAATTTCTACTTTTCAAAGAGGTGTCACTCCCTGTGGGTCTCTTCAAGTGTCTCAATGTACCTCTTCTCTTCTCCCTCCTCCCTCTATCTACACTGGACTTACTCTACTCCACCTTAGTTTTCTCCTCTCTCGTGCGATCGGTCATTAGTGAAGGAATACACGCGAGGTGTCAGACCTGGTGAGTCTCCACAAGTACCTCAATATGTCTCTTCTCTTCTCCTTCCTTCCTCTGTCTCCACCGGTCCTCCTATTTCCCCCCTTAGTTTTCCTCTCTTTGTCTAGGTCGGTCATTAGTCAAGGGTTCACAAAAGGTGGTAGGTCTTGTGTGTTTCTCTAAGTGTCTCAACCCATCTCTTCTCTTCCCCCTCCCTCCTCTATCCCCGTTAGACCACCTCTTTTTCCTCTCAGGTTTCCCCCTCTCTCGTCAGTTCGGTCATTAGAACGAGGGCTCATTTTTACCCATGACTTCTAACCCAAGAATTTCCATGTTTTAACTATTGTTTATGGTTTTTTGTTTCTAATTTTTAGGTCTCATCTCCAACCTAAAAGTTTTTATGTCATAATTTTTTTTCAGTGTTTAATATTTCACATATATATATATATATATATATATATATATATTTCAAACAAAAAATTTTTGTTCCAAAAGAAAACGTTTCATTATCATCCAATATTTTTACTTTTAATTTCCTCATAATCTCCTGAATTTAAAAAAAATTAAATTTTTTATATTTCTTACTATCATTTTTATCATTTTTATATAGATCCTGAAAGGGACCACCACCACACCCGTCATACCCCAGTCAAGTAAAAACCGATCAAGGAACTAGGTCGAATATAAAGAGTTCTAGATACCCGGGGAAGGATACATCAACCATGATTGATGTCCCACAATTAGATAACGTGGACAGTGAAGGTTCCGCCAAGGGAGACAAACAAAATCGAAGAAGACAAACGACCAGAGAAGTCACAGATTAAAGGCGGGACTGTGTTCTCCCACCACCACCTGTGAAAAAATCCGAGTGAACAAGTCAGCACGACACCCCTCCTTCCCTGTAACGGCTATCTATTGTGACCGCACACGAACGTGACTGAACCGGTGTGACCCAAACGGGGACTAGTACCCCACACACGGAAGGGACAGATGTGACGAATCCGAGATCCAACGAGACGGCCCTTGACAGACTCCGTCCGGGGCCCAACATACGTGAACGGTCCAGATTCGACGAGTCCAAGTCCATGCGTCCATCAGGAGTCTCCGTGTCTGAGTCAACCCGGACGCAAAACACGGGAAGGGTCCAGACTCGTCGAGTCTACTGGTCCACAAACCGTTTGTGCCAGTGACGTTGAATAGCGGAGGGGGTTGGGACGACGAACCAAAAGACCCACATGTTGGCCGTGTGGAAGAGTCCGTCTACAACTGGCAGGTCTTAGGGTTCTCCAGAATCGTTTCTTCGGACGAACGTCAAACCATCTATTACGGAGAGACCCCGGCGCTAACGGGGGAAGGCCGAGACCGACGGACAGTGACCTCTCCCTACCAGACGTCGGCCGATCGGGACGAGTCAGGAAACAAGACACTCGCCCGGACCACCACAGAATCCAATCCCGAAAAACGTACCATCAATAGGGTGTCAGACCAAGCGATCGGGTTCAATCAAGGGAACCTAACGGGAGCCCCGTAAGTCCGGGTCAGGAATGAGATTCGTTCCGTCGGGGGCGGAGGGACGGGTCGGGGGCGAACGATGACTCCCCACATCCGTAGACGGGACGGAGAGGCGATGTCCTCGATGACAACCCGTGCTTTAGACACCCAAAATTAATAAATAAAAAGGAGGGTCAATACAACGTGAGACACCAAGGTGTCTGAGTCGTCACTCTCACAAAGGACTACAAACCTTTGAAAAGAGAAAAATTCTGAGGGACTTACTTCGAGGTAGGGATGGAGAAAACAGAGAAAAAAACAGAAAATATAAAAAAGGATGGAGGAAAGCTTCTGTTACCCGACGAAAAGACCCACGGACTACAGGAGATGACCGTAAGTCTTCAACAAAACACCTTAAATGAGTCGCAAGTTAACAAGAGAACTACTTAAACACCCCCTCTTTCACCAGAGGGGCAGGATAAGGAGGTGGTAGAATCCTGACGGGGGGACTTGTAAAAAAAAAGGTACAGGAACCCACTTTAAATCCACCAAGATACACCTGAGATATTACTCAAATCTAAAAGAGATTCATATAACTAACCATGGTTTGAATTTGGAAAAATCAAACCATAAATTAACACAAACTAGTTGTTGAAAGCACACACACACACACACACACACATCACACACACAAACGCACGTACGTACGAATCAACGTGGGTTAAGAAACGCTGGGGTGGTCGAGGAGACAGGTACTTTAAAACGACCGTTCTTATGACCTTACCCAACGGTGAAGGACAAGGTCCCCTAGGACAACTGGGTCCCTAGTGTGACCAAAGAGAATACAGAGGATGTAACCGTCCGTCTAAGAAATGGGGACTTGGTGGACCCTTCGGTGTTGAAAGATTATCTTTGAAATTTATAAAACCAAAAACTCAATTATTCGCTTTTCAAACAGGAGAAATCCTTCAAGTTGAGACAACGATTGAAATTTCTAAATGAATACCCAATTTTTGGATTCTCAAAATTTCTTACTTTTTTAATGAAACTTTCTCTTACTCTCCAGTTTGTCACTATTTTTTACATTATACTTACCACTGTTGCGACTGTGACAACTTTCCTTTCCGCTCAGTTTCGTCAAAAACGATAGTAAATCAATTTTCAGGATCGTAAGTATACTTACGACACATGAAGTTAATGTAGTAATCTAAACAATTCAAAAGTAAAAAATAACTTCATATCAAACTAAATGTCATAATCAAAGTCCACATACCGTATCACTGAGTCATAAAAAATTTAATTTTTAACAATGTACTATTAACGGTAATAAAGGACACGACATGCTACATAGAACAACGAATAAATAAAATATACACCATCAAACATAGAGAATTGGGGTATGGGGTTAGAACAGGGGGAAAAGGGAGAGGGGTGACCATTGGGAATCAAAAGACATAGACACTCCGACGAAGACAAAACAATATATGTGGCTAAACATAATCAAAAATCTAAGACGTACATTCACTAGAACCCACGATCCCGAGTCAGTCCAGACTGAGAGACACTGGGGTACCTGACATCGGACGGTCCGAGGAGACAGGTACCCTGAAAAGTCCGTTCTTATGACTTCACCCAACGGTAAAGGAGGAGGTCCACCAGAAGGACTGTGTCTCCAGCTTGGCGAAGAAGACACGGAGGACGCAACTTTCCACCCAAGAAATGGTGACTCGGTAGACCCTTCGGATAGTAAGTCATAAACAGAAACTGAATAGAGTGACTCGTATTGTAAGAGATCCGGGTAGATGAAACGACTTTTACCCTCTTAACTCAGTCAATGATCTACAAATAGGAGTATGCCGACGACATGTAGACGACTGGCCCGTAGAAGGAGAGGGGAGAAACGAGAAACCTACGTGAAGGTACGCTAGAGGTCTAGACGGTAAACATTATACACGTGTAGGAAGAAAAATGAAGAACAAGTCACCTTCAGACCGGGAACACACTTCTGGAACGAAAGGGTGGGGGAGAATTCGACGAAAGGGAAGACGTGAGAAGAATGGTGACCCGGACCTGTTCCTGTCCTCCTCGGTCGACCGAGGAGTTACGGTAGGGACTAGTAAGAGGGAAGGTGGAGGACTTTTGGGACGAAACTTCAGGAACGGTAGTCTAATAAGATGTCGGGGACGGACGAAGTCAGGAGATGAAGGCCAGAGAGGAGAAGTAAAGAAATTATAAAAATCGAGGACCGAGTAACGGGAAAAGACGAATTTTCAGGACACTACGAACAACCAATAAAGTCATAGGTCTACTTACTAGAAAAGTCGTGGGATTGGGAGTCGAGAACCAACGAATTGGAAGAAAAGAGGTCCCTAGAAAAGGAAAGGGAATAGAGTCAGTAAGTGAGGGTACCAGTATGGAAACGAGAACACAAATAGTTTTTTAATCAAGGATGGAATGAGACAAAGTTCGTGGATGAAAGGGTAGTGGTGTACGACAAAACGATCGAGTGAGAGAGACTAAGTGACAGGAGTGAAAAGGTCGGGATAGTCTGGAAGTCAGGTAACTAACTGGTGGAAAAACAGAAGAGAGTGAGAGGCAGAATTGGAGTATAATGTCGGAATGGACTGGACCTAAGGTACGACACTGTAGTATCATTGAGGTATCTTTAGGGTCTAATGGAACGGAGTAAGAAGTCGTGTCTACGGACCTTTTGGGGTCAGGATCAATTTAGATCGAGAGACGGATGAGGTGCGGACGGAGGAACGTCGGTTTGTACTACCTATTTTGGGATGTGGGCACTGATAACCTGAGTGACTTTAAGTAGGGGTAATTAGACTCACCGGGGAGGCACAACGGATCGTCAGGACGAAGTAGAAAAATCAAGTACAGAAGAAGACGAAAAAACCTGGGAACAAGAAGTTTAACCCATAAGTGTTTCAACTTATCTACTCTTGTCTTATCTTGACTCACATCAAATATCGTGTATTATCCTCATTTATAATACGGTACTTTACGAATAAAGTCAATAAGTATATGACAAAGGGGGGGAATAGAGACCCCATATACAAGTTTCTGGGACCCACCTATGGACATTGGCACCTATCAGGACTTGGGATATAAATGATACAACAAAAGTTACCTATGTATCGATACTATTTTAAATTAGATATTTAAACTGTATCATTCTTTAGTTGATATTATTGATTACTATTTTTATCTTGTTAATATTGTTGCATAGTATTATACGTTTACACTAGAGAGGTAGAGAGAGAGAGTTTTATGGCATAACATGTCTAACTTACGGAAAAGGTAGAATTCGTGGATAGTACGTCAAACTCTACGTTGTCGTTTTTAAGAGAGGAAGAAGTGTCAAAGTGTCTAAACAAGAATGACTTCTAGAATCCTTGCGACCGTGAGTTAAAATAAAAAGGTATACTTCAACTCTTGCAAGAGGAAAAGTTAAATTCCTTCGTGAAACGTCGAAGAAAAACCGTCTAGACTTAACCGTCATAGTGACGAAAACACCAAACCCCGTCGATGACTCTTTTATTTCCACCGAACTTGTGTTTACGACACACGATCTCGTCAGACAGACTACCGACTTTTTCGATTCACTACTTGTCCACTCCGATACTACCTGTTTCCCTACTAAGGAGACACAAAGTCTGGTCAGGGAGGTACAGAAGGATTTAGAGTAGTTAGGAGTTCAAGAGTTTATATAATGAATAATATCTTAGTACATCATTAATCAGTCTTGGGGCGAGTCGAAGAAAGACTACGTAGTAGTTAAAATGGAAGAGACGATCTATTAAAAATAATTATACTTTGTAAGACAAGGTATCGAGGGTGGAATTCTTGTTTATAGTTTTGACTTGTTTAGGATACCACTAAAGAGAAATCGACGAGGGGAATTGTCGTTTCGAGGAATTTTTACAACAGGTGTCCACGACACAGACATCGAGATGAAAGGGGTAAAAACAAACAGGAATGAGGTCACTGGAAAATGCCAGTGATAGAACGGTTTTGGAAAATCAGTTTTACTAGCCACTGAAAGTAAAAAAATTTAGACTACTTGGAGGAACCCACACTGGTGTGGGAAGAGGACCTTTACGAAAGGGGTGACTGCAAGTCCTACGGTTTGTGACGTAAGGACCAAAGGGGTGAAAATGGAGGATGTAGTATACAGTAAAGACCACCTATAACCTCACGGGTACAACCTCAAGGGTTCTAGAGTCAGGAAGCTGGAAAAGAGAACAAATAAATATGTATAGGGAACCTCTAAAGTAGATCGGAGTACCGAAATTTATCGTAGATATATGGTTACTAAGGGTTTAAATGTTTCGTGTCTGGAATAGGGACTTTGAGGGTGAATAAGTCGGTCAACGGACGTCGGAGAAGTTAACCCACGACACAGAGTTCAATATTAGTTTACGGAAGGAACAAGGAAGATAGGAGAAGGGGTAGAGTTCACTACCTTGAAGTCCCACTTTTGGAATCACGGTTAGAACAGAGGAAAGAAAGAAAATGTGTAATGTAGGTCAACTATAATGGTTTAAGGTGATCGGGGGAGAAGTTTTATATTGGATTTGAGTTGAAAAAAAAAAATTGGACTTGAAAAAAAAATTTTGGTAGAAACGTAGACCCTTAGTTCGGTGACACACACTATCCACCCCTATATTTATACTTTTCCGTATGAACCAACTTGAGTAATTATGTTATATCTTCTAATCACAGTAGTCCCGGAGGAACCACCGAGTCTTCCATTTCGTAGACGGACGTCACTCCCTCTGGGTTCAAGCTAGGGCCCCAACCCTTCTAGAGGAGCTCTTCCTTTACCGTTGGGTGAGGTCATAAGAACGGACCTTGTAAGGTCATCACAGTAATCCCTTATTGATATCCCACTCTGTACCCCAACCCTTTCCGAAACAGTTACTTAACCGTAAACTCGACCTTGAACTTCCTACTTAATTTCAATCGGTCCACTTGTGTCCATCTTCTCTCAAAGTCTAGCTCTACCGTCCCATACCTCCATACCATACTGGACCCTTATCATTCCCTAAACTCCTCCAACTCCTGTAAAAGGAACAACCACGGTTCGGGACTTACGACTATCACCTCGTGAACTCTCTCTTAGTCCTACATCTACAAAAGTTCTTCGTAAAAGTCAAGTAAGTCACTGGTAAATCTTCCGTTTACACCCAGTTTGTACACGATATGTCAGTGTATCAGTGTAGAGACTACAAAACTACCTACAGAAGGACTGACAGTTCGGATTTTTATCAGGATTGTAAACTTCAAGAACTTTGGGATTGGTATGTATTATGTCAGGTAAAATGGGTCTCAAAATTTTGTTTATGTTTATGTAACGGACACTAGAATTATTAAAATCCAATTATATCATTTGTTTTTGAATAACGTATGTAAGTCATATGATCGGTGACGTAAATCACAACGCTCCTTATTTTTTTGTCATACAGTTCGGTCCTGAATTGTATGAGTTACAATTACCTTCTTTGAATTTACGTATAATGATTCACTTTCTTCAGTCAGACTTTTCCCATGTATGCCACACTAAGGTCAATTATACTTTTCTGTTTTTGACCTTTCTGTCAAACAGACCTTTTCTGTTTTGATACCTCTGTTGTCTTTTCCAGTCATCAAAAGTCCCCGTCTCTACACCTCCCTATTTATCCGTCTCGTGTCTCCTGAAAATCCCGTCACTGTCATCAGACATACTATAATATTACCACCTATATACAGGAATATATAAACGGGTTTGAGTCTTAAATGTTGTGGTTCCTACTTGGGATTTTATTTGATACTTGAAATCCACTAATACTACATAATTACATTCAATTAGGAACCATTTTTGACATTATAAGACCACTCACTACAACTTTACCCCCTGTGATATGTGAGTACCCCCGTCCCTCATATACCTTTTAGAAAGTTAAAACAACATTTGGATTTTGACGAATGAAATTTTTTATTTCATTTTTCTCCAGTTCCAAATATAAGTATTCCCAGAATAAAAGAAAATTCCTCATTATACTATCTTTATGGTTGAAGGGTCGATCGTGATTCACCATTTCTTTGACGGACGGTTACGTCCTCTACGTTCTCTGTCTCCAAACTAGGGACCCACCCCTTTTAGGGGACCATCTCCCGTACCGTTGGATAAGGTCATAAGAACGGACCTCTTCGGGTACCTGTCTCCTCTGACCGCCAATGACAGGTGTGCCAACGTGTATCCAGTACTGACTTCGTTGAATCGTACGTACGTGTGTGTACCATCTTTATATCTAGTTGGATGACATATTGTTTTCTTAAGATAAGTTATGGGACATTATTTGGTATTACCTTTTCTTATACTTTTTCTTATGTATATACATATTGACTTAGTGAAACGACATATCGTCTTTAATTAAATTGTAACATTTAGTTAGTATGAAGTTATTTTATTTCCTTATATTTAGTCTTCCGATCTTTCTTAAAGCGGAAGGACTTACACAGGTAAGTTCTTCAAAACTTTGTCATTCATTTTGTTACTTTTTCTTGATTTCTCGGAGAACTACTTTCACTTTCTCCTCTCACTTTTTCAACCGAATTTTGAGTTGTACGTCTTTTGATTCTAATACCGTAGACCAGGATAGTGAAGTACCCTTTATCTACCCTTTTGTTACCTTTATCACTCTCTGAAATAAAACCCCCCCGAGGTTTTAGTGACGTCTACCACTAACGTCGGTACTTTAATTTTCTGTGAATGAGGAACCTTCCTTTCAATACTGGTTGGATCTGTCGTATAAGTTTTCGTCTCTGTAATGAAACGGCTGATTCCAGACAGATCAGTTCCGATACCAAAAAGGTCACCAGTACATACGTACACTCTCAATCTGATACTTCTTTCGACTCGCGACTTCTTAACTACGAAAACTTCACACCACAACCTCTTCTGAGAACTCTCAGGGAACCTGACGTTCCTCTAGGTTGGTCAGGTAAGATTTCCTCTAGTCAGGACCCACAAGTAACCTTCCTGACTACGATTTCGACTTTGAGGTTATGAAACTGGTGGACTACACTTCTCAACTGAGTGAACTTTTCTGTGACTACGACCCTTTCTGACTTTCGTCCTCTTCCCCTGCTGTCTTCTACTCTACAAACCTACCGTAGTGGTTGAGTTACCTGTACTCAAACTCATTTGAGGCCCTCAACCACCACCTGTCCCTTCGGATCACACGACACCAAGTACCCCAGCGTTTCTCGACCTGTGTCGACTCACTGACTTGACTTGACTTTATTTTGTTATTGAATATTGTTAATTGATCGTCTAATTTTTATCATCGTAAATGGTCAGATATCCAAATAGTCACATTCTGTCGAAATCACATCCATAGATAAAAAGGAAGTATAGAAGGTAAAGTCTTCTATACAGAAAAAAAAGTACAAGTTCCAATCAGAAAGTGAGCTCCGGGAACTACTGAAAGACGACCAAAGGAGACCCTACGACTCAGTAGTAAATGAGTAAACACATAAGTCAATCGTCTGGAACCTGTGAACACACAGTCCGTGATACGACTTTGACTCCTTCTTCTTTTCTTTTTCTGTTAGACTCCACGGTGTCTCGAGTAAAAATCACTCAAAAGAAAGCAAAGGGAAAAACAAACGAGATCACCGAAGAAGAGGGGTCAAAGGTTGTCCGAGTATCGAGAAGATAGAATTATATTAAAAGGAAACTGGTTCCGTGGTGGTGAAGAAAAGGGACGAGTGGAGATTATAATGAATGGGAGAAAGAAAAAGGAGGGGAGAGTAAGTCGAAGAAATTCCCAGAAGGGTGTGAGTAACGGAAGGGTAGGAGTGGACGAAAAGTATAGAGTTAAAAGACGTTAAACCGGAGTCCGGGTAACAGGGTACCTTAGGAGGGACGGATACATTCGTAGCCGTCTACCGGAAGTAGGTCGGTTTGAGTTACTAATAAAAGGACGGGAATAGACAAACCTGATGAGATGACGTTAAAAGTGGGGATTAAAGAAAGAAAGTTTGAGACACAGGAACTAAATGTCGTTAATGAGTGGGGACCAGTACGTTGAAGAAGGAAGAAGGAAACCGGTAGAAGGACCTTTGAGGAGGAAACGGAGAAGGGATACTGGGACTCGAGACAAAAACCAAGAAACGAAGAAGGAGACATGTACGAGCGGAGTTTGTTAGAGTAAAAGAAAATACCAGAATCTAAAGGATCAGACTAATATTCTCGGACCCAATATAAAGTTTGACGGGTGACGTGTGTAGACAAATGTATAGTTTGACAGATGACGAATATCACTGAACTACGGGGGTCGATAGATTGGAGATGTACAACGTTGACCTCGAGTAAAAGAAGGGGTAGGGTGAGGTTTGGACAAGGTAGAGACGTACAGTAAATGGAATAAGAGAGGGGAAGAGGGGTTAAGACAGTAGTAGTTTCTACGACTAGGATCCAGATAAACAAAGGATTTAACTGGGGATAGGAAGTAGAAATAATGTTAACGAAATCAAGGACAGTAGTGGTAGGGAACGACTATAACAAATATCGAAAATCGGTCACGGTATGACCGAAGGGGTCACCGAATCGTCCATTTCTTAGATAAACGTCACAACCTCTGTTCCCAAAATAGGGACCCAACCCTTCTAGGGGACGTCCTCCTTTACCGTTGGGTGAGGTGATAATAACGGATCTCTTAGGGTAACTGTCTCCTGGTACCACCCGAGGTCAAGTTTCCCAGTGTTTCTCAGTCTGTGTTTACTCGATGGCTTGTGATGATGGTATGAGAGAGTATTGACGTGCGGGAAACGGATTCCACGGAAAAGTATTTGTCTATCTGTAAGTAGGAAGTTCTGAAAGAGTTCTCAGTAAAAGAGATTCTTCAGAAAAGACTTGACACGTTTTAAAATAAAATGACATAAGTTAATTAAAATAACGACGACGACGAGGACGACGATTCAGCGGAGTCAGTACAGACTGAGACACTCTGGGGTATCTGTCTTCGGGTGGTCCGAGGGGAGAGGGACCCTAAGAGGTCCGTTTTTGTGACCTCACCCAACGGTAAAGGAAGAGGTTACGTACTTTCACTTTTCACTTTCACTTCAACGAGTTAACACAGGCTGAGAATCGCTGAGGTACCTGACGTCGGATGGTCCGAGGAGGTAGGTACCCTAAAAGGTCCGTTCTCATGACCTCACCCAACGGTATGACGTGAGTGAAACTTTTTATTTGATAGATGATTACACAGAAGAAATGGGGTAATATATTATTTAAGTCTCTCACTCATATCCCTGATTGAGTCACGGACCGTATATCCTCCAGTAGTCCGGGTTTACACCGAATCTAGAAGGGTGAACCGACGTTAGATGTTCGAAATGATGTAGCGTCCTACGAACCGGAAAAGGTGAATAATTTACTTACGACTGTTCCACGAAGTACATGTACCCGTGACACTTCCTCACTAGCGTTACACGGGGACAACGTTCACCTAATTAACACTGGTGGTACCCCAAATCCTCCTCCCATCACCCTCCTTGGTTTGGTCTCTCCATTAGGTCCGGTCTAGTACTTCCGGTACGTGTATTACTCAAAACGAGTAACTTGTAAACCAGTTTCTTGTAAGAAACCGTCTCACTTTTTCCTACTACTCTCGTTCGTACCTTCGTCTTTTCAGAAAGTGTCTTCGTTTACATGACAAATCTAGTGTAGAGTAATACTACACAGATGAACCCAACATGATTGAACGGTTATCGTCTGACAAAGAAACTTCACACATAACTTAATATAAATTAGTACATAAGTAGGATACTGTGATCACTAATAATCTACGATTTATCATACGAATACTATAAAACCCCTAGGACTACATACCTGTGACAGGAACCGGAGTCTCTTGAGTACCAGATCACCATCATGACCAACTTTGTTACCTGACTACACTGAGTCGTAGTCACGACGTCCTCCCCATTCGTGTAACGAAACCTCGTGTAACACGAGGTAACGAATACCTCGTGTTTTCCCCTAACTGGAGAATGAACCCTCAGTCTCCCCGGGTCCCTCCCGGTGAACCTCAATACCGAAACTCGAGTCAAAACTTCTTACTCATTCCAAATCGAAGAGTTTATTTGATCTTTGAACGGTCTAGTGAGGTCAGTCACTCTTGTCGAACACGTTTCTGAGTTTATCCTGTCGATTCAAAAGTTACCGAACTTAAATACCACGTTACCCACCATCCTGGTCATTATTCCATCCTCCCCGTTCACCCGTCCGGTACAACTTTATTTAAAATAGAACTGAACATACAGTGTCTTCTCTCGCTTTAAGACTGGACGAAAGTAATTACCTAGTTCATCTTGTTCCATTATAAATTCTTTGACTTTCCATCAGTCATTCCATTTAGTAGTTTTAGTATTCCCGAAAAACCATCTTTATATAAGATTTCTTTCAAATCACTCAGAAAGAGAGCAGTGGCCAGGTATAAAGAACGAACCTAGACAGAGACTCAGTATGAGGTTTTTGACTTAGGTTCTTTAGGACGTCAAAGGGTCTCCCGGTTATCAAGGACATTATTACTGACAGTACTATAAAGGACCTATACCAATTCAGGGTACAAATGTCTGAATATTCAGTTTCTAAAAGAAGTCTCCAAAAGAAGTTGAACGTGGGAGTCAAGTGGTACGGTACACGGAGTCCACTCCATTACTGATCAGGCCGTCTCCTTCCTTCCCCTGGAGGTACCACCGGAAAGGACAGATGTTATAATAGAAGAGGACCTATGTGTCTAAGTCAGTTTCAACTTAAAAAATAAGGTCCCATTGAACCCAAGTAATTTTATGACATACTACATGGAACTTTGTTTTATCAATGAAAGGATCGTTTCACCACTCCCACAGAGATGACAAATGTCTGGAGGTGGAAATCCGACCCGACACTGGAACTGTCTCTTCTTCTCCTCTCTTATATCAAAATCTTATATTATCTACACGTTGACGGACTCACACTAAAAGTCACGACCCGAAGTTCTTACGATACTTAATCTTGGACAAGAAAGTCTACCTTTATATGACCAAAGGACCAACAACCACCTACAATTTACAATCAAAATGACGACCCAGACTCCTTCTTCGGATTGCGGAACGAAAACGTATCCTCTTGTAAAATATTGAAATCTAAGAAACTTATCTAAAATCAAAGAAAATACAGACCTAAAAAAAAAAAAAAAAAAAAACCGGATCTTGATCAGAAAGAACTTAGGATGACGGAATGTGTGTACACTAATAATATCGACAGTTTGAAGACTCCAGGTTTTACATCCAGTCCACGAAAAATTTCCTTATTTTAATAAAGATAAGTCAAAATTTTATGTAAGTAAAAACGGATGTGTAATCAGAAACTAGGAATTCGACTAGACTTCTTTACAATTTATTATTTCGTCTCAAGACGTGTTTCTATACGTAACTATTATTCCCGTCTGACACCTTCTGAATTATTTTTACCTTCTAGGTAATCTGTAACGGTGTAATAGAGGTGTCTCGACGATGAGACAATTTGAGTTGAAGGGAAGTGAAACTGTCTCGATAGTCGTAAAAAGATTGGAGGGCTCCTTCCACCATGTTACTAATCCTTTCGCGTACCAGAAAGACTAAGTCTGTACTAATCCGAACACAACATTGAAATTCTGAAAACGTTACACCAATTTAAGAACCTCCGAGACAAAGGTATAGAGATTTTTACTTTATTATCAAGGTTGTTATATTGTGACACTCTTACTTTCCTACTTCCTTGATCGTTTAAATTCTATTCGTATCTCTCATTACTCATAGTATTTTTGAGGACCATAATAGAGAACAAAAGGAAAAGGGAAAGAAGGGTTATAGATTAGAAATGTTTCAAGACATTAAATAAAAGAACCTTTATAAAGTATATATGAAAGAAATATAAGAATGTCGAGACTCGAATAATTTAAGACGAACCTAATGACGTTTTTAGAGAATCGACTATGGACAGAGAAGAAAAGTGAAAATGTTTATTAAAAAAGGGAATGATAACTTTTCATTAAGACTTTAGAAGAATCTCGTGTCTATAGGTACACGGTATAGGACAATCTTGCATAACTGGGAGATTAAAAAAAGGTTTAATATAGATTAGTGGAATAACTGAGAGTCATGGATCTCTCTGCGTCACACGACTGTCACCCTTTTCGTGTCTAAAATCTAAGTTTGATTTCATCTAGGTTTGGAACCTATCTGCCAAATATAGATCATCCATGACCTTTCGATTGGATTCGAAACTCTCATAGTCAAATAAGTTGATATTTGTTACAGATACACACGTCAATTCTTAACTGAATCGTCGAGATGGGACAGGTTTGGGCTGTACCAGGTTTCTTCCAAATAGGGAACGGACTGAAGAATCTTTATTCGAGATTCGAGAACCTTATGGACGGACACAATTTTATCTATTGATTACCCTTCAACGATATATTTTGTGTCCCTCGAGTCATACCATGGGACACTATTGGATCTCCCCACCCTACCCCACCTCTACCCCCCTGTAAGATCTCCCTCCCCTATATACATATGAATACGACTAAGTACAACAACATACCGTCTTTGGTTACGTTATACAACATTTCGTTAATAGGAGGTTAATTTTTATTTAAAAAATTTTTCACGAAAATAAATGGACCTAGTGTGGTCCATCGAATACAACTGTCATCCCAAAAACACACTAACTCAGACTCAGAATCTTGAAGACATTCTTACTTTACTTTATCTAGTATATAACGTAGATCTGTTACTCAACTGACGAAAAAAGAGTGTCAGAAGAATTTAGGGAGGGGTAGAAAAATCAGTATATGGACTGTCGAGGGAACGGAAATGCAAGACACCATGACTCCGAAGAGAGTGACCGACTTGTGTGTGAACTATGGACATACAGAAACGGGTACGACAGGGTTGACGGACCGGGTGGACGAAAAGGGAAAACAGGTTTGTTTCGGGTACATAGGGAAGGAGCATGTCGACTTCAAGAGGTAGAAACACCGAGGAGGTGACTGATGGGGTTAGACCCACTTACAGAAAGTAAGGACTTAAAATAACGTGAAAATCGACCATTGTTTTCGACTCACGGTGGAATACGTGAATGTATAACCCGGAGATTCAGTCAGTCAAGTCAGTGAGTCAGTACAGGTTGAGGAACACTGGGGTACCTGACGTCGTGCGGTCCGAAGGGACAGGTAGTGGTTGAGACCTCGGATGAGTTTGAGTACAGGTAACGTAGCCACTACGGTAGGTTGGTAGAGTAGGAGACAGTAGGGGAAAAGGAGGGCGGAAGTTAGAAAGGGTCGTAGTCACAGAAAAGTTTACTCAGTCAAGAAGTGTAGTCCACCGGTTTCATAACCTCAAAGTCGAAGTCGTGGTCGGGAAGGTTACTTGTGAGTCCTGACTAAAGGAAATCCTACTTGACCAACCTAGAGGAACGTCAAGTCCCTGAAAGTTCTCAGAAGGGGTTGTGGTGTCAAGTTTTCGTAGTTAAGAAACCGTGAATCGTAAGAAATATCAGGTTGAGAGTGTAGGTATGTACTGATGACCTTTTTGGTATCGAAACTGATCTACCCAGAAACAACCGTTTCATTACAGAGACAAAAACTTATACGACAGATGCAACCAGTATCGAAAAGAAAGTTCCTCGTTCGTGGAAAATTAAAGTACCAAAGTAAGTGGTAGACGTCACTAAAACCTCGGGGGGTTTTATTTCAGAGAGTGACAAAGGGAACAAAAGGGTAGATAAACGGTACTTCACTATCCTGACCTACCGTATTAGAGTCAAAAGACTTACAACTCAGAATTCGGTTGAAAAAGTGAGAGGAGAAAGTGAAAGTAGTTCTCCGCGAAATCAAGAAGAAGTGAAAAACGGTATTCCCACCACAGTAGACGCATAGACTCTAATCACTATAAAGAGGGTCGTTAGAACTAAGGTTGAACACGAAGTAGGTCGGACCGTAAAGAGTACTACATGAGACGTATATTCAATTTATTTGTCCCACTGTTATATGTCGGAACTACATGAGGAAAGGGCTAACCCGGAGATTCATCTGACATCATTTGAACTTCCTATCTTATTAAAAGAAACAGAAGAGTAATCTACGAGTCATTTACAACAGAATATTAAATGACTCTCGAGTTAAAACTCGAGTGTGTGGGAGTCCTCACTCATTGAAATTGAATCCAACTTACAGACGACAGACACACAAATTCCAAGGTCCAAGAAAAAGGAGTATACGACAGACTGACGAGGAAGACGACACCCGGGGGACCACCGAGTCTACCAAATTTTTTTTTTAGGTGGACATTACGTCCTGTGTGTCCAAACTACGGACCCAACCCTTCTAGGGGACCTCCTCCTTTACCGTTGGGTGAGGTCGTAAGAACAGACCTTTTAAGGTACCTGTCTCCTCGGACCTTCCGACATCAGGTACCACAACGTTTCTCAGTCTGTGTTGACACTGATTCGTGTAAGTAATAAAAACAACACCCGGACTATCCATAACCGTCGTCGGTCCGGTTGAGTAGGTACAGACACAGTGAGAGTTCCGAGATCTTCCGGGACCTCAGACGTTTGCGTATCAGATACATTCCCACTCGGCGGGTCACTCCGGTCGAACCGGTGAAACCGTTCGTACACGACGGTTAAGTAACTCTTTAGAGTAATGAATCCCCTAGTTCTACTTTAAGGAACAAGGGGTCATTCACGGAAGATTGACCCAATACAACTTAGGAAAAGGTGACCCTTTGTCAAGGAAATTAATGTTCAACCGACGTATATAAATAACTAAAAGTTTCTAATTTTTTTAAAAAAAACCTACACTTGGTAAAAATTTCAGAAATAACTTGAACAATGTTATAAAGAAGACCAAATGTAAAACCAAAAAACCGGTTGTCCGTACACTCTAGAATCGTGGGACTGGACCCTAGTTTGGGTCTGGGGGACGGAACTTTTCGTTTTAGAATTGGTGACCTGGTGGTCCCTTTAGGAAGTCGCTAAAAAATTTTTTCAGTAAAATTGTGAAACGTCAAATTTACAGTGACAGTTATATTAAGTCTCGGAAGGAGGAGAAGGTAGTCGTGTCTAGTCGAGACAGAGACGAAGATCGACGTCTTTCCCGACCAGAGTAATACGAGAACAGGGAGGAGTCGGAAAGTCACGATCCCCGTCCCTATTCCTCCCCGTTTTTCCCGTTTGGGGAGAGTGAATAGAGTCGTCCCACCGTCTGAAGGAGGACCGACCGTTCATGACAAAAGGACCGATGGTGACTGAGTGACAACTAGTGTAGATCCTTCGTACACAGGTGTACGACTGAGAGAGTACCACCCGTAGATACCCACGTAACTTCAAAGGTGACCCGAAGAACGACGGGTCAAGGGACTATACTTCCGTCCCGAGACACTTACACCTTTGACACCCTCAACTCTGGTCACTGTGTCCTGAAACACGAGTCTTCGTGGGTGGGTAAAGACCCTCAAATTACGAAACGTCAACGGTAGAACTTTAAGAATTATTAAGATTGAAAATACATATAAAACATCCACTTCACACAAAAGAGGTTGTCCTTTTACCTCGTTAACGACTCACCGTACCTCGGAGCCGAGAACACACCAGGACAGATCCGTCGAGGAGGAGAGGAGAGTCGTTCCAGAGATAGTGTATGAGAGACAAGGGATGATTGTCCCAAGACGAGACGGAGGGAGAGGACCATGGACGGACGGATGTCGAGGGTGGGAGACGGGTCCCGTCACTACGGTACCACCACCCCGACCCCCTTCTGAGCTCAAGGTGGTAGAGGACCTACGTCCGTACTCCTTTCAGTCTCGACTACTGCTTCCTTTCACGGAATCACGGAACCCGTCCACTGAGAAATCCCGGAGAACCGGAAAAGAGAACGGGAGTGGGGAGGAAGGTCCGTAAGTCGTAGGTCACACAGGGACGTGTCTTCACCGTTAGGACGTCCGACGAGTAGGTGACACCCGACCTCGGTTCCTTCATACGCTCTTCCCCTCTAACTATGGGGATCGGGATGTAAAAGTAAAACGTGGTTCGATGTTTAATCCATTAATCAGGACGGTCTCTAAACCGAGACAGAGAGGACGGGGGTATCTGAATGGAGTCGGAGATGATTTCCTCTGTTGTAGGTGATAACGAACCCTCCTGGAGAACCCTCCTTAGTTCGGTCTAGTTCGGGTGGATAAAAGAGACCCCACGGGTAACTTGGGACCCTTTTGTACTCATTCGAACAAAACAGTTGACTATCTTCACGTCCAACGAGGAGATAAAGTACACAGTTGAGGTCGTAAAGAGGAAAGAAAAGGGAAGGACGAATCTAAATGTTTGTGATATGGAGAGTAGAATGTCAGAGAGGATCGCACCTACCCCACCCCTCCTCACCATCTCGTGGAGAGTAACTAGAATCTTCCTTCTACCAAACAACAGAGGTCCTAGACCGCCGGTTGGTCGTAGAGAGACTTGGATCTAATACCCCATGATAGAACCCTGAACCGACGTTAAACCCTCTTTTCCTTTTTAAGGAGAACCGTGGGGCAAGTGTTTCTTACGTTCTATCTATGACCTACAATGGTTTGAGAAGTCTTTTGTTTTGAAGTCCTGAGAAACTTCCCTTTTAGGGTATATTTGATTACCATTGTTATTACTCAAATATAAATAACGTACGAATGTTGTACGGTCCATATACTACGTGCGATAAATTTATGTGGATAATCCAAACCTGGTATTTCTTTCGACTCCCAGCTTCTGAACTACGAACACTTGACACGACAACCTCTTCTGAGAGCTCCCAGGAAACCTGACGTTCCCCTAGTTTGGTCAGTTAGGATTTCCTTTATTCAGGACTTATAAATAACCTTCCTGACTACGACTTCGACTTCGAGGTCATGTAATCGATGGACTACTCTTCTTGACTGAGGAACCTTTTCTGGGACTATGACCCTTTCTAACTTCCGTCTTCCTCTTCCCTTAACATCTCTTACTCTATTGACCTACCATAGTGGTTGAGTTATGTGTACTCAAACTCATTCGAGGTCCTCAACCACTACCTGTCCCTTCGGACCGTACGACGTCGGGTACCCCAGTGTTTCTCAGTGTACAGACTCACTGACTTGACTTAACTGATCCATGACGACGACGACGACGACGACGATTCAGCGAAGTCAACACAGGCTGAGACACCCTGGGGTATCTGTCGTCGGGTGGTCCGAGGGGGCAGGGACCCTAAGGGATCCGTTCTTGTGACCTCACCCAACGGTAAAGGAAGAGGTTACGTAATTTCACTTTTGACTTTCACTTCAGTGAGTCAGTACAGGCTGAGAAACACCGGGGTCTGAGCAACACCTGACGTCGGATGGTCCGAGGAGGTGGGTACCCTAAAAGGTCCGTTCTCATGACCTCACCCCACGGTAACGGAAGAGACGACTAACCCATGTGTGTGTGTGTGTGTGTGTGTGTGTGTGTGTGTGTGTGTCTATATATGTACTTTTACTTCAAGTTTCCTCAATTCGGGAAACGAGTTTCAGTGTGTGGACCACTCACTATTATCGGTTCTTAGTGTGGGTCTGTAAGGTTGAGACTTCGAACTGTTAACTAGTATGTGTTACGACGGTTGGTCTCTCGTATTTATGAATGTAAATCGTTGTAAGTGGACCAGGTAACAGAAAGAAGCTGTACTCTTGTACAAAGATCAACACAGTAGGTGTAGGTTTCTGTTATCTAATTCTAGAAGGAAAAGACTCCCGTCCCGACTTTTATGGGAAGTGTGTCATAAAGAAAATTCAGTGGTTTGGTGTAAAGTCAAGTCAAAGTCAGCGAGTCAGCACAGGCTGAGAAACGCTGGGGTACTTAACGTCGTGCGGTCCGGAGGGACAAGTAGTGGTAGAGGATCTCAAGTGAGTCTGATTGCAGGTAGCTCAGGTACTCGGTAGGTCGGTAGAATAGGAGTCAACAGGGGAAGAGGATGACGGGGGTTAGGGAGGGTCGTAGTCTCAGAAAAGGTTACTCAGTTGAGAAACGTACTCCACCGGTTTCATGATCTCAAAGTCGAAAGCGTAGTAAGGAACGTTTCTTTAGGGCCCCGACTAGAAGTCTTACCTGAGCAACCTAGAGGAACGTCAGGTTCCCTGAGAGTTCTCAGAAGAGGTTGTGGTGTCAAGTTTTCGTAGTTAAGAAGTCACGAGTCGGAAGAAGTGTCAGGTTGAGAGTGTAGGTATGTACTGGTGTCCTTTTTGTTATCGGGACTGATCTACCTGGAATCAACTGTTTCATTACAGAAACGAAAACTTATATGATAGATCCAACCAGTATTGAAAAGAAGGTTCCTCATTCGCAGAAAATTAAAGTACCTACGTTAGTGGTAGACGTCACTAAAACCTCGGGGGGTTTTATTTCAGACTGTGACAAAGGTGAGAAAGGGGTAAATAAAGGGTACTTCACTACCCCTGGCCTACGGTACTAGAAGCAAAAGACTTACAACTCGAAATTCGGTTGAAAAAGTGAGAGGAGAAAGTGAAAGTAGTTCTCCGAAAAATCAAGGAGAAGTGAAAGACGGTATTCCGACCACAGTAGACGTATAGACTCCAATGACTATAAAGAGGGCCGTTAGAACTAAGGTCGAACACAAAGAAGGTCAGGTCACAAAG